>OX457036.1:25344670-25407170 GCA_949752735.1 Lumbricus terrestris
ACATACCTATAAGACAATTGAATGATCGAAAACATGTATACATTTAACTGTAAAATCACCCTTTCCTATAATTCAATTCCTCGAACTCTCGCTCCGTTTAGCTTAAGTCACCATTTACTGTCATTCAACTATATACTTGGGGTAACTTTCTGTTCCGCTTAAGGCCGCCCTCTCCGCTACACATCGCCTCGCAATATCTGCCTATTTCTTCAACGGAATCCCTCATCAATTGTTATGACGACCAATTCATATTCCTACTTTATTCTCCACGGTCTCTCCATTAAACTGACCATCACACATTCGGTTTGTCAATATCAGTCGGCAGTTTTGCTCACGAGCTGACCAATGCTCTGTTCAGAGTCATTTCCAAATTGCTTTACTTATGCACCATAAGTTCACCTCATCTTTTTCAATATCCATTCTGAATGGACCATTCAGGCTTCTTCCCTCAACATTTCACCCTTCCTAGTCTACTGGAAAAAGAATGGCGAAACTGTCCAGTGAGAGCATACTGCCCAATTTTCAAACCACTTCACCGTCTTCCTTTACTGAACGGAGCTGCATGGGTATAGCCTACTAGTCAATTCAGCCTAAGTCATAGAGTGAGGTAACAGTATCGTCAGTTTAGCAACTATTTGTGATAAGAAAGTGAATTAGTGTCAGCCATTCTTCATCCAGGACATGGACTATCAGTGTGATGTATAGTGGCTGAGTTTAGAGAGTGGTCTACAAAACTACTGCTCAGATATTCAGATAAGCTTGGTTTTAATAACTTACAGCTGTTGCAAGATGTCGCTCGTCACTCCAACAACGATAAGCGTCATCTGTCGACGGATGTAGAATCTTCATGATGAAGGATCTTTGCGACTCCATCGACGACGATAGTGAACGGCAACATCATCCCATGCAACTACACAAAACACACAAGAGAAGTTTAGTATAGCAATGCATGATATGGTATCACAGAATGCAGCAAGACATTCATGAATGACCCAAATGACTTAACTATAACATCTCTGTTAAATGATCACTGTATTTCCGCTTTAGGGACATTTCCATAAGAACCTTATAGATATTATTACGCTGGTGTCGAAACTTTTAGTTGGAATTCCGTCACTGCTCGTTCTTTGGCAGTGCCAGTCCCAAGCTTAGAGAAAGGAGGAGGTCAACGCCAATCATCCTTGATATGACGGTGTAATTAAGCAGCAACAACTTCTTAGTTGCACCATTTGCGACAGATGTCGTTCCAGCCGCAAGAATCGCCACCTTCCACTTTCGAAGACGATTCGCTTGACGACGTCAAGTTGACGGTTCCTTGCCCCATCCCTGAAAACAGACGATGCTGACAGGAGATGTTTCAGCGATCGCTCCACCGACAATGGAAAGCAACAAACAGATTAACAATGGAAAGCAACAAACAGATTAACAATGGAAAGCAACAAACAGATTAACAACGCTTTGTAATAGTACTTCACCAGTTCATCACTAATTTTAAGAAAGTCGTTATGCACCTCTTGCCTTCCAGTTGCAAAGACATAGCACGTGTACACCTACAGTTGTCGACAGTTTTCGTTGTTCCAACCTCGAGAAGCGCCATCTGTTACCGATTCTCTTATTATAAGTTATAACAGATCTTCACGACTTGCTACGATGCCTGTGAATGGAAAATATTTCTACTATCGCTCCCCTGAAAAGCAGTAGACAGGCAATCTACAAAAGCCACAGTATAGCCTAACAGTTCTAAAGTTCTAGACTGTGTGAGGCATCTAATTTATGTCTGGTATAATTAATGAATAGATTGCAAGGCTCACTCAATCAAATATTCGTTTATTAAATGCAAACTGACAAACCACTCTACGGTTAGCATAGGCCAATGCGGCATAATTAGGCTACCATTCAACCATCACATCCACCCCGCGCTCAACGAGCGAATACCCTGCTCTTTATAACAGCGCTACAGAAGCCATTAGAATAAACTTAACGGGACGACCACAATAGCACTGATCAGCGTCTTTTGTTAGACCTAAGAACTGCTGTGCAGCCGCCAGATGCATTATATATACATAATATTATATCTTATGGATAGGTACTGCTTTAACATTACACATGCATAATTGTGACACATGCTTTCTTTACCCGTCGATTGTCGCCAGCTAGATTTTGTGCTATAGGCTAAAATAGGCGAGAGGGGTCAGAAATGTGAAATATCGTTTTATGGCGTATTTGTATTGACAAATATGTCTACTTTCATTATCTGCAATTAGAAAATTTAAATTCAAATATTTGGTGGTAAAAAATGACTTTTAACGCATGTGGTGTCAAGATTTGCTCTGAAAAATTGCTCGATGAGCACGTTTTCAAAGTTAAAATTCGCCATGACCGACCTACTTTTCACACGCCGACCAGACTATTTCTTGTAAGTCTGTGAAACACTTAATGAATTATACATTCAAAATACTACTCGATGGTCCGGATAAACTGTATCATCTATTTAAATGAGAGGCATTTTTATCCAAATTATTATTGTGTTTGAGATATCCGCCTGACTACCAGGTCAAACCACGCCTCCGACCCAGTTTTCGGAAAGTCTCATTGGTTTACGGGACATCTCGCGACCCTGACCTTCATGTTGCGCATGCGCTGCTACTCGCATCTATATCGAGACCCGCAGATATTTTATTTTTGGTGCTCATTTTCTTTCGTTCTGTTTGCGTTAGCATGGGAAACAATTCGTATAAACTTTGTTTTACATCATGGAAAGTAAAATTGAAAAGTTGATTAACTGCTCAAATGGCGATAAAGACAAGCCGTAGGCATTCTTAGATAAATACGATAGGGGTGTAACGTGGGTAAACATTGACGGCGTTATCAATTATAATAGGGCTGAACTGGCAATCCCCCCACCCATCATCCATCTATCCATCCACCCATCATAGTTATAGCTCTACAGGAAGATTAATTAGTACTGGCTTTGATAGCTTAACATTATTGTCCCACCTCAAAGCGCAACGTGCGAGATATAAGTAGGAACAATACTTGTCTAAGTGCATAGGCTATAGGTCTAGATAATTAAAGTTCTTTATTGGAATAGAAGAGGATCGCTTTATTTCTCAGAGAGAGTCAACATTGAAATTGGGCATAATTTATTCGTATTATTGGGCCTATCGGGTTCGATGCCATGGCCGTAAGCTGCTGTGTAAACATTTCTTTGAGGTACCCCATACAGTATACAGAGGGTAATACTCCATGAGCAAAACGCCGCCGTTGGTATCAATCATACATGGCCTGATTCTGTTTATTTAAATCATAAATTGGAACACAATATTCCTATTCAAGCGTGTCTTAAAGACTGGTCAATTATTTTGTTAGAAGTATTACACCTCATTCAGCGTATATGCCTTGTCTACGATCAAGTGTTTGCCATGGTCGTCGCGACATGCATGGGTGCGCTTGTTTGCGTTTGATATTAGGCCTACTGCATTTCTTCGTATCTTTCAATTCAGCAGTTGTCTGTAATTAAATCACAACTTAGAAAGTAATCGCTTGATTTTCAAGCCGTTTGATGTATGGGATACAGGATAAAGCCATTTATTGACCAGCCAAATTTCTGATGAATCAAGTAATGGTTACTAAGGACTTTCATGACACAAATGTCCCGAAACTTTGAAGCCGATTTTCTCAATTGTAAGAATTTAGCAAATTGCAGATTCAAAAGCATATAACTTCAGTTAGAAAAAAGATATTTTTATTCTGTAAAAAGTATTTTGAAGCAGATTAACTGTAGAATATGGCTGAATAAAAAAGTCAAAATCGTCATACGACGGGTCTCGAGGACTTCCGTCACAATTATAGTATCGGGGACTGACGTGTAGGTTAGGGTTCAGGTTAGACGTCGTGAAGGTCGGTTAGGGTTCAGGCTAGGCGTCGTGAGGGTCGGTTAGGCGTCATGAGGGTCGGTTAGGGTTAGGGTTAGTGTCGTCATTCGGTCCCCGATAGCCTACTATAGCCTAATAGTCTTGCCATTACACGATATGAAAAGTTAGTCTATATATATATATATGTGTGTGTTATAGATGGCTCTTACGATCTGAAAATTGAAAATTTCAATTAAAAGGTCGTTGCTATGTGATAATTGTTAATATTTCGGCTTACCTGACATCATTCGACGAAATTGACCAAGATTCGATCGAAGTGGGAGTTGGCGCAGCAGAATTTAAACAGAATTTCGATGAATAACAGCAATTTCTTGAAGATTTCATCAAATTTCGACAGCGTGACTGCATGACGTCACAACGAGATCTCGACAGCAATTAAACAACAAGAGGATGACGTCATCATTAGGTTTACGTCATTTTTGATTAGTGTAATAGACTGCAGCACAATATGGCTGTCTATCTGTATTCATTCGTCCATTTATCCATTTTGAGCATTTATATAGCGCCCCATGTCGAATCCACTCAGGAGCGCTCCCAGTAAGCAAGCGACTAAAGACAAAAGACGCATGCACATTACAGGCTTCAGTCTGTAGGAAAATCTGCGTAGCCAAGATTTTGTTGGGGGAAGGGTAAGGGGTGTTTTTTTTATTATTTTGTTCTTGAGCAAGCCGACAAGCAACCGAATCAGCTGGCCAATGTTTGTGAGCTCTCATTGCGGGTCCTTGAGGCCAGTGCATTACACACACTGTAGTTGGAATGTATAGTCATTCTATTATAATATATCATTCCAGAACCTCGATTGTCGACTTCAATCAGGTCTCTCAGTGGCGGCGCCAGGATTTCAGTTTGGGGGGGGGGGGGGGGCTAAAGCCCAGCGGCAAAATGACATTTCCATCCGCCAAAATTTCTGACGACTTTTGTTAGTCATCGGCCAAAATCTCATGAAAATTTTCCATTTTTCGCCGCAAAAATTTCTGACGATTTTTTTAGTCATCAGCCTTCGAAAATCGTCAATATTTCAATGTAAAATAATTCAGATGGCCATTTTTTAGGGGGGGCTGAGCCTCTTGTAGGGATGCTTAGCCCCCCAGCCCCCTAGCGCCGCCACTGCTGCGGTGCTACTCTTGGGGGGGAGCCACGTCAATTTTCCGAGCCAAAATGGCTGGTCGAAAAAAAAATCTAAATGGGGGTGGCCATAACCGGATTGCCCCCACCTGAATCCGACCCTGGTCTGCATTTCATCTTTCGATTTAATTTGTTCTAAGTCCGACAGTCAATTAAAATTAATGTCAGCGGAAGTTTTTAACTATTAATAGGCCCTGTATACTTCAGAGTAGAATATAGGGCTAGACATGAGCAGATGTCAAGAGACAGAGGCGCAGACGGATTTAGAGAATAAAGCGACATCAAGCACGCATGCAGGAGATTAATGAAAATAGCAAACCAATAGTATGAGTATAGAAAACTATAGATACGGACGTGCGAGTGTATAGACTAGACTATAATAGACAATAGGCCTAAACAATAGACACTGCATACATGCACAAGACAGCACTTTTCAACATGAATGACGCGGCACGTAAAGGTTCCGATAATTTGGTCTATACTCTATAGGGCAGAAGCGGATTAAGGTATATGTTCAAAATGTTCAGCATCGCAGACGACTTTTTAGAGCTCGTCTTCTGTCGAACTTCATATATCAGATGATACAATGTTTCTGAGTGTAACAACCATTTGCAAGCTGTTCGCGCACGATCGCTTCTGCAGTCACCAAGCGATATAACGAGCCCCCAACCATTCATTCATTCATTCATTCATTCATTCATTCATTCATTCATTCATTCATTCATTCACTCATTCATTCATTCATTCATTCATTCATTCATTCATTCATAGCATTTATGTAGCGCCCCTTCAAGAAACTACTCAGAGGCGCTCCCAGCCCAACCACGAGCAAAGAAAAAAGACTTGAGAGACTTGTAGAACCCAGCCGGATGGGCCACAAGTAGAGAGCGAAGCGTAACCGGGAGGTCGTTCCAGACTGTAGGCCCCACAACCGAGAAAGCACGGCGCTGCTTAATAACTAAGCGGGCCCGCGGGACCAGAAGTTCACCCCTAGCCGAAGAGCGAAGTACACGACGCGCTGCAACGTCAGAGACTGGACAGCAGAGATCACGCAAGTATGACGGAGCACAGCCAAGGACACAGCGGGAGACCACAGCAGCAATGCCGTTCTGAACGGAGTTAAAGGTCCTACAAAATGGCTGTAAAGAACATAGAGAAAATTATACGCTCATATTATACATATACACGGGAGTCCAGTGCTGCATATGGATTCTCTCATCCACTATCGTGTTTTTTTACAGATTTGCGTCAATTTGTAAGCAGCGTTTAGCATCGTAATCGTCGTCGTCCGCAGGAAAGTATTAGAGGCGCTAAGTAAATAGCATTACTTTGTTTCATGCATTGGTGCAGCTGCCGTGGTATAATATGAATGGTTAACTTCTTAATTCTTCCAGGTTTCCTCAGATCGTCTACCCATCGACCTACCTATCAGCTCTACCGACGGCGGGCGGTCCAATCACCCTCTCCTCCCATCAGCCACACATTCTCCAAGCGCCTCTCACACCAGCCCAGCTCATAGACTACTCAGCAGCACTTGGTGCATGCACGCCCTACTCTCCATCGCATTTGTCCAGCTATGAGTCCGCCGCGTTGGGGGCCAAGATGGCTGCCTACCCGTACATGACCGGTCCAGCGGCGGCGGCGATGGCGGCCGCAGGGGGCTACCTGACCTCCGCCGGCGGCGTCGCCTCGGTGTCCAACCCGCAGACGGCCGTTGCGACCTACGCCCCTCTCCATCTCTCCGCTGCGGCGCCGCAACCGTCTCAGACTTTCATCGGTCAGTTCGTGTCCGCCAAACAGCTACACACTCACCAGAGTCAGGACAGACTGCAATGAGGACGAAAGCTATGAGCAAGAAAAGATTCTTCTCTTCACGTCGCTGGGGGTGCCACCTGCTGCAGCGTGGGATGACGTCATCACGAAGACAGGTCACGCGAGTCTCCGAAGGTGCTGCGTCCAGAGGAGACCGGTCTTTGAACAGCCTTGCGATTCATAACTAACTGTAGGAATTTTATATTATTATAGGTCTCTGCTATGTCGACATTTAGCGCATTAGTGCTATTATTGTCATATGCGAAACACTTACTGTTATTGTTAGCATAGGCCTATTGCTATTTATTCTCGTGAGCTCGATGTCATGAGTTGTCGTCTTCTCGTGATCTCTATCATGTAGCAATTTATATTGTGTCCTCCTTTTAATGCTAAACAGCTATTTACAAGAACTCGTTCTCAGGTCAAAACATATCTGGAAAGAAAATGAATTGACAAGAGCTGAAACTCTGGTTTTAGCCTACACCAAAAGGCATTAGACTATATGCATGACTGTATTGGCTTCATAACCCATTAATGAACTCGGGAAATTTGCCATTATTTTCAATGAGTCTGATTTCCTTCTAATTATATTATTTCATTCGTTCAATCCAGAAACATGAGCTTTGTCTCCAAATTCCTCCTAATATCTTCTGTAAATTAATAATTTTCGTGATTATAAATGAAGACGCTCGTGAATAATCTGGGGCTCTTAGCTTTTAAGGGGCTATATGAATTTTTTTATCTCCGACTATGATTCTAAATGTTTTTAGGCAGGGCTTAAAGTGTGGCTGGGCGGTCATGGACGGCGTCCATGCACTTATTTTAAAATCTGAACACCGTCCATCCACTTATTGGCCAGCACAGCCTGGAAATGTAAGGGGCGTCCAGGCACTTCTTTTGGAAATGTAAGGGGCGTCCAGGCACTTCTTTTGGAAAGGTAAGAGGCGTCCAGGCACTTATTTTCCCCACACTTTAAGCACTGTTTTTAGGTTTACCTGTGCTCGTTATAGTCTACCGTAGCAGAGGAATTAGACTCTAGACGAGTTATGTTTAGATCCATAGGCTATGCTTATTGCTTTCTTAAAATAGACATTTTCAGATTTATTAGATCTACCGTATTCTACTAAAAAAAACTGCGAATAGTCTACTTTTTATTTTTAAGAGTCAAACAGATTTCCTTTTGTAATGTGTGGCCTCAATGCACGTATAGGCTACTATAGAATTAATTTTTTTTTAGGCTGGTTCTCTTTTGCTTATAGATTATAGCCTACGCCCTAGGTCCTTCACTAGAAGTAGTCTATTGCTTGACAATCATTCACTGGGATATCATTTAACTAATGTAACGTTAATCGCATATATAACTATCTGAATAAATGTCTATGACCCTAATGCTCTAAACCTCGCATTTGCGTCGAAAGTATTTTGATGACATTTTCTCCTTCAGAACTTGATTATCAAAATAATTAATGTTCTGTAAGAATTCTTTCTCATCTTTCTTAGGCAATTAAAAGAGTTGTAATTTATAATAATATGTAGACCTATCTATTACTGCCCTGCTTGTATCAGAATAACTTTTCAAACGTATACACTGAACGCTTTTCAAGTCGCTTATCGTTGAACGTGTTTTTAATTAATCGTATAGTTTACAAGAACTGTGTATATCGTGGACAGGCTTATCTTGAACGTAAACTGTGCCTATTGTATTGTTACTATTAAGCTCGTTAATTTAATGTTTAACGAATTGCAAAACTTATTTAGTCTACAATCATGCGTCACTTTTCTCTTTCAAGTGCACCATGCCTTCATCATTCACATGCCATTCGCTATCTTGCATAATAGGCCTATAGCTGCAAGCGAATCAATTTTCGCAGCCATTGTTTTGACAACGACATGCACTCAAGAATTGCTCGAAATATAAAAGGTCCGGAGAAATTTTAAGTCGCAACGTTGCTAAGTTAGAAAATAAGTGAATAAGTAGGTATTGGTTAATACGGAGTAGACCTACATGTGAGTCGGTGCGAGTGTGGACTTTCGAAATGTAATCAAATCGCCTATTGTTTCAATTATTGAGTGTAGGAATAACAATTGTTCAAGAGTAACACTATTCTAATCTCAGCATGTTAGTTTGGAACACCTGAGGGATTATAAATACAACAGGTAAAATAATAATGGGCTAATAATAATAATAATGATAATAATAATAATAATAATAATAATAATGATAATAATAATAATAATAATAATAACAATAATAATAATAATAGACTAAGTGTAATAATAATATTCAGCGATTCAATGCGGTTGCATTCCGCGGTGCCTTTAATTTCAGTGCAGGATCTCTACGACGATTAGGTGCCGTTCCATATTATGTTTTTATTCTGTTCTTAATTAATATTTAAGTACCTGAGAGATCATAAATAATAATAATAATAATATTTATAATAATATTTATTTATTGTTTTAAGCCTGAGAGATCATACATATCTCGGGCGCTAAAAAATTTAATAATAATAGTTGGGGCGCTGAATGGCCGCCGTCTCAAGTGACCCTCTGGAGACCGTGCACTTGTTCCAGCAGCTATCCATTTGCACCAAAGATTTAATGCAGTAGCAATCAGAGGCACGTTCGCACAACGCACCGAGGACGAGGACCACTAGCTTCATAGAATAGATTAATAAATCCTGAGGGATTATAAATACCTCGGGTAAAAAATAAATAAAATAAAATAAATAATAATAATAATAATAATAAATAAATGTTTTTTATAAAATAAATAATAATAATAAAATCGAAAAGGCCGTTCCAGAGTAACACCATTCCCATCTCCGGATATTGTTTTGAGCACCTGAGGTATCATAAATAGCCTACCTCGGGTAAAAAATGAATTAAAAAATATAATAATAAGCCTTACGATGCTCTGCTGTCAACGAATCAGTCCAGCAAAGTATAGACTGAAACTTGAAAAGCAACTTTCTTCAGTGAATGCATGGTTGCGTCTCAAACGGCCTTGACATTTACCCATTATACCAAGGTAAGTCTGAAGCAATTATAATTACATGGTTCTCGCTAATGACTGCGCTCTCTCTCCCTACTCAATCCATTGTATGCGTTACCACTCCATGAAACGGGTACGAATAGCTACAATAAGCGAGGTCATCAATAAGAGCGTTTGAAAGCGGTTTCTGCTCCCTCCCCACATGCTGGCAACTGGGCGTAGTATTAAATGCCTTGTCAACGACGGCTTCTTGCTTTCGACACGACGATGAGACCATAGGCGTAGGGGACATGTCAGCAGTGGGGCGGGCAAAAATATTACTTTTGCCCAAAAAAATAAACCCGGAATAATTGAAGTCGTGCACACATAGCCATCTCTGTTCTTGCACCCACACCCGGGGACAAGGGCAGAGGGAAAAATACCTCAGGGCCCGGCCATATTATAGGGACCAGGCTGGGTAATTTTAGGCATGTATGAAAATTTATTATGTAGCCTATGTATAATATTCCTGACACTTAACCAGTTCAAACTTCACACGAGCAACTGATTAAATTCATAATTGTACATTGTTTTGCATTGTATCGTATTTAATCATCTACAAAGCGCCTCAGTAGAGTGAACCGTTCAGAGGCGCTCCTAGTGCGCAAAACCACGTGCGAAGATGCAGGTTTTAAGATGAGAGAAGGAAGAAGAGAGACTGCCAGAGAAAGTGTAGAGCGAACGCAAGTTGAAAGACCATTACAAAGAGAAAGATCAATTGAGACAAATGACCAAGACTGAGCCATAGCAGTTCTAGGAGGAGGAGGAAGCAAAGATAAAGTCTGTTGGATGAACGAAGTGGATTGTTGGAGGAAGCTGAGTGAGGCCTTAATATAAGGTCGGTCAGATATTTGGGGCAAAACCCCGCTGAGCCTTGAAGATCAGGGTGAGGAATTAAGATTGTATGTGAGCACGGAGAGGAAGCCAATGAGTGAAGACAGAACGGCAAAAGATCCTGCTTTTGGAAATGTGCTCAGTCAAGGTATTATCCTACCCGTAATGTAAGTGAGCTATCCAGTGCAACACCCTGATCCCGCACACTTGATAAGAAGGAAAAAGATTGGAACTTTTCAGAGAGCAGACCAAGATCTGCACGTTCAATGCTGATGATCACAAGATATCGTGTCTATTTTGCTTCATTACCAGGATAGTAGAAATTTCGATGTCATTCGGGCAGTGAATTCCGTGTTCTGTGGCACCTATAGCTTGCATGCTGTGAATTTCTCCAAATGCCACGTATAGTCGCAATTTTCGGGCAAATTTCGACTCTTGAATTTGCTGCGATTCTCGCCATTATTTACAAAATGCTACCGTGAATTCAGAACTTTTTCGGGAATTTCTGCTATCCGTGGTTGTTGTGAGCTAATATCTAACTCGATTCGGGCAAGATTCTCGGGCAAATTTCGGCTCTTGAATTTGTTGCGATTCTCGCCATTATTTACAAAATGCTACCGTGAATTCAGAACTTTTTCGGGAATTTCTGCTATCCGTGGTTGTTGTGAGCTAATATCTAACTCGATTCGGGCAAGATTCTCGGGCAAATTTCGGCTCTTGAATTTGTTGCGATTCTCGCCATTATTTGCAAAATGCTACCGTGAATATTTTCAGAACTTTTTCGGGAATTTCTGCTAACCATGGTTGTTGTGAGCTAACATCTAACTTGATTCGGGCAACATGGAACTGGGGGATAATGTGGTATACTAATGAAAGAGTTTGGTTAATATTTTCCCGGGTCTACTTGCTCGAAAAACAGACTTGCCCGAAATTGGGGGGGGGGCTTTTTCCCCTCTGGACCCCCGTCTCCTACGCCTATGGATGAGACCACGTGAATAGCTGCTGAGTGGCGTCATGAAACTATCCGCGCCTCAGATTCACACTTTGGTGTGACCTTGCGCGCGTAATAAATTTATGTAATAATAATAATAATAATAATGAACTGGCAGTCATCATGTGAGCCATAATAATTATAGGTATGCTTGTGCGCGTGGCGCTCCGTTGTTGCTAATGACTTGCATGGACTTTTCAGCAGCGCCGGTGTCACAAAATAGAGTATCCCCCGTATTAATCGTACCCCCCCCCCCCCCCAATGAAGAAAAATCGAAGAAGCCACTTCCGCATGTATTTATTTTTGCGAATTAATTTTCATCTGCTTTGTTTTGAACAATGACACTAACAGGCATGTTTATTTCTACTAGAAAATTTATTTTGCCTGGGTTTTAGAGCACTTAAAACTTTTAAAACACATAAAAACATTCAGAGTCACTAAATAAATTCGAGTTACCTTTCTCTGGACATTGCTTAAGACACCTAAAACAATTAGTCACTTTAAATTTTGATTAGATCAAAAAATTTTCAATTATGCGCATTTTTCAAAAAAGGGGATAGAATGGTTTATTCCACCGGATAGTCTAGACCGGTTAATTCCACCCGGGGGGATAAATTAATTCAACCCCCCGGATAGTTTTCAGGAGGGATACTCTGTTTCGAGACACCGGCCAGGGTGTAACAACATGGCATATGGCTTTTAAAAATATCTCAGTTGTCGTTGCGACACTCGTCACACTCGTGCAAGGTTTCCTTATATTAAGGAACAGCCTGGTCTTTCCAGAACCGATGGAAACTAACTAAGAGACCAGTTCCTGTTTGGCTGGTTCTCAAATCTTAGTCTAATGGGGATGATATACGGTGACAGATATTGTGGTTGTTTTCTGCTTACCAGCAACTTCAGTTATGGTTAGCAGAGCTGATAGCTTTAACGAAAAATATCAATAGCTATTATGTGGGCCTGCTATGCATGTGGACTTTTTTAGACATAAGCAATCTAGCCTATAGACCTATGCGCGTAGGCCTATATGCTTGTCTTTTCAAGCGTGCAGATTCAGATTCAGATTTCAGACCCTTAGACCTCTACCTTGTTGCTAAAGTGTGGCATATTATAAAGCACTGCAATGTAAACACCTCGAGAGATGCATTCACTACCCCCTTCCACCCACCAGGAGGTATACTTCAACTGACTCACCGGCTGAAAATATAAAGTTATCGCGACCCCTCTCCCTGCCGTGTGTGTTTGTGTGTGTGTTTGTGTGTGTGTGTTTGTGTGTGTGTGTGTGTTTGTGTGTGTGTGTGTGTGTACTTACGTCAAACAGCGTTGAACATAACGTGGGAGAACTTGCAGTCTGTAGTATATGCGCATAATATTATTATATAACTTAATACTGCGCTGCTATGAAAATCAGAGCTTGCCCTGTTCTGCTGAACCATGACGAAGCGATAAAAGTTTTGGCCTGGAACAGTCTATAGATCTACCTGTTCCTTTTAGCTATAAGCAACCCAGTCTCTTGTCAGGGTTAGGCTTACTTAGTCATTCGTCCAAGAGAGAAGAGATGTCACCCGTGTTTTTATATTAATTTTAGGCTTAGCTGATGAATACCTGCTTCCTGGAGACAAGTCCTCAGTTTTCAGGTCTTTCCTCGAAACTATCCAATAATAATAGGCCTATAGATCAAACAATTACCACTACCGTACAATACATACTGAGTTGCTGCATTTCGAGTTGCCATATTTGTGTTTTTCTCATGATGCTCAGGTCTTGTCTTATCTCTAGATGTTAAAATCCAGCCGGATCTGGAATCTGGCACCTCGGACCTGGGATCTGATATACGCAGCACCTCGGATCTTGGATTTGGGACACGGTACCTGAACAAAAAGATCCGTCACCTAAAAGAGAAGAACTGGATCGTCACCTGAACGTATACTGTTACGACAATGCCCCACTGTGTTGGAGACATTTACTGCATAATTATCTGAATAGCAAATTAAGAAATATAATTTACATTCGCCAAATAGGTTTACGTGCAGGTTTCAATATGAAAGGATTTTGAGACCCACCACTTTGAGCCACTTAACCACTGCTTAACCACTTAACCACTGCTTAATATCGGATACAGGATGAGAAAATCTCTCTCCTTTCGAAAAACGGTATATGTAGCATACGTGGAAGTTCGCTTCTCTCCTTAATTATCTGTCTCTCTCTGTCACTGTCTCTGTCACTGTCTGTCACATTCCATTTGCATTTGTGTCACTTTCCTGGTTTTTCAATCTAGAAAGCAGTATAGCTGTATAACCCCGATGACTTAAGCAGTTAGCCTGATCTTGAACAACAAAAAATAATGACAAAGCCATTTGTAAAAGAACCAGACTCGCCAATAGAAATCAACCTATGCAAAAAACAACCATAGACTACAGCTACTTGTGTGCTATTGCTTTAGTTAAATGTTCTACAACTGTAAATAATATTGTGGGGCAGATGTGTTATACCTGATGATCTAACTTCACGTTTCGATGACTCATGGCCCGTTTATTCCTGGGTGAATCGTGATCGAGACCCTCTCTCACTCCACGCTTCGTTGAGCCACCCTGCTACAGAAGCGTTTTAAAACTTCATGCAACACAGCTATTAACAACAATAGGTGAAGAAACAGCGAGTGCGGATCGTGTACAGAGCAGCTAACAACTGCCTCTATTTGAAGACCGTACCTGGGACGAACTCTGCGTCTAGGCAAGAAGCAGCCGTTCGACTGACAGCTTTGCACACCGTTGCTGATCCGAGTTGGCCTTACGCTTCATTGTTAATTGCTTATAATTACATTGGAGCCAAAATGTCCGCCGTGATTCGATTGACCACTCTACTTCTCCTATCTGCATGCGTTTTCCAGGTAATTAATTTTTTTGCAATTTTTAAATCTAAAGTGTCGTGTCAAAGCCTTGATTACGATGACAGAGACACATAAACACAGACACACACACACACACAAACTGTCACACAGACAAAGACGGACAGTGAGACAGACAAATGAAGCATGATGGCTTTTGTTTTAGTATAGCTTGTTTATAGCTGCTGAATTCTTTTATTACTCTTTGATTGCTTGTCTGCTGTTGTTCAAACTTGTTCGGTGTTTTTGCGCCGTCTTTGTCGCCTTCGTTCCTTCTCATGTTTTCTCTTCCTGTTTTCATCTTTTGTAGACTGCTTGCTTGTTTTACTATTGAGGTGGTCAATCAAGATTGATTGATTTCTTGTTTTATTTTTTAATTTAACTTTATTTTTTTTATTTTTTTATTTCTTGTTTTATTCCTGAATAAAACATCATTGATTGATTGATGGATTGATTTATTGACGAATTGATCGATTGCTTGATGGACTGATTGATGTATTGATTGATTTATTGGTTGATGGACTGATTGATTGATGGATTGATTGATTGAAGAAAGATCAGATAGATCGATAATGGATGGAAGGGTGAAACAATGAAGGATAGATGGATCGACGGAGTATATGGATGAATGAAGAAATTGGATTGATGGATGGTTGGATGTGTGAGATATCGCATGATGATGTGTGTGTGTGTGTGTGTGTGTGTGAAACGATGACGAATGAACGAGATGCATGGTGGATAGATGGATGAAATAATGGACAGATGAATGAATGAATGATATGTTGGTGAAGGAATTCAATGAATTTACAAAAAGAGGCAGGTTAGTTGGATGGATGGATGGATGGATGAAGATGCATGAGATGGATAGAATGATGGACAAGATGAACAAGATGGGATGGTTAAATAAGTGAGTGAACAGATGGATTGATGGATGGATGGATTGATGGGTGGATTGATGGATGGACTGACGGATGGTTTGATGGATGGATAGATTGATGGATGGATGGACAGGTCAATAGAAAATTTATTGGACGGATGAATGGATTCATTGCATAGATATAGATGCCTATATTGGATTAACGAATCTTCTATATTAGTTCGTGGGTGCACTTTGGTGATAAAAATAATGAATGGATGGATGGATGGATGGATGGATGGACGACTGCATGAATGGATGGATGAATAAATGGATGGATGAACGGATGGATGGTTGAGTAGATATACGTTGCAGAAGGTGATTAGTCAAACTGCGGATAATTGGTTTAAAAGTCTTTTAAAAATCTGTATAGTGTACATTTGTATAGAGTCTATAGATCTATGTTTCTGACAATTTTAAATGCAATGTGTATCAGCATAAAATTATTTGAAATGTGTCGTATATCTCAATATGTGAAATGCGATATTGTTCCTGGTTGGCTGAATGCAGAATTGCTTGCGAAAAGCAGAACACTGTTTACTCCGAGCGAAATAGGCCTGCCTATAGCTGTAGGCCTACCAGTTCTATGGTGACTGCCCGCTTGACTAAGAGCTGGCTGCCTGTGGTTCTTTCGGTGGCATATGATGACACAGAACTGAAACAATTCGTTCTTTGCAGTGGCGTAACTACGGGGGGCAAGGGGGGGGGGCAGCCGCCCCTCCAAATGAAAGGGCTGCCCCCCCAGCTGCCCCCCAATCCCTGCGTTTGTTTTACTTTTTACTCTTACGAGTGATAAAGAATTAAACAATGTTATATAATTTCTGACTTATTTTATTTTTTTATACAACTTCCTGTACAACTTCTTATAGGGTGGGTGATGGGAAAGTGGGACAGGCCACTATAGTGCACTGTGGGACAGACAAGCTAGTGAGGTTTGCATGCGTATTATGTCAAATACTGTAATACATCCTAAATCTAAAAATACATAGTCTATGGCAATATACCGATGCCGATGCACTCTTTAATTGCCAACGGTAGCCACCCCATCATTTTAAGCTGCCACCCCACTGCCCCCCCCCCCATGAAAAAATAACTGGCTACGCCACTGGTTCTTTGAAATAATTTCACCCTTATTAGCCTCATGTAAACGCTTACGTAATGCAACCATTTCTTTAGTTCTCATAATATATCGACAATTTTGAACCGTTTCGTCTGCTTCCTGCTTGCACAAGTCGCTGACGCAATCATTTGCCTGTGACTGGGAAGTCCAGACATTTAAATTAAGGGCATTGTCATAAACAAGGAAGCTAGCAGTTTCACTCAACTGTAACTTGGTCGTTGTGGTTGTCGTCATATAAGAAGATTTCTTATCATCAGTATAATTATGGTTAGCATGTCAACAAGGAACCTGGGCACGACGTTAAACTGCATCCATCCTCCGCCCCTGTCTCTCTCTTAATTCTCTCTCTCTCTCTCTCTCTCTCTCTCTCTCTCTCTCTCTCTCTCTCTCTCTCTCTCTCACACACACACACACTCACTCACTCACTCACACACACACTCACTCACTCACTCACTCACTCGCTCGCTCACTCACTCACTCACTCACTCACTCCGTCTCTCTTTCTGTCTGTGTCTTTCTGTCTGGTTCTCTCTCTCTCTCTGTGTCTGTCCTTGTCTATATATGTCTCTCTGTCTCTGTCTTTCTGTCTCTGTCACTGTGGCGATAGGTGCCAACTAAGACTCCATTGCTGATGAATCGGGTGAATAATGTGAGCTCCGACAAGACTGAAGCTGGCAACGTAACAACGGTAGAATAATTTATCTACATGTCTCAGCGAAGAGATCTTCAAACCCTAACTGTACCCCATTCCACGGCGGTTGCTGTTTCAAAGAATTGACTACACAAGGTGAGGAGGAAAATAACCATCCGAGGAGAGTCTCTACCACGGTGGACAAATAAAAGTATATGCTTCCTGATGTGTGAATCATATCGCTGCATTCATAGTTGTAAAAAACGTTTTTTTCCGTTTTTTATTCTCTCCCAAAAAACGTCGTTTTTTTCGTTTTTTATTTTTCCCATCGTTTTTTATCGTTTTTTTCGATTTTTATGTAACTTTATTTAACTATTTGCTGTCTAATATAATTTTCCTTAATTTAATTTTTGTCTGATATTCCATACGTTTTCACCGTACTCTCAAGGATGCAGCTAACTAGTCTTTATGTAATTGTTTAAGTCATAATTTTTAGAAATACATGTAGTAGATCCCTACCAGAAATGAAATTTCTAAGAGTTATTTTGATATAAAATTCTTGGGCATAATTATTAATATTTAAAAGTAGCAATTTTAAGCACAAAATAATGTGCAATATACAGGGTGGGCCAGCATAAATGTCCCGACTTTGCACGCGTATAACTTCGCCAATTTTTAACATTTATTTATACTTAATGCATCAAATTAAAGGTATTTCACTCTAGTATTAACTCTAAAAAAGTCGAACTGATACTAGTTTAGGTTTTAATTATATACTCAGAACAGCGCTAGCTACCATTTTTTGTCATTTGTGACGCATTATGACGCCGTTTCCCCGGGAAATTCTATCGTTTTTTGCTAAAACTCGCCTAGACACGATCATTTTGGGTGTTTGTAGGGTCCCTACCAAGAATATCTTCTAATCGCAAAACCACGTCCTTTCAATTTTGCCAACAGCCGTGCACTGCCATGCGCTGCTTCAGACGCTTGCACGCTGCCAGCCGTTTCTTTGCGTAAGAGCTGGAGAGTTCGCTGGACTTCTCTTCGACAAAGTACTTTAACTTTAGGTCTATAATCTTTTCCAATACGTTATTCAGTGCTTCTAAGACTGCCTGTTTTGCGCTGAATATGCATGCAGGGTCTGCCCTGGTCATTGTCTTGACTGCAAATGTACGCGGACACACGAGCAATGTTAGCGGATGTGAGCGCCCTGTGCTCCGATTCCCATTGTTTGCGAGTAGAAAGTCCTGTTTTATCAATTTTCCGTAGCAGATAATACAAGGTATTGTTTATTCCATCATTTGTTAGAATATTCGTTAATCATTTCAAACGAATTAAATCCCTTATCAGTTCGTAAAATTAAGATCGAAACGCGATCATCGTCTGTCGACGGCGCCAGGTTGCGTCACAAATGACAACAAAATATGGTAGCTAGCGCTGTTCCGGGCATATATTTAAAACCTAAACTAGCATCAGTTCGACTTTCTTAGAGTTAATACTAGAGTGAAATACCTTTAATTTGATGTATTAAGCATAAATAAATGTTAAAAATTGGCGAAGTTATACGCGTGCAAAGTCGGGACATTTATGCTGGCCCACCCTGTATAATTTAGTAAACATCTGTGGTTTTTGCTTCTGGTTAGATTTTAATTGTGTTATGTCGATCAGCATAAACTTATAATGTGGACTTACGACTACAATTTAAATTTGAAAAGATTTCAATACCTTTAATTTGTCCGAATTTCTTATTACACGAAAGTTATAAAAAAACTGTGGTAGATTAATGTTACTTATACCAATTATTTTGGCCTAATAATAAAGTTATGTTATTTGCAGTTTGTTAATAAAATTGCATAAGCAATTAAGGTTTGTAAGCTAAAAATGAAATTTCAGATGTAACAAAGGCAAATTATTTTCCGTTTCCGTTTTTTATCGTTTTTTTGTCGTTTTTTATTATTTCGAAAAAAACGACGTTTTTAACCGTTTTTTATTTTCATTTCATCGTTTTTTACATCTATGGCTGCATTGCTTTCCAGTTTACAAGTCGTCGAAATGATTTGCTTCCTGCAGGTCGTTCCGAATGTTCGCGCTGGCACGTGCACCGAGGATCGACGATGTGTTCCAGAGAACGCCTGCGATGCATGTCGAGAAATGAAGTGCAACATGGCAAAGCGCCAAGGCCCACCTGGCGTGGTAAGTATAGGCTACACATTGGCAGCAAGGGAACAGTCACCACCACTATTATTTGGAGAAAGGTTATACGCCCATGGATATAATACACTGAGTCGGGGGACGTGAGTCACGACGTTCTTTGCTCGTGGTTGGGCTGGGAGCGCCTCTGAGTAGTTTCTTGAAGGGGCGCTATATAAATGCTATGAATGAATGAACGAATGAATGACGTGGGTCTCTACGCCGACAATTATTGCTACACGGTTAGATTTTTTGCATGCAACAATGCAACTATATACTCAGTTGAGTTGTGTTCCTATATTGAAAGGGAGCCATTGCGGTTCTAGAGTAATCTTGGAATGAATGGTGTGACAAGAGGTTGCTTCAGCAGTGGTGTAGACAAGGGGTGGGCTTCGGGGGTTAAACTCCCCCCCATTGGCCTAGGGAAAAAGTTTTTTAAAGGTTATTTATCAACTTAAATAAAAAAGAAAACAATTTCTTGTAGTAACAATTGTTTTTCTTGCTTTATTCCCTTTGTTACTTTATTCCCTTTTCTTTACTGTAATACTGTTGGGTTGGTGTGAGAAAGGGCATCCGGCTAGACCAAAAAAATCCAAACCCCCACCCCCCATCATAAATTCCTGGCTGCGCCACTGAGCTTCAGTATCCTCATCACGACACATTCCACCGCCTTCATATAATATTCATCGAGTTAATTAACATGCGTTTAATCGACATCCATGTAGTCTTTGTAACGTTTAAAGATGTCTTGTGCGTCCTCATAAGCTCTATGGGACCACGGCAGATAAACACACTAAAGAGAAACAATTCAAAGTGGTGATGACGACGACGATGACGACGCGATGAAGAACACACATACTGTATCAAGGATTTTTATACAGATAATTAATTTGTGTAAATGTTCAATTCGGTGTTTCTGGACTACGCTTAGCCTCCTTTCCAGCCTTTTCGACAGTGACAGGGAAAGTATACCGTTGCTACTGTTCATTTGCTTTCAAAAGCACCGCCATTAATTAATATTGCATCTGCTTTTTATTTTCTATTGTTACCACAATGAATTTTTTGGTAAATAGGCCCCACAAGCGGGATCATTCCCTTCGGGTAGCCTATTGGTTCTGCCACACTCAGTATTGGTTGCTCACCTGTCCATATCATCACAAATGTTAACTCGCAATCAATCTCTGTGTGTACTATCCTGTAAGCAAAATTGTCTGCTTGGATTTTTTTGGTGGATCAATAAACCAATTGAATTGAATTGAATTGAATTGACTTCACTTATAATTTCCTCCATTGAAGTGACGTCTTTCCGTCGAATATTTTAATAACCGATGGTGCTGTATACTCTAACAGGACTGCAGCAAAATAACTGCGCTGATTGGAGGAAACCAATGCTGTGACCTTCGTCGAGTCGACCGTCTCATAGGGCGTCGAAAGAAACGACAAGCTTACAACTTCGAGGCGGACCCGAAAAGAAAATGGCCGTTGCCAATAGGATTTGCCATCGACAGCACAATCAGTAAGTGGTATACCAGACGCATTAATTTAACCTCACAGGCAGAATTAAGCACCAAACACATTTAGCATCAGATCGGTATGAAATACCCAATTCATAAGGCGTCATGCACATGCAGCATAAAGTACCCAACACATTTGGGTCATAACTTACAGCATAAAGTACCCAACACATTTGGGTCATAACGTACAGCATAAAGTACCAAACACATTTGGGTCATAACGTAATTGTAATTGTAATTGAACACTTGTATAGCGCCGCTCACAGATTCAGTAGCGCTCCCGACCCAAAGTTAGCACTGTCGCTAACGAATAGTATAGTCTTCAGGCACTTCCTAAACAGAGGGAGAGAGAGGCTGAGAAGCTCAAGACGTAGTTTATGTGGAAGACGGTTCCAGCAGGAGGGGGCCAATATAGGCAAAGCTCCTGAACTGGGCAGTAGCCCCAAGCATGCGAGGAACAATAAGGAGGCCATTAACTGCCGAACGAAGGGCAGAGCGACCGAAGAGAGAGGAGACCTGAATACAGAAAGAACGGAGGTAGGAGGTAGCAACCCCAAGAAGAGAATTGCGCATAAGTGTCAAAATTTTGAACTCAATGCGTTGTGGTACAGGAGGCCAATGAAGAGTGTCCCGAATAAAGACTGAAATGTGGGAGAACTTGGGAAGACCAGCAATTAGGCGAGCAGCAGCATTGAGTATTGTCTGAAGTTTAGAGAGGCTGAGAGAAGAAAGACCTGTATATGAAGAGTTCCCAAAGTCAACCCTAGAACAGATCAAGGCGTGAACAAGCGTCTTAATAGCTTTCGGGGAAAGTGAATGACGGATGGTACGCAGCTGGCGAAGATGATAGAGACATGTTAAGTACAGCATAATGTACCCAACACATTTTGGTCATAACGTACAGCATAAAATACCAACACATTTTTGGCATAACATACAGCATAAAATACCAAATACATTTAACATAGGCCTACTGTCATGTTATATAAATTGTCATCGTAATTTCAACATTTCTGCAGCGCCCAAAACGCGAAGTCACCGAAGCTTAGGCCTATATTCACATGCGTTTGGCTAAATCAAAAACAAAAATCGCCTAGTAGTCTTTAGTAAATGCCGTAGTCGTCGAATCCAGATCAAGATGCACAGGAGTCAGGCTGGCAGGCAGGCAGACGACTGAGGTAGTAGGCCTAAATGCGGCCTAAAAGGACCTTTTAAAAATGAAGAAAAGGAAGCCATACTTTTACGAAGACCGCTTTTCTTTATTTGCCTTAACACGTCTCTTGCAAAGATCAGTTGAACAGTCACGTCGTGCTATTTTCTATTTCATTTGTGTACGTAAATGTTCTTCTGCAATAAAATCTGTCTGAAATGATGGCTGGGACAATTTCAATGGAAAATCATTCAGTAGTTTTCGCACACTGGAACGAGCTTAAACGCGTTTGATGTTGAGACGAACTGAAACGCGATTGATGTTGAAACGAACTGAAACGCGTTTGATGTTGAAACGAACTGAAACGCGTTTGATGTTGAAACGAAATGAAACGCGTTTGATGTTGAAATGAACTGAAACGCGTTTGATGTTGAAACGAACTGAAACGCGTTTGATGTTGAAACGAACTGAAACGCGTTTGATGTTGAAACGAACTGAAACGCGTTTGATGTTGAAACGAACTGAAACGCGTTTGATGTTGAAACGAACTGAAACGCGTTTGATGTTGAAACGAACTGAAGCGCGTTTGATGTTGAAACGAAATGAAACGCGTTTGATGTTGAAACGAACTGAAACGCGTTTGATGTTGAAACGAACTGAAACGCATTTGATGTTGAAACGAACTGAAACGCGTTTGATGTTGGCTGTGTTAACTGTTTTTTAGCCTTGACTACCAATATTCGAAATTCTCTCCGTTACATCGAAAATAAGACCTGCATTCGTTTCAAAGAGGTTTCTCCGAACTCAACAGCGATACGAATCACTTATACCACAGGAAGCTCGTAAGAAATTTGTATATTTACTCCAGTCATGCAAGTATTAGAATAATTCTACATGTCTAGTGTAAACTACATGTAGACGGCCATTTATTGCGTCTTCATTCGAACAAAGCTCGACAGTCGATCCGATATGCGGCCATCAGATTAATAGCACGCCTACCCGACTAATCTCATATTTATAATTTCGTGATTAAACCAACTGCGTAAACTGGCTTGCTCTCACTGCCCGCATCGAATTCAAAATCTTCATATTGGTCTCCAGAGCATAACGATGTTTCAGTCTAACTGATGCAAGCCTAGTTCCTGGACAATTCGGAGCCAGATAATTCGGAGCGGACAGTTCGGAGAGGTCAATTCGGAGCGGACAATTTGTAGTCGGACATAGACTATTGGGGCCGGACAATTCTGAGCGAACAATTTGGAGCCGGACATATTGTCATGGGGCCGGACAATTCTGAGCGAACAATTTGGAGCCGGACATATTGTCATGGGGCCGGACAATTCGGAGCGGACAATTCGGAGCGGACAATTCGGAGCGGCGGACAATTCAGAGCGGCCGTGAATTATTCCCATCAATCCAATTTTTTTACTGAAGCAAGGATTTTTCATCAACCCCAGCTTCTATTTCAGCAACAATTCCTTCCATATATCCAAAAACCATTCGACCAACTTCTATCACAGTTTTAGTTAATGCAATGTTTGGCACGCGTAGCTGATTGTATTTTATTGCTGGAATTTGTTGTGGATTGCACAATGATCCCTTGGTTTATTCGCTCATCAACTCTTTATATGGACGAATAATTACTAGCTGATGTTTTATATTTTAATTTGCATTTGACAGCTGTACGGCCTACGTTGGTCGCTCAGACGAAAACAGCACAGCAATCACACTGACCAGCGATTGCCTGTTGAAGGTCAGTCAACAATTTATTATAGTACTACTACTGCTACAGCTACTGCTACTGCTACTGCTACTGCTACTGCTACTACTACTACTACTACTACCACCACTATTACTACTACTACTAATAATAATAATAATGATAATAATAATAATAATAATAACAGTAATAATAGTAGTAATTATAGTAGCAGTAATAATAGTAATAGTAACAGCAGTAATAATGACAATAATAATAGGCTAATATAGTTATTTATTGATATTAATAAGCAAACGTCCATAAATTTTCTA
Organism: Lumbricus terrestris; assembly: GCA_949752735.1. NCBI lineage: Eukaryota > Metazoa > Annelida > Clitellata > Crassiclitellata > Lumbricidae > Lumbricus > Lumbricus terrestris. The sequence continues at coordinate 25,368,841 of OX457036.1, forward strand.
GAGCAAAAGGATCAATCGGTGGAGCTCCAGAACTGATAATTATAGGCCTATATATAAAGTCAGGTCAAGATCCTGAGTATCGAACTCAAGTTTCCATACCTCTGCGAACGAGAAATCGTAACTTACATAGTTCTTCTGGACACTAAGTGAAAGAAACGACTTGATATTATCGTCATATCATGCGTGGTCAACAATCACGGCCTATAAAATAATAAGAAAAAATTACTTAATTGGCTCACAAGAACGAATCACTTAAGAAGCAAAACTCTAAATCCATGATAAAGTGGCGCGTCATTCGAAAAATACCCGATAAACAGTTCTGGAGAGATCGGATGCTATAATTTACCGTTCCTTATCTAAACTACGATAGGCATGCAATTCAACCGTATAGCGTACTTCAATTTGGATTTCCATCTTACCTTACTTACCTGATTATCACACGTGATCATGACCATAACTGATCCAATTAGAGCTAGAAAAGCATTGACCGTAGGCCTATACGTATTATTTTGAGGTAAGCGTCTCAACAGTTGAGCCGATGGCTCAAGGTTCGTCTGTTGTTTCTGTGAAATCACTGAACGTACTTTCATCCGATGCATATTGACTTGTTTAGTTCGGCGACATGCTCTACTTCGTAGTACAGACCCTCGGCGTCTGGCACCAGTCGCAGAGACCGGATCGCGACGATTACCTCACCATCAACACCGCTAACACCGATCCATCCCACGTAGCAGACTTTTTAACCCTGGGCCAAAACGACCTTGTTACCTACAGTCTGCCCTATGACTATGTCTCCATTCAGCAGTTTCCAGCAAAAGTAAGTACCGGTATATAAGCTAAATATATGTTATATGTATATAGTAGGCCTAGGCCTACACCCGTCATGCATATATATATATATATATGCATGACGGGTGTAGGCCTAGGCCTACTATTCATGCTCAAAACTACTAGTCCATTGAATGAATTATAATCTGATTGGAGCTTGACACAGAATCGCTTTGATTATATTATAATTGCGTTAATTGCTTTGATAATAATTAACACTTCAGTCAGTTTTAAAGTAAATGCCACAGAATTCACTGTCATGAAACTATATGATCTGAAACAAAAACCAGACCGTTTAGTTTTTTGGTCTCAAAAGAAATCGATAATCGATAGATTATTGTAATTGTAATTGTAATTGAACACTTATATACATGTAGATTATGTTTGTGATTCAATGAAACAGATGAAGGGAGAATGATGATGAGAGAGATTTGCTGTACTTTGTTCATGTCAGGTTTACACGAAGAACGGCGACTTCACAATCAACACGAAGGATCCTCTCTACCAGCAGGCGATTGGTCAGAGGGTTCAGCTCTCCTTCCAAGATGCCAAGCTACTCAACATAATGTATTGTCCAAGTTGGTGAAATGAAGCCGTATACACTTCTTCAATCTATTATAATTATAATTCTCAAGTGAACACAATCTAATCAGTTCTGTATCGCCACTCTAAGATTCTATACATGATGACAGCAATCCATAATTTAATTAACTTGAAAGTGAATTGATTGCGTGCAATTTGAGTTAGCAACGTAACCGGTTAGGCTATTTGATGATGTAGTGCTCTGAGAACTTGCGTGCATACCAAGGTAGGCCTATGTTATGTAGCCTAAGCTTAGTCTTCGTGTGATAGGCCTAATTATTATTCGCATTACTCTGTATTAAGAATTTTGATTGTGTCACGATGTTTGCTCTTTCTTTTTCACGTCGTAGTCGATGTGCAGACCCTGCAGGTGCGTGCCACAGCGTGCAAACATTAACTGCAGCTGTGTCGATGACTTTGTAGACGTTTGTACGAGCAGCTCTTTGATTGGCGTCTGTGAAAATGGCGGCTATCAAGATCCGAATGACTGTACCAAGTGCAGATGTCCAGACGGTTTCGGCGGACGACTGTGCAGCGGCTACGAAAATGTACCGGGTACAGTGTGATGATAACAACAGTGTTAACAGAATCAGATTGTAACAAACTCGTGCGTTGCTTTAACCCTTTAACACCATGGCTTTTGGCTAAGGCGGCAACTGACTATAATGTAAATACGGTCAACATCTGCGACTAAACTGCTGACAATGAATTCAACTTGAGTTAAGCGCCTTCGTGAGGTTATTGTAAGGCGCTATATAAATGTTCATATACTGCATACATACATACATACATACATACATACATACATACATACATACATACATACATACATACATACATACATACATACATACATACATACATACATACATACATACATACATACATACATACATACATACATACATACATACATACATACATACATACATACATACATACATACATACATACATACATACATACATACATACATACATACATACATACATACATACATACATACATACATACATACATACATACATACATACATACATACATACATACATACATACATACATACATACATACATACATACATACATACATACATACATACATACATACATACATACATACATACATACATACATACATACATACATACATACATACATACATACATACATACATACATACATACATACATACATACATACATACATACATACATACATACATACATACATACATGCATGCATGCATGCACGCATGCATGTCGATTATAGTTCTCCTTTAACTCTCCACTCAGTCGAACTTTAATGAGGATGACTAAATAAGCCTTTGAGCTTTTTCTCCTTACGTTATACTGTAATGTTACAACATTCTCAGGCCTATGCCTATCTGACTTTATCTGGCAAAGTTTTTGTTTGCTACACTCATGCCTAGTATACTTGGTATACTTGTACTGCAAAATGTGCATCGCGAATGCATTTGCTACTAAATCGATTCCTATAAATTTGATTTGATTTGAACTGTCCGGTCTGTTTAATTTACACAGGAAGTGTCTGCGGGGGACTGGTGACCGCTTCACCCACAGAAATGAACCTGACTTCTCCTGGATACGATTCACCACGATACTATGATGAGCAGATCTCCTGCGTATGGAACATAATGGCAAGTCCCTTCATTCGCTCCTCATCCGATCTCAGTTTCTGGTCGGCCATCTGTTTGCCTGCCTGCCCGCCTGGCAGCAGCGTTGCTGATATCATATTTGTATGTGCACTTGTTATAGCGCCCCTTCAAGGCTTCAAGCACTCTACTCAGAGGCGCTCCCGACTGCAGAGTGGACACTGCATCGGAGTTTCACGCCGAAGCGCTGAGCAATTGCGAGTGAAGGACTTGCCCAAGGTCCCTACGCGGCGACTTGAGGTGGATTCGAACCTCGAACCTTCCGACTTCAAGGCAGCGACGCCACCACTACATCACCGCGCCCCACAAATGTACGCAGGGTGCAAGGGGAACCCGGCCCACGGATTTCTGAGTCCCCCATAGAGATAACTAAATATTGGTTATGACATGTCTTACAAGGTCAAACAGGGCCCATGCATGCGGGGCTGATGCAACCGAGCCCACGAGAAACTAACCATACGCCACAGCTGCGGCGTGGCTGGATAAATGTCTTTAAAATTTTATCTGTTAACAATTCATTCTTCGTCTTTGCATAACGGTGCAAAATCACTGCTAGTCTCGAGTAGCGAGCCGACACATGTAGGTACTAGGTAGGCCTGTATATATAATATAGATGTAAGCATCTATACAGGCCTACCTTCGCCACTGGTTGTTCTCTGCCAGTGCCAGTTCCAAGCCTGGATAAAGGAGGAGGGCGACACTAATCATCTTTGATATGGCTGTGTCGTTAAACATGTAACAGATGTATAGGCATCATTCACTGTCTGCCTCTCTATCTGTAGCGCCAGTGTATATATTGTGTATGCATGTGTACATGCATGTCTGCGTTTTGTCTCTATATTGAGTAGTAGGCCTACTGTTTGATCCCGGTGCTTCGCCTGTTATGCATACCTGGTACTGACTGTTGTATAGACCTGCTGCTTTGTGACATTCGTTTCTCTTTGTATAAAAGTAGCAGGCCTGCTCTTTTGTCAATAGTTGTTGTTCATTGTCCATAGGCTCCGAAAGGTGGCAACCTAAGTCTGAGATTTGTTGACGATTTTGGTCTCTACCAAGACGAAAGTTATGCATGCCAACACTGGGTGGAAATCATATACAAAGGCAAGAGAAACTTCACGGGACCAAGGTATGTAGACCTAAGCAGGATGTCAATGACGATGAAATCCTGAATTTAATCAGAACTATAATGACACAATTTGTTTCTCATGGACGATAAAGAATTTTCCAGTAGCCTTATAGTCTTTTATGTTTTGCAAAGTGTGAAGTTGTGTCCGTGAAGAGCTGTCTTTGGTCTAATGACATTAAATATTTTTTAACCTCTCTAATCATGTCAGCTACACTTAATTAATTGCACAACATTTAGCCTATAGTTTAATTTAAATTCATATAATTTATACAACTGATTCGCTAAGTGTGTTATTAGAAGGACCCCATTCCAGCCCAGAGAAACTGTGTAAGAATGTGCATTTAAATGACATCTGCAGAAAGCAAATCGTGGATAGCAAAGGGAAACCATTACACGGTGCTTCAAATGTCGTATGGTAGCAAATTAGCAATGCAGACAAAGGATAATAATTTAACCCATCTACCAAATGTTAAACGGAGAGAGAAATCCCGCCAACCGTTTCATAAACAGAGACATTTATCGTATCGTGGACCATTAGGCATCGGACAAATCCAAATGGCATGTTAATAGATGTACTACGATAAGATGAGAATATTCTTTAATTGACCAATTGCTATATCCGCTTTCTGGCGTATAGATCTACAGACGTGGCAATAAACGTAGGCCTACATCATTCATAGAGCCGATCAAAAGTCACATATTCTAAAATCACACAAACATCATCCTAAACCAAATCCAATTATATTCTTTGTGAAGACCGCCTATATATGTAGCCTACACCGCACAAGGAAACCAACATCTAGGATGAAATCGCATACGGGTCGAACCTGGAAGTTACACCAGCAATGGAACTAACTGCATAAAAAAGTAAGACACCCTGTCGGCAGTTTGTACACCATCTGAGGTGTACAAACTTTAGAGCAACAACGCGGGAGTCAAACCTACTGCTAGCAATAATTTGCTTGTTTCACTTTAGTGCTCTCACATGCAGTGGCGTAGACAAGGTTGGGGTTTCGGGGTTAAAACATTCCATTGGCCTATGAAAAACGTTTTCTTAAAGGTTATTCATCCACTTAAATAAGAAAAAGCAACACAATTGCTTGTAGTAACATTTGTTTTTCTTATTTTGTTCCCTTTGCTACTTTATACCCTTTTTATTTATACTGTAATACTGTTGGGTTGGTGTCAGAAAGGGCATCCGGTCAGGCCATAAAACCCCCAAACCTCTCCATTCATCACAAATTCCTGGCTACGCCACTGTTCACAGGTGCCGATAAAAGTGTTCCTGCTTTCTGTGAAGGTTTTGCGGTCAGACCCGTCCTCAAGTGCAGCTCACCTCGGATGGACCCAGTGTACTGGCCATTTTTCAATCCAACATGTCTGGACTGGAGTCCGGTGTACGACGAGGATTTAAACTAGCATACAAAGTCGGCAAGTAGCTCTACATGTGAAGCTTCAGTAAAAGTGTAAATGTTGTAATGCCTTTCTTCGAATCACAAAATTTACAGAACCGTTTCAAAAACCGAAACCATTTTTTTTCGTACTCTCATATTTTATCATGAATTCCTAATTGATCGAAAGTCGAACCATAGATTTGGTGTCGATAGAACGGCGCGTTTTCACTGAGCATTGTTTCTCTTCTTACAGTCAACGCTCCAAAGTGCGCTTACGTTGTCTGTCAAAATGGCGGCTCTTGTATCGACGACATCTGCAATTGCCCGGCCACAGCGTCCGGAACCAACTGTGAAACACGTACGTATCCTTCATTTAAGCATTTATAGAGCACCTCTTCACTCGAAGTCAACGCTTTGAACTGCATAGCGCATAATAAATGTTATGTTTGCTGTGTTATTCGTTCATTCATTTCGAGAATTTATATAGCGCACTCGAGAGACTACTCGGAGGTGCTACCAACCCCAACATAGCTAAAATATAAGATTTGAGCTATTTAGAGGTTTATGCTATAGCCTGGGTTATGCTGGAGTCGATTGCAGGACTTCTCAGATAGAAATGTTTAATGAGAAAACATTTCAGAGAATAGGCCTACTGTATGGTCGAATTTCAGGAATTGTTGTGTCAAAGAGTGCAAAACCAAATAATTCTGGCTTTGCATAAGTTAGAATGTTAGATAAACGCAATTTTGAGGATTATCCATAACGTTTTGGGGAAAATAATACTTTTGAAATGGGCGGGTAATGGGGTAATCGGTAATGGGCAATACTGACTGATGTTGAGGTCCAGGCTGGGCTTTTTAAATAATAGAATGACCAAAATTCGCTTCTGTGAAGCGGGAATGCACCGCTCCAAAAGTGAATTACTATTAAAGAGATGCGGAAAGAATGGAGCAATGCAATTGCGTTACGTTTCTTTACAATGCTTAGCCTACTTACTTATTATTCAACTTCATAATTTATCTGTTGTTTTCGTTTTGCGTCTGTCTCTGATGTCAGTTTTAGTGTCGCCAACAACTCGTCCTGCTCAACCTCCGTCTCCAACCACACTTACTACGTCATCAACTCCTGTGGCGCCACCTACAAGCTGCAATCCGAACCCTTGTCATAACAACGGCACCTGCGCTGTCAGTGGTTCTGTCGTCACATGCACCTGTATCAACGGATTCAAAGGACGTTACTGCACGGATGGTATGACGCTCAAAATATGTTCCTTATGGCTGCCTATAGCATGTGATCCATACATTATAAATTTATAATTTATTATAATATATGATAATTTATTTTAATTTTAAACCGCATAATTATATAAGCCTAACATGTTATAAAGCGATATATCTTCAGATCCGAAAATATTTTTTAAATGCGCAACGGTTGTGTAGTGTGTCTGTAGGTGCCATTTTTTCGTATAGGCCTACTGTTTGCAACAGACTTTTACATTTTCTGCGCAGTAACATGATATTTTAAAAAAGATTTGCATCATTCCAACACCATTTCGCGTCTGTGAATCTCAGTCATATAAAACCATTGAAAATTTTGATTTGCTCTCCAGGAAAATTTCAATAAAATAATGGAGTTAAACCCGTTGCAATCTATGCAAAAATGTCTTCACAAGTAAATGCAACAGAACTAAGAATTATAGAAGTGTGATGCATAGGCATAATGATGTATGATTTATTTGAATGCAAAGTTTTCATCAGTGGCTTAATTGGCATGTGTGCTGCTGCTGCTGCTGCTGATGCTGATGCTACTGCACATGTGTTGACAGGACCTTGCGGAGGATGCAACGTTTCACCTGGATGTGTGGATGGCATGTGCATCGTTCCAGAGACTCCAGCCAGAGTCTGCACACAGACTTACAACGTTCAATCCACCTCTGGATGGTGGTTTTTATGTAGAAGCAGGACAAGGTATATATGGCATCACTGCAATCGCATTCATTGCATTCATTTCATCTCCAGCGTTTGAATGGTTGTCAATTCACATGCGCGCATCAAGTGAAAAATAAATTAAATCCATTCGGTTCCAGCTCGATATCCAATTTATTGTCATTCATCACAACAAACAACCTTAGTCGCCTAATTCGTCGTTGTCGTCTTCATCTCGTTAAAGCGCTCGTGAATAAACCGGTGCCCTACGCTTGTCTGTAGAGTGGAACTTTTGAAGTTTTTCAATTACGATCAGGATTTAGCATCGTACGAGAAACAGCTGTTGAGGATAATATTATTGTTTCATATAGTATGATATTAGTTCATTGTGTTCATCAGAGCAGATTTATCATCTTAAGTTCAACCGCGATGTCCTCTCTGACTTAAATGTGTTTTGATGTCTGACAATGCGTGTAAGAGTTAAGTTGACTGATGCCATCTGTTGTTCTTCTATGTCTGCAGAGCTGCTACTAGAAACGTGACGTGCACTTGGTCGGTCTGTTGTGACAATGCCATAGATATCGGAAACGGTTGCGCAGGTACGGCAGCAGCTGCAGATGCAACTCTCAGACAATTGATCATAGTTATTGTCTGAAAATATTTAGAAATTGACTCACTTATTTAGGACGCATTGAAATTCCAGAAGACGGTGAAAAATCCACACGCAAAATTACCCAATTACCCAATCGGTTTACTTGTAATGTAATATTAGTAGCCTACACTAGGGATGCAAATGGAATTTATTAGTAACCCTGAAATAGTATATCACAATACAGTTGAAAACATAGGCTAATTATAATTGGATCGAGAACAACACTGAATTGTAACACGCAGCCAGCTATTAGGCTACTTCTTGACCTCAGCCCTATTTATTAATTAAATTTTACTCGCAGCTACAGAATTGCTTATTCGGTTGATGTCCCAGTGGATGACACTATTGCCGTGCACAATTTAATTTAATTTAATATAGAGATGTTTCAGTGATCGAATGTAGTCCAATTAACTAAACTTAGGTCACTACATGTTTTGTGGTGTTATTCCAGTGACTGGATGGACTGACTGGTGCTCGTGCACTGCCTCGTGCGGAGGGGGAGTCCAGGGCAGACAACAATTTGGATTTACAACTAACAGACGCGGACGACAAGTGTAGTACGTTCTGATTGTTTTTTGCTAATTCGCTAATTTGTACACATTTAGACATGATTTCTTCAAGTGACTTTAGCAGTTTTAGTCACATTTCTCTTGCGGATGATGATCGAGGCTCTAACTAGCGGCGAATTGTTCCGCAGCAAATGTCCTGAGACTCCTGACTATCGCAAGGATAGAAAACTCGGATGCATAGTATTCTCAAAGTATCAACTGAGCGTTTCAACAAAAGACCACCGATATAATTGACAATACAGACGTCGACAATTCCAGGAGCATGACTTAAAGAGTAAATCAACAATTTAAAAAGAATGTTTGTAAGCAACAGTTAGGTCTAAACTAATTATAAATAATATCTAGAATGTCATTAGAATAGCTAGACACTAAACAATTCCATGACTTTGTTCTCCTCGATGGCATATTGTTACAAGCAAGTGAAATTACGTGGAAAAGGCAGATTGTGAACCAACTTAGTAAGTAAAGCAGCTACACGACTAGGTTAAAGTGATTGGAGTGGATGAATCGATGAATTAAGTTCTTGGTTAAGTATATATCGAATCGAACTGAAACAGATAAATGAAGCTTGTATATAATAATCGTGTTAAATCAGGATTATTGTAACTCGGTTTACAGACCTACCCTACGACCTACGTGATAACCGCTAATTGGTTGACCCTACTCAGCGGGATCCTGATCCCTTTTGGGTCTCGCATTATAGCCGATATTGTGATATTGTCTATTGTCTAATTCGTGCTTTACTGTCTGCTACAATTGGCTGAAATAGAAAACTTGATTGATTGATTGATTGATTCCAAATGCTTACAGGTATAGACTAAAGACCTCTCACGAAATACTATCCTATAGATATTAATCGACAACTGATTTTATCAATCACAGGACAATTATATTGATTAAGGCATCGATAATGTTGATGATGATGGTGGTGATGATGATGGTGGTGTTGTTGTCACTTGTTAATTTTCGGATGCTGCTGCTGCCTTCTATTGATCCTAGTAAAATTGTTTTTTTTTATAGCGCAATTGTGAACTCTGAGCAGCGGAATTGCAACACTCAGAAGTGCATCTGCAGTGGAACCAGCGTCAGCCCTCTACGACCTCGCAAGTAAGACGCATCAGACGAAGATAATATATTGTTCACCTAATCAAATCAAAATGTCAATCAATTAATCAGTCAATCAAATCAAATCAAAATATAAATCAATCAATCAAATAAAAATATCAATCAATCAATCAAATCAAAATATCAATCAATCAATCAAATCAAATCAAAATATCATATAAATCAATCAAATCAAAATATCAATCAATCAATTAATCAATCAAATCAAATCTAAATATCATATAAATCAATCAAATCAAAATATCAATCAATCAATTAATCAATCAAATCAAATCAAAATATCAATCAGTCAATCAAATCAAAATATCAATTAATCAATCAATCAAATCAAATCAAAATATCAACCAATCAATCAAATCAATACTTTTTATTGATCACCATGATACATGCAATCAGAGCAGCAATCTTCAGATTAGACTTTCATGTACATTGGCGCAATGGGTAAACCCAAAAGAACATAAGGTTCCGCGAAGCAGGGTCACCTTAGATTCATCAGATATTAATCGGACAGTGTCTGTTTAAGCACTATGCAACATACTACAATCAATGTGTCTTCAAACAATATGCAACATCAAATATCATTCAATCAAATTCATATTTCTTCTAATCCGATCCGACATAATTTCTACATATTATGCATTGTTTAATTATATAGCCTGGCAGGGACGGATGCCTTTCTCAGCCTGCTGCTAATAACTGAGAAGTATTCCCTGTGTAGGCCTAATTAAAGCTAAAGTTATAACGGCCAATGAGTGAGGCGTTCAGATCGTCGTCTGCTACTGAAAGCCTGAAACTGTGAGCCTGTGAGACTTTCCTGTCTCCGTCAAAGAAGAGCGATTATGAAACCATGAAATACTTCTCTTTTTTAGTGTATAGACTACAGAAAAAGCAATTTATAAAGATCATGATGTTGATCGGTGATAGTGACCGGTAGTAATGCAGAGAGTTACGGGTTCGGTATTACGACCTTAATTTAAGCGCAAGTCTTTTAATTATAGTTGCTGTATAGTGTAGGACTGTAGACTATATAGCCGCAATCGATGTTCGTTCTGCTGTTTGCGGTCAAGTAGAATTGTTGCACTTTGAATGGAGGGCAAATACAGTTCTTTTGCATATTGTACTTGTGGTGATGGCTGCGACTTTTGCGATGATGAGTATGAAGATGAAGACGATGTTGATAATGAAATCAGGTTTTACAATAATGTCGATGATCAGAATGTAATGATGCAATAATTATCAACGTCTATATAATAGAAATTCATAAATCGTTTGAAGGCACTGTACATAGTCTCTATACACAGATGATCAGGTTGCTATACGTCACATAATACGTGTATATACACTAACAGCTTTACCCTCAATGGGTTCAGTCTCAACTCCATTATGATGCAGAACATCTGCGCAAGCATTTTGTGAATATCTACAACGAAATTGTAAATATAATATAAAAAATGTTAACGGGTTTCAAATTTGATTGAACAGGCGAAGTCGCGACGGAGGCTACTGGGCGCCATGGTTTTTTTATCCATGCACAGCCTGCAATGGACCGAGTTTCGTGGAATCCAACGGGCAATGCGCCCCAGCTTATTAACTGCTGGACTGGTCCAGAGAAAACTGGACAGAACCGGAATGGTCGACAGAAAAGCATCTGAGAACATCACAACCAGTTTAGGTGCTGGACACTAAATTGACAATACTTATTATTATTTGTATTATCTATCATATAGTACTACCACATCAAGAACACTTATCTGTAGATATTTCCTATTGTCTGCAGTTATAAAACATAGAAATTGCTGCTATTGTATTACCATTTACTGGAAATAAAGGGTTTTGTTTTTGTGACAGTGTAATCGTAATCATGATTTCTAGATTTCTACAGCGTCCAAAAAACCTATTCACTAGAGCTTGGTGACAGTGGCGGCGCCAGGATTTCAGTTTTTTGGGGAAATATCCTCATATCGCCAAAATTTCTAGCGATTTTTTAGTCGTTTGGTCGAAATCTTGGAAAATGGTCCTTTTTCATCCGCCAAAATTTCGCACAAATCTCGAGCATACGGCTACGTTTAAGTTTTTAGAGGGAGCTAATCATGCAAATATTTCATTTTTACATGGGGAAGAATGGATGGCCTTTTTAGGGGGTCTTAACCCCCTGTCACCCCTGGCGCCGCTACTGCTTATTGATGACAAAATCAATAGACAGCTGCAGGTCAAAATCGGTACACTCTGATGATGCGGCTGATCGAGGAACGCTTCAAAAACTGCTTGTTTACCGCACGTTAAGGAAATAAACGTCAAATGGAATGCTTGTCAAGTAGACCTACTCTCAGTAAGAATAGGCCTACTCTGTCCATTTGAACCAAGAAATAGGGGATAGTTGTGATGTCCTTGACAATGACCCACCCAAACACGACCTGGCTTCTCAAACGGATTGATTTTCGATTAGGATTCCATGCGAAATTCTCACTAAACGACGTCTGCAGCATTATGATCTTATGGCGCCAGCGGCGCCCCCAGGATTTTTTTCTTGTACGCCCAACAATGGAAAATTTTCGTCAGAAGTTGATGACCTTTTTTTAGTCATCAGCCACGAATTTCCCCCAAAAAATCTTTTCCATCCGCCGAAAAAACTGATGACCTTTTTTAGTCATCACCCGTTTTTTAAAGCCTTTCCGCGCTGTACGCAATTGCGTATGTGCGTACGCCTGCGGGCGCCGCTATATGGCGCTATGCAAACCATGGGATTAGATGGGCACAGAAGTGAGATTTATCCATCCATTCATCCGTCCTTCCTTCCCTCTATCCATACGTCTGTACGCCCATCTGTTCCTCCGCCCACCCATCCATTCACCCATACATTCCTCCATTCTTCCTTAATCCAGGCCTTCATTCATCCGCCCTTTTTTCCATTAAAACTATTCACTCATTAACCTCTTAATCCATTCTGCCGTCAACAATCCTTCCATCCACCCATCCATCCGTTAACCGCATCTGTCCCTCAGACTATCTGTCCGTCTGTATGTCTAGTCGTCTGTCCGTCTGCCTGTCCGTCTGTCTGTCCGTCTGTCCGTCCGTCTGTCCGTCTCTCTAGTCGTCTGTCTGTCCGTACCGTCTGTATGTTCGTCTGTGAGTTCGTCTATTTGTCTGTCTATCTGTCTGTCCGTCTTTCTGTCCGTCTGTCTGTTCGCCTGTCTTCTCTTTTTCGTCAACTCTGCTCCTCTGTCTCTCTCCTTCCTTCGTGTACTTTCGCCTTTTTTCGCTCCATCATCGCCTTTTTCTTTTCCTTCCAAAGAGGATTATTATCTCCTTCCAGAATTCTCTTCCATTTCCACCATGTTCCACCTACCCCACCCTCACCCTTCTACATGTCTTTCATCTCTACCTTAATTCCTCTGTTTATTTTTCTTATCTCTCCCTCTACTCCATGCCCTATTGTCTTTTCAGTTTTTTCTCTAGCTACATCTGCCTTCACCAGAGAACTTCGTCGGCGTCGTCTCTTATCAGTCCCAACCAATTCTGGCCCAAGGCACAAGTGGCAAAACTAGCCGCACCCCAGAACTCTCTCGTTCTCTCTCTCCCGCACTCTCTTTCTCGCTCTTCCTCTCTCTGTCCAAACTCTGTCTGTCCACCTCTCGCCTTCTCTATCCCTCTCTCTCCGTCACTCAATGTCTCTCTATCTCTATCCCTCTCTCTGCCACACTGTCTGTCTGTCCATCTCTCTCTCTCTTTCTCGTTCCACCTCTCCCTCCTTCGCTCATTGTCCCTATCTTTCTTTCTTCCTCTCTCTCTCTCTCTCTCTCTCTCTCTCTCTCTCTCTTCCGCACTCTCAGTCTCTCCATCTCTTTCTTTCTGTCGACTCAGGCGCCTCGGGATTCAAGCCGAGCTATCTACCGTTCGTTGCTCGCACTCTATCGCAACCGGAATATGAGAAAGAGAGAGAGAGAGAGTCGGTCGGTCGTTGGGCTGCTTGAGTGAGAGGGAGAGAGAAAGAGAGAGAGAGAGACAGACAGACAGACAGACAGACAGACAGAGAGCGCAATAGATAGTGGCTGGTTGGAGTGGTCCACTTCATGGCCCTATGCATCACCGGCTGAATGAGACAGTGATGCTACTTCTCTCTACCGGATCGCTACAGTGAAAAACTCGCAATTCTATCTTCGTTGGTGTAAGCTGCTAAAACACTGGTCGTCTAGAAGAGTCGGATGATCGAATCCACGTCCGATGGTTTCAAGCGCAAAGAACAGGAATTTCTTTACTTGTTGAGAATTATATCAGAATCAGACGAAACTGAAGACAAAGGATTGGTCAATCGCTTCTAATTCTCAAGTGAGTCTACAATGACTTTTTTATTGGTTGATTGTTCCATGAAACAATGCAATTCTCTTTGTTGTTGTTTTGAATTTCTTGGTTCTACCCATCTTGCACCCCTCTGGCGTACTCGGCTGCACAATGAAAGTACTTTCGGTGGAAAGATAATGGGGGCGACCGAAGAGGATAGGCCACCCACTTCATTTGAACAATACAAAGAATCGTTGGCCCTCTGGAAACCGGAGTTGGACATGTACCTTTTGACTGCGTTTGAACTGATTTGACACAACGCTCGTGAATAAGTTGGTGTCCTGCACTTGTCTTCGAGTGGCGATTTAGACGTTAGAAGATTATAAATAGGCCTACGATTACAATTACGAAGTCGTTAATAGATCTCACCTTGTCACCTTGTGCTGTCAGCTCTTAGAGCTCTAGCGATTTTCCTGACACACATTCTCCATTGTTCTCTGTTCGCAGACACGTCCCTCAGTTCTTCCAAATTCATGCCAGTTATGTACATAGATCTAATTGACGGAGTTTCATGTAGTTCAATTTAAGAGGTTACTTTGCTTCATTACCGGTATGTCTCTAATTGCGCACTAAACTTATTGCGCACTAAACCCAAATCTGTTTATGAAACATAAAATTCCAGTCAAGGATAATATTTAAATCTGGAATGCCTAATTGAATTTGGAAACGGAGAGGAAACCGTGCAGACGAAGGCGTTCATTAGTAAGAAAAAACAGATTCTCAAATAGCAGGAAATAGGTCTACTCCATGATTGGCAGTTGTAGCGACAGATTCATTAACCACTTTGTCGATGCAAACATAGTTTTCCACGATGAATGGAACGAAAAGGAAAACGATTTCAAATGAATGCATCGCAAAAGAACGATAGAGATGTCATCACTTGGTCTCTTTTTCTGCATCTGATGTAAAATTGTCGTCTTCTATTCGTGGCTCTGTATTTCTAGGTCTTAGAAGACTTAGATCAACTGCTGTGTTTTTGTTGCTGTAAGAATGCATGAATGTTGCAATGCTGTTGCATCGTGCTGTCTGTTCGTGAGATAAGATTACGGTTTAATCGCGGTAGTCGTCAATACGATGACCTCTATAATCATCATCATCGTCGTCGTCGTCGTCACCATCATCACCATCATCATCATCATCCTCGCCATTGTCATCGCCATCGTCGTCACCATCATCACCATCATCATCATCATCATCAACCTCGCCATTGTCATGGTCATCGTCATCATCACCATCATCATCCTCGTCGTCGTCGTTGTCATCGTCA
Source organism: Lumbricus terrestris (assembly GCA_949752735.1). Classification (NCBI taxonomy): domain Eukaryota; kingdom Metazoa; phylum Annelida; class Clitellata; order Crassiclitellata; family Lumbricidae; genus Lumbricus; species Lumbricus terrestris. Next base: position 25,384,321 of record OX457036.1, read on the forward strand.
TCATCATCATCATCATCATCATCGTCGTCGTCGTCATCATCATCATCATCATCATCATCGTCGTCGTCGTCGTCGTGGTACCGTCGTCATCATCATCATCATCATCATCATCATCATCATCATCATCATCATCATCATCATCATCATCATCATCATCATCTTCATCATTGTCATCATGATTATCATAATTATGCATCAACATCATATAGTTCAGTCATTCATCTTCTGTTTTCTTTTTCGCCTCATTCCATTCATATATCATCGTCATCATTACCAGCATCAGCATCTGCATGTACACTGCGCTGTAGCTTCAAATTGACTGAATGTACAAACTCTTTCAGCTACTTCAAGATGTTTGTAGACTAAACATCCTTCTGAGTTAGCGGTAGATTACGTAAGACCGGTTATCTGATCTAAGTATATACTCTACAATAATATATACTCCGATCCTCGCTTAAGGACATGTCTAACACTCTGACCTTTTGCTTCCGGACATTGATATTTACTGCGGTTCTATCATTCGACCTAAGTAGAAGTCTGTTGCTGTTGTTCTCTGTCAAATAAAGATCGAATTTTTAAAAATGCGTCAGCAAAGACATTTCAGATTTGAATACCAATTATTTATGTAGCGTCAGTTATGCAGCAAACGTTCAAACACTCGATTATACTTGCTCGCATTGTCCGCCAAACAAAAGACAACTTATAAACAGGCGTCGGAACTGCCATGAATGAATTGCTAGTTACAATAGAATGAATCTATAAAAAATTATATATATATATAATCCGCTAATTTGCTCATCCTTCTATCACTCCTGTTAATTTCATGTCCTTACTCTGCTGCTTTCGACTCACGACTGAATACCTAACTCTTCAGTATCTCCTAAATGTATCATGAATCTACCTCTGAACCATCACACGACCACCCCGTCTCCCAGAGCTTTCCAATGTGCAGCTCTGCACAAAAAGGGCAGTTCTAATTTCTAAATGCATTTTTGCAGCTGTAAAAGCCTTTTCAGTTAAAAATTGTATAAAATGCTCAATGTTATCCGGTTTGAAATAATTTACCACGGAGTATGGGAAGGATAGAGAACGGATTGTGCCGTTCTAAAAATTCCGTAAGAGAAGCCCCTTCGATTTCCAAGTAGATCGACATATAATTTATAGGCCTATATACAGTGCACGACGCTTTCTCTTTGACTTGGCTTCCCGGACGATGACCTGGCAGCCTGGCTATTGCAGACTTAATTTGATAAAGCGCCGGTGAATAAGTTCATCTCCCTGCATGGCTTCACTCTTGCAAGGTGGTGAGAAATTGAGAAGATTTACATTACATTGGCCTACAACACATGTTTAGAATGATTCGCATGTAAGAGCAGAGCAGTCAATGTAAGCTGGACTCTGGCCCGTGCAGTAGGCTATAGCCAGGGCTTAAAGTGTGCCAGGACGGTCATGGACGGCGTCCTGGCACTTATTTTCGAGGCAGGACGCCGTCCTATGACTTATTTGGCCAGCACTGCCAGGACGGTCGTCCATGACTGCCAGGACGGCGTCCATGCAGTTCACAAATAGCTGGCAGACAAGAGACTAAAATGGCTCCATTTGAGGTCGACACAGCTAAAAATGCACCGGTCGCTGGGGCTCCGCCCCAGACCCCGCTGTCTTAGCTTCTTAATTACCTAAACTTTTCACTGTTGTGATTACGGTAAAGACAAAACCTTTATCTTTTACAATAAAACTTTTATTTTTTTGTTATCCTGGTAGCTTGCAACACTGAAAACGACTTATTCTTGAAGTTTTCGCGACTTTATTGTTCACAAATAGCTGGCAAACAAGAGCTTAAAATGGCTCCATTTGAGGTCGACACAGCAAAAAATGCGCCGGTCGCTGGGGCTCCGCCCCAGACCCCGCTGGGGGAGCTTACGACGCTCCCCCAGACCCCCTAGTCGGCATGGGCTTCGTGCCTTCGGCACTCGCAGCCTCGCGCCTTCGGCGCCGCCACTGACGACCAAATATACAATTCAGCGTCCTGGCACTTCTTTTTTTACACTTTAAGCACTGGCTATAGCATGTGCGCGATAGAAGGAAGAAAGAGGATCGGGATATAACACAGGTCCCAACAGATCCCTTAGAAACAGATTCTAATCAGAAGCTGTTCTACTGAATCCTTTCGTCCTGGACCCAAATAGATCAGAAACCGTTATCTAAGTAGACGTCGGTTTATTCGTAAACACAGATAGCAGGCTGCAGTGCGCACAGGCTTATCTATAATAGAGACATGTATAGTCATGTAATCAGTTCATGTATGAATTGGATGTGAGCTTTCTCGATTAGATGCATAACTCTAAGCATATACTGCATAGCATGTATACAATGCTCATGGATGGCCTACATAATAATGCATAACCGTAGGCTATATGCGCATTAAATTATATGTGATATAGGCTACAATGTGCTATTGATATAGAGATAAATATATAGTACTTGTATATATAAAATAATATATGTAAATGTTATATATAATTATATAAATATATATAGTCTATACATTTATACACACAACGCACAAACGCACAAGAATTTACATTCTCAGCTATTAGGAAGTTGACCATGACAGGGCTTTTTTTAACGTGCAGTTCTAAATGGATTCGTGCAGTTGTAGTAGCACTTCTGACACGTTCAGTGCAGTTGAAACTAGTAAAAAAGGCCATTTTCATCAGATTGGGAGTAATTTACCATGGAGGATGAGAAAGGAGAAGAGGATGTGCAGTTCTAAAAATTCCTTAAAAACAGCCCTGGACCATGATACATTCGAAGAAGAGTTTCCAGTGTATTTAACTATGAATACGACGCTGGTGAATGTTGACAATTTATGTACATGTTTATATATATAGTATATATATGATGAAGAAGTAGGCCTATATATATATATATATATAGGTTCAGAAGACTGCCTTCGCATTCTCATATACATCTCATAATTATATAGGTCCTATGCCTATCGATGAGAAGTGAGTACGTAAATCAGGCGCTATAGGCTACTAATTGCACAGATTAGAAGTATTCGTTTATTGGACAAACGGATGTGACAAACCGTAACACAGAACAGCACGGCATGACAAGAAGAAATGCATGCTTGAAGCTAGAATTACTGTTAGACTGTAAGTTAAGGTTAACGTAAAGGTAAGAGCCAAAGTAAGTATAGCCTATAGCCTACAGGTCTTATCAATGCATACATAGATACATGCTACATACATACACGCATGCATATAAATATACTTTTATGCGCTTCTATACCTGTAGAACACTTCTTCGTCATTCCCTCACTGGTCGAACAAAATACGAACAAGCACGTTGCTTGTTTTCTATAGAACTGTTCAGTGTTTATTATTGTAAACTGCCATAAATTTAAATTATTATGCTCTATATAGAAGCTTTGAACATTTAAATTTTTTATTTCTTTGCGTAAACTAACCTAATAATTATTTGCTATTTTGCTTTGCTTGACTAAATTAAACGCACTTGCTTATTGGTTTAGGCCTAATTATGAGCTGTATAATTGCATACTGTACATACGTGGGCGCGGTGGTGGATACGGGTAAGCTTATGTTTGGTGGGTTCCATGACAAAATGTCCCTTCTCCTCTGACAACATGTTCCCGACAAAATGGCGTCGACAAAATGGCGTCGACAAAATATCGCAAGACAAAATGTCGTGGACAAAATGTCGTGGACAAAATGTCGTGGACAAAATGTCGTGGGCAAAATGTCGTGGGCAAAATGTTGTGGACAAAATGTCGTGGACAAAATGTCGTGGACAAAATGTCGTGGACAAAATGTCGTGGACAAAATGTCGTGGACAAAATGTCGTGGACTAAGCGCGTAGAATAAGTGGCTTCAATCTATCCAAAGTTTGAAGTAGGCTACACTCACACGAGGAGGTAGAGTATGCCAACGAACCAGAATTTAAAAAAACACGCATCTGAGACGAAGTTTGTAGAACGTACACACTACACAGCGAAGCAACAACGCTGTTGAAGGATGACACAATGCCTTCAACAACATTGTTGGATTTGCCCACCCAACAACAACCAAACTTGCTCGTAAACTCCAACAACAGCAGCTGTTTGTCCGTGGGCGATTATGACGGGGCTATTTTGTCTTTGGGCGATTATGACGGGGCTATTTTGTCTTTGGGCGATTATGACGGGGCTCTTTTGTCTTTGGGCGATTATGACGGGACTATTTTGTCTTTGGGCGATTATGACGGGGCTATTTTGTCTTTGGGCGATTATGACGGGGCTATTTTGTCTTTGGGCGATTATGACGGGGCTATTTTGTCTTTGGGCGATTATGACGGGGCTATTTTGTCTTTGGGCGATTATGACGGGGCTCTTTTGTCTTTGGGCGATTATGACGGGACTATTTTGTCTTTGGGCGATTATGACGGGGCTATTTTGTCTTTGGGCGATTATGACGGGGCTATTTTGTCTTTGGGCGATGATGACGGGGCTATTTTGTCTTTGGGCGATTATGACGGGGCTATTTTGTCTTTGGGCGATTATGACGGGGTTATTTTGTCTTTGGGCGATTATGACGGGGCTATTTTGTCTTTGGGCGATTATGACGGGGCTATTTTGTCTTTGGGCGATTATGACGGGGCTATTTTGTCTTTGGGCGATTATGACGGGGCTATTTTGTCTTTGGGCGATTATGACGGGGCTATTTTGTCTTTGGGCGATTATGACGGGGCTATTTTGTCTTTGGGCGATTATGACGGGGCTATTTTGTCTTTGGGCGATTATGACGGGGCTATTTTGTCTTTGGGCGATTATGACGGGGCTATTTTGTCTTTGGGCGATTATGACGGGGCTATTTTGTCTTTGGGCGATTATGACGGGGCTATTTTGTCTTTGGGCGATTATGACGGGGCTATTTTGTCTTTGGGCGATTATGACGGGGCTCTTTTGTCTTTGGGCGATTATGACGGGACTATTTTGTCTTTGGGCGATTATGACGGGGCTATTTTGTCTTTGGGCGATTATGACGGGGCTATTTTGTCTTTGGGCGATTATGACGGGACTATTTTGTCTTTGGGCGATTATGACGGGGCTATTTTGTCTTTGGGCGATTATGACGGGGCTATTTTGTCTTTGGGCGATGATGACGGGGCTATTTTGTCTTTGGGCGATTATGACGGGGCTATTTTGTCTTTGGGCGATTATGACGGGGTTATTTTGTCTTTGGGCGATTATGACGGGGCTATTTTGTCTTTGGGCGATTATGACGGGGCTATTTTGTCTTTGGGCGATTATGACGGGGCTATTTTGTCTTTGGGCGATTATGACGGGGCTATTTTGTCTTTGGGCGATTATGACGGGGCTATTTTGTCTTTGGGCGATTATGACGGGGCTATTTTGTCTTTGGGCGATTATGACGGGGCTATTTTGTCTTTGGGCGATTATGACGGGGCTATTTTGTCTTTGGGCGATTATGACGGGGCTATTTTGTCTTTGGGCGATTATGACGGGACTATTTTGTCTTTGGGCGATTATGACGGGGCTATTTTGTCTTTGGGCGATTATGACGGGGCTATTTTGTCTTTGGGCGATTATGACGGGGCTCTTTTGTCTTTGGGCGATTATGACGGGGCTATTTTGTCTTTGGGCGATTATGACGGGGCTATTTTGTCTTTGGGCGATTATGACGTGGCTGTTTTGATGGGGATATATTTTGACGGGTCACCGTTCGTTTACACACTTTGCAGCCTTGTATTTCTTCTTGTTTTTTGCTTTCTTCGTGCACATTTTGAGTTGGAATGCGTGTTGTAGGCCTACAATCCTTTGACACTATTATATATATACTATTCATCAGTTCAGTCCATTTTTCAGTCGATAGTCAATTATTAAAACAAAATAGTATTTACTCATTTATGATTGGGCCATTAATTTGTCGGTGACATTTTGTCGGCGATATTTTGTCTTGCAACATTTTGTCAGGTCACTGTTCGGTGCTCTGGAGCCGGAAGGTTGCGGGTTCGACTCCGTCTGAAGCCGACGCGTAGGCACCCTGAGCAAGTACTCCACTCGCAATTGCTCATGAACTTGGTCGTGAAGCCTCAAGCAGAGTGTCCGCGCTGTAATCGGGAGCACCTCTGAGTAGGAATCTTTAAAAAACGCTATAACAAGTAGTCATACATAATATATATATATATATATTTATATATTTATATATCATAGCAATCACGGGTGAAGTCTTATGATACATGTATGTACATACAATCATATATAGGCTATGTACGGTGCACGCAGGCATATATCCTGTTTCAAAACATGCAAACACGAATATACCCAGTTATGCATACTTCTATACACACAATTGTAGCAAGGCCGTAGCTAGAGGGGTGTTTTGGGTGTTTGAACACCCCCGTAATGGAAAAGTAAAAAAATAATAGAAGGCATTTACTAGCACATGATGTAAAAACCATTAAATAAAACCATGAAAACACCTCCCGAAATGAAAAATGTGAAAAAATAGAATGAATTGGTTGCAATTTGGTGACATTTTTCTGAAGATTTCGGTCGGATGACTAAAAAAAGATAGGGCCTAATCGTTTTTTTCCGGGAAACTGAAGAAACACCCCCCGAAATCAAATCCTTGCTACGGCCCGGAATTGTAGTAATATAATAATAGACTGTTGTATCTGATTAAGGTATGCCTCTGTGTCGGGCGACGTATTCCGAATCAGCCGCAATGAAAGCACAGAGAGAAGAGGTGGTTCAACTAAAAGACGGAAGTACTCTCGACAACCGTTCATCCGAGCGAAGTGCCATCGAGCAGCTGTTCTACATGGCATCCGGTCGTCTATCGGAAGCCATCAGCAACCTGTCGGAAGTGGCAAGCGGCAATGCAACAACAATGCAGCTGGGCAACTTCTCCGACTTCGGTCGATCGCCTGGCGAATTAGGAGGACTGGGTGGGAAGGGTGGCGATGGGGATGGGGATGCAAAGTGGGGACTTCTCAATGAGATGCAGTTGATCAAGGCCATCGTTCTGATGGTCGTTGTCTCTCTTCTGCTTCTGTCAACATGTACGGTCATCTTTAGAACATTCTCCCTCTTCAGCGGAAAGAAGGAAGACCTGCAGATGTAGCTGAGGGAGAGATACATGTAATCCATCATCCTCTTCCTCCTCTGTAGCATCAGAAGATGCTGATGCTGGGTTCTGGTGCCATAGAAGACTCTCCAGGCATTGGAGATTATCTCATATTCCCATTCACAGACTTCTGTAATATTTTAGATAGTTCATTTCATATTCCTAGATGTCGTTTGCTATGTATAATCGTATGTGAACTGATTTAGTGAGGTAAGATAATGATATAATCTTATCTGTTCTGTATATACTGTCGTATTGTAATATATCTACTAAGATAGGCTGCTATATTCTTTTTCTATATTAATTCTAAAGACTTCTGCAACTTTGACAGTGAGCATACTACAGACATGTTTAAGACGATTAAATGTCGATTTTTATTTATGAATTAAGTATGCTTGAGTCCTACATGTAAGAGCCGACATGTTACAAAAACTCTAAAAACAAATCGTATCAAGAGACCTGTATACTAAGTACTGTAACAGTCATTATGATCAGTGTTGCCATGGGAGGAGTTTGGTTTCCATTCTTGGAGGGACTAAAAGCCTTCTTGGTGGGGGCTAAGCCCGGGAAAAGATACCATTTAGCCTACACGGTAAAAAAAGAATTTAGGTCTTCTTGGGAGGCTTAGCTCCCTAGCCCCTGATAAACTCCGCCCATGAGTGTTGCATTTGCAAATACAGTATACCTATATTCTATGCAGAACGCACATGCGTAAGAGCTCCGGATGTAACAATCAACAATGGATTTGCTTCGTGGTTAGCACAATATTGGCGGTTTACTTACATCTGTTCAACGTCTATCGTTTTGCATGCGAAACACAAACTGTCGGGTATAGGCCTACCGTGAATAATGTTGTTTGCCTCTAGGCCAACTGCATGAAAATATCTGATTTCTAGGATTATTTCACGTCCTGTCAGCCACATTGATGATATATGACCTGCCATGTTCATCATTCATCCACCTCTTTGCTTTCCTTCTGTATACAAACTTGTAGGCCCTATGCCTTCGACATAGCCTACATGTAGGTGAAGACAATACCGTAGCACAGAAAACGAAAACTAGCAGAACTCAGAGCGACTCGGCATGAACAGGGTTCTATGTAAAAACGCAAATAGTTGTCGACTTATTGGTAACTGAAAAATTTCTTTAGGATGCCAACTACATTTTAAATCATTTTGGATTTTTTGTGGTTAACTAGCTAAAAGACTTGCTTTTACGTTATCCAGTAAACCGAAACCCCTAAATTCATTTGTTTACATATTGTCTAAGTTCCCTTACTGTAATCACGCGTTGGTTTACTGCCATTAGTTTTTGCTAGTAGCCTACCATCGTCAGAGAGGGAAAGAGAGAGAGAGAGAGAAAAAAAGAGAAAGACAGAGAGAGAGAGAGGGAGAGAGAGAGACAGAGAGAGAGACAGAGAGAGAGACAGAGAGAGGCAGAGAAGAGGCAGAGGCAGAGACAGAGACAGAGACAGCGAGATTGAGAAAGAGAAAGAGAGAGACTTTGCAGAGTAGACTGCCAATTTTCCACGCTGTGATTTAATCGGTTGTAGGACATTAGCCCCCTGGACATTATCTCCCCGGACATTGTCCCCCGGACATTAGCCCCCCGGACATATTCCCCCCGATTTTGCGTAGGACATTAGCCCCCCCGGACAAAGTCCCCCCCCCCCTCTATGTGCAAATCGTAGAATAATGCCGTAACCGATAAGACTTGTCACTGGCATTCACATGGAAACGAAAGTACTTAGTGTCATTTAGGTCCTAATTGTATCAATAGGCCTAGACCTAGACTTAGATTTGAAATGAACGAATGGGAATCGTATGTAGGGCCTAAGGCCAATACAGTCTATTATTTTGTTTAGTGTCTCACAACAAAGATTTGTTAATGTCAGTTAGGCTATGTCTCAGCTTCCTAGACTTATTAGTGTCATTTCAATTCAAAATTAGATTCAATACATTTGAGAAATGAACGAATGGGAATCGTATACAGTAAATAGGGCTACTTGTTAGTGTCAGTTATGGCTACAACGAAGGTTTATTAACGACGTTTACGTATGAGCTTCGTAGACTTTTAGCGTCATTTCAGACCTTTAAAATGTCTTATAATATACATATTAAACCTTCAATTAACTTAGCATATTCCTACAGGATGTTAAACTAATGTGTAATGTATAGATATTCATATAACATAGGCCCATTAATCACATTTTGTGCATCAGTTTTAGGTAATGCTATCATATACTGGGGGGGATAATGTCCTACCCCGGGGGGAAAATGTCCGGGGGGACTAATGTCCGGGGGGGATAATGTCCGGGGGGATAATGCCCAGGGGGCTAATGTCCGTTCCCGATTTAATCTGTACAAGAGAATTCTCCGCTTCCTGTTTACCTCTGTCTCCCGTTTCCTTGATCTTAGACTCTACCAGAGATTTACACGACTTCCGTAGTATAGACCCCCTTGGAGGTCCTCCAATCGATGAATCAGCTGTGGGTGTTCTACATCTTCGGGGGAGAGGGAGGGGGGCGATTGCACCGATGTCGGATGATGCAAACACACGAAGTCGCTCGTTACCACAATAAACCATCGGCCAATCAGTAAGAGGAACAAAGAATGTTTTGGCATCTGAAGAAACAATCCGAAACAGTCTGATGAAATTCACCGGAGGTCGGAACTTTCCATCGGAAAAAAATTACCAGTCTTTGGCTGTTGAAGAAACGGCATCCGAATTTTAAAAAATCAGTGATGATAGGTCGGATTAGATTCGGAGATTAATCTACCTGTAATTGAGTTTTGACGACTAGGTCATAACTATATTTTTCTGCTACATTTTATTCATTTTTCTTCTCGTCCTTTCCTCTTCGTAATCATGCTGCTTTGTTTTTTTATGCAAAAAGACAAAAACTAAAGAAAACAAAATCATTGTCTGATGTTTGACAGTTATAATAATTACACAATAATTCACGACAAATTGCTAAACAGAGAATTGAGAATTCCCAAGCATCTGAAGTCGCATTCCTCCATTTCACTGAAAAATAAATAATTGTTTTAGAAATAATGATTGTTACTATTCCGCAGTTGCAACCGCTAATGTCACTGCTAATGCTTCTGCTGCAACAGCAGTATACCATAAACAAAAACACAGCATTACTACAGCTACAACTACAACTGCTGCTGCTGCTACTACACTACTACTACTACTGCTACTACTACTACTACTACTACTACTACTACTACTACTACTACTACTACTACTACTACTACTACTACTACTACTACTACTACTACAACTACTGCTATCACCTCCACCACCACCACTACCACAACTACTACATTATTATTACTGCTACAGACTACTAGCCTACAAGCACACGGATTTGAACCTATTATGTGTAGGCTACATAGAAACTTAAGATACCTAAGCATTTCTGTGGATTTCCTACTTATTATACATGTTGTTATCCTGCTTTCTTGTGGACGTTTAGTTTCTCGAGCACGTCATTGTTGCGATTGAAGGCTGCAGTTCTCTTTCAAGATCTAACGACACTGGCGCCTTTCAGACGAAATGCGCATGTCCATGGGCGCCCGCAGAAATTTTTGCAGGGGGGGGCAAAATTTTTAAATGGGTCACGGTTAAATTTCCTAGTCGCAAGAGCTTAAAAATTGCAAAGCTGGAAAGTGAGAATATGGGTATTTTTGGTGTAGACCTATATCATTTTCAATATGGATAGTTTTCTTAGTGCGAAGAAATTTATTAAAAATCAAAAGTAGAATGTTAAAAAGTAGGTTTTTGAAGGAACGCTATATAATGAATGAAGGAATAAATGAACAAAAAACAGGTATCAGTTTTTAAGGGGCAAGTGCTCCATTAAGTTACTTCTATATTTTAATCGTAATTTCTAAACTTCTAAAGTGCCACTCCAAAGTCAATTGTAGTGCACCAGCTTATTCAGAAGCGCTGCACCGAGTCATCAAGCTGTTCAAAGGGCTGTCAAGAAAGAGGTCCGAGTCCTGTATCCAGAGGGTCAGATGCTAATGCAGGTGTCGTTTAGGTAGGTGGAGGATCCCGAGGATCAGAAGAATGGGGTATCAACTCTTTTGAACAGAGGAGATGTTGGTTTTGGGAAAAAATCTCGAGGCGTGATAAACAGAGCCAATTATCCAAGTTTCTCTACAGCTTGACCTACCTAAATTCTGTAGTAGCTGGCAGCATGCAAAATGGACAAAATGCAGCCTGACTTAAAGCAGACTTGATTCCATATATAATGCTGGTGATTATGTAGATCTCCATTACTTAATTTCAATGGGCTGCTGATAAATTTCAAATTTTTACATTAGTGTAATTTATTGATAATAAATTTTTGCGTAGTTGGGAAAAATTGCATTAGCCTACAGCGAGATTCCAGACAAGTAGGCCATAATCGATAGGAACACTAGGCCTATTTGTATGGGCACCCACGGGAGGGTTAAAAGTCATTGTTACCATTTTCAGCAAGAGCTTGAAAAATGCAAGGCAGAAAATTAAGAGCTTCTCTATTTCTAAAGAGATTTTATTACTTAAATTTCTGACTTTCACTGAAGTGTATCATTCGGAACATTAGTATTTCAATGGAAAGAAATTTCATAAACCTCAAAAGTAGTAGTTAGAAAAATATGTTTCAGTTTTCCAGGGGGGGCAAGTGCCCCCCCTTGCCCCTATGTGCGGGCGCCCATGCGCATGTCTTAATAGGGGTGGGGGCTTGGTAAAAGCACTTCGCGAACCGCATTTTAGCTATCACTGCGAAGGAAAAATCAACCCAGGAAGCTGAACTGGAGAACTGCGGAGGAGGTTGCAAACTGTGGGAGACGCATAATTATAATTAGAATTAGAATCATAATTATAATTATAATTATAGTTGTAATTATAATTATAATTATTATGCTGAACGACTTCGTCTGGCGAGCGCAGAGCGGAACATTATCTCTGAACAGAAGCGACTTTCGCCTCTAGAGAACAGAAGAAACACGAAACACGTTCGAATGTAATCACGTAATTATTTTAATTACCCAATTAAATTGCTACCCATCTCTGACGGTACGGTGTCACGAAATAGAGTATCCCCCGTATTAATTGTATCCCCCAAATTAAAAAAAGTCGAAAAAACCGCTTCCGCGTGTATTTTTTCTTACAAATTAATTTTCATATGCTTTGTTTTGAACAATGACACTAACAGGTATGTTTATTCCTACTAGATAATCTGTTTTACCCTGTTTTTAGAGCACTTAAAACATTTAAAACACTTAAGAACACTCAGAGTCACTAAATAAATTCGAGTTGCCTTTATCTGAGCATTGCTTAGGACACTTAAAACAATTAGAGTCACTTTAAATTTTGATTACAGCATAAAAAAAATATTATGCGCATTTTTCAAAAAAGGGGATAGAATGGTTTATCTCCCCGGATAGTATAGACCAGTTAATTCCATCCGGGGGGGATAGATTAATTCATCCCCCCGGATAGCTTTCAGGGGGGATACTCCGTTTCGTGTCAACGGCACTCAACCTCCGATATTGGCATTTTGGGTCTACTTTAGACTGCCTGAAACCTACTTAGTAGAGACTATACTCACAAGAATCACATTTCAGATAGAAATTCTCAAATTTGACCCGCATGTCGCAATATGGGTCACAGAGACGTCCGTGGAAATAATCCATGGCAAGGTATGAACTTCAGTGCACACCAATTGTAATCGTAATCGCAAACACGGAACTTTCACAGCTCCCACAAAAGCTAAGTCGCGGGAACCAGCTTATTCACATGCGCTCCATACTGCTTTGGCACGTCGTCATCTTTATTCAGACGCAACGCCTATTATTTTAAATTAGTAGGCTAGGCCTATAGCCTATCTGAGATTTTATTGAAAGAAAGCGCCCATGCAAAATGATCGTATTCTTCGTCAGCATTCTCTATCACACAATAATTGTGTGATAGAGAATGCTGACGAAGAATACGATCATTTTGCATGGGCGCTTTCTTTCAATAAAATCTCAGATAGGCTATAGGCCTAGCCTACTAATTTAAAATAATAGGCGTTTATTATATAAATTATGCAATTATATAAATTAAAGTGTATGTGCTAAACAGCCGACAACACGGGTAGGCTACATTTAATAGACTCTTGTAGTAGTCTACCAATGAAAGGAAAGACTCAAGATCGTTTCGGTATTGGAAAGCTCAATGATGGACCATTGCTCACACTAGATAATTCCTCGCTCTCATACTTTATTGTTTATTGGCTGTTTAATTAGGAAACGCCAGCGAGGTACATTATTGTCATTGTACTTTGAATGTTCTGTTTTATATATGTACTAGCTGGGGTACCCGGCGTTGCCCGGAAAATTTAGGATTCGACCCGCTCCCAGCCACGACCCACTGCACTCCACAACCACCCCACTGCACTCCACAACACTCCCACCTCCACGTGTACGCTCCGACCTCCACTTGTACGCCACCGGTGAAATTTGAGTTTGCGGGAAATTTCCTTCCCACCCGCCACCCCCCACGCCCTCCACACACCTAGGCCCTGCAGACCGAGGTGTGCTAATTAAGCTTGGCGAAAAATGACGTAAAAATATGACGTCAACGGCAACAGGCCGTTACTGAAAACGATTGAAATACGGCGACGCAATTGCAGGCTTTGCAGCGGTAGGCTATAGCCGCTAGCGAATACATTAACACAGGGAAATTTAATTAATGTCTATTTTTCGAAATCTAAAGTGAATAAAATGCTGAAAATAGCGTACTTTTATGGTTTTGGTGAACGTTTATCTATATGCAATGTTTCAGGTCAGTAGCTGTAAAACTGTGAGCGTGCATCGGAGACAAATAAATATAGGCACATCCTTTCTTATAGATATAGATATAAATTACATACATACACGCATACATACATCCATACATCCATACACACCAACATACATCCATACATACGTACATACATACATACATACATACATACATACATACATACATACATACATATATACAAACATACATACATACATACATACATACATACATACATAAATACATACATACATACATACATACATACATACATACATACATACATACATACATACAATGTCATACATACATACATACATACATACATACATACATACATACATACATACATGCATACATACATACATACATACATACATACATACATACATGCATACATACATACATACATACACATATGCATATATACATACATACATGCATACGCGCAAACATACATACATGCATACATAGATACATGCATACATGCATACATACATACATTCATGCATTCATACGTACATACATACATATATGCATACATGCACACATACATACATTCATGCATTCATATGTACATACATAGGCCGACAGAGTTATCAGATTTATTACTGATAATGCTGCAGCTCAATCAAGGGCGGATTCCGAAATTTTCGAAGGGGGAGGCCAAAATTTTCGGTCATGAAACTTGGGTGAGGAAAAATTTTCGTCTTGGTCGCCGAAAAATCTGATGACCTTTTTCAGTCATTTGTCTCGAATTTCCAAAAAAAGATACCATTTTAACCCCCAAAATAGTTCATGCCCTTATTTTTTAGTAGTAGGCCCTATACGGCCCTCGTATGCGGGCCTCGTGGGCGTGGGGAGGGACCTGCGGAAGAACTCATGGGGGGCCACGTCAACCTTCCGAGCCAAAATAGCCGGTCAAAAATAAAGAAATTTCTAAATGGAGGGCCATGGCCGGATTGGCCCCTCTGGATCCGCCCCTGAGCCCAATTATATCGCCAGTGTACATGAATTTCGGTGTGCATGCATGCTCTACATGCTTTCAATCATCAATGAACAGATAATTTTGTGTATACGGCCTACATAGATCTGCTGTTCTCGGTCTAAACACTTCAAGATGGAGGTCAGTGGAACTATTCGTCGTTAAAGCGATACAATGTATATACGGCATGAAATTCTCGCATATACAAGTAAGTGCACATACAATGTTCCATGTGCTTATATATAATAATATAAATATATATGTGCATATTTTGCGCAGACTGCTGTACGGTCGGTGAGTAAACTGTACAAACAATTGTTTAAGGTCGTTTTATACTTGTAGTACCGCGCATGCAGGTGCTCGTAAGTGACACGAGACGATGCTCACGGCTGATGCGATAATCCGCTTCTGCAGCTGCGATTAAATGAAGGGCTTGAGAGAGTTTTACGGTTACAGATGCCCGCGGTCTTACTATTTTATAGTCTTTGTTTCTAGACAAAGCGAAGGATTTCCAGATCACCCGATGGTATAAATTACGTCCGATTCAGAGCTGATATATATATATATATGCATATATATATGCATATATATACATGTAGCTTCTGGGTCGATATAGTTACAGGTTGTTGCAATTGGATCTGAAAGCGCACGTGTCTGTGTAGTGTGTACGCTGCAGTGTATGCATGAGTGCAGAATAGATGGACGTTGGATTTGCTATCCAACACGGAATCAATAATTATTCTGATTGTAAAAATCTCACATTTAGCCTATAGCTGTGAAATTAACGGTCTTAAACGCCGCCAGATAAAAACCCATAAATGGTCAATTGGTCATCCTTCAAACACTTATGTTATATCCTACATAATACATATGGCTATGCACATTGCTCATAGACATAAAACTATAGATAGGCCTATACATGTACTTGCAGGCAAATATTCATATTTATTATATACATAGTTACAAACATACCTACTCACATGCATACAACGCCATCCATGCTACACACATGCATATTCCATGCCATCCAAAAGACAACCATTCGATAATATTGATATTATGTTATGCAATGCTATGACATAATATTATATGCTGCCGTATGTTGATGGATATAGGCCTAGGCCTAGAAATCTATGGTATATAGAACTGCCCTTCCATGTTACTGAGTTGCGTTCTTGTCAACCTGTTTTTTCACATTAAACGAATCTGTGTGTGTGTGTGTGTGTGTGTGTGTGTGTGTGTGTGTGTGTGTGTGTGTGTGTGTGTGTGTGTGTGTGTGTGTGTGTGTGTGCAGCATCACCGAAATCTAGGTTGATAACATTTATTTAACGACACCGTCATTTCGGCGATGATTGGCATCACCGAAATCTGTATTTCAGGTGACAACGTAACAATTATTAGCAGATTTTGTTTGGAAGGTATGATAGTTAGTCAAGAAAGAAAGAAATGAGTATATTTTGAAATCTTATAGTTTTTTACAATGGTACGAAAAAAATTAATTAGCATATTATTGTTCTTTTGGGAAGACGCATGCCTTACGTTGAAAATGGGGTCATCTGAGTTCTAATTGGTCCATCTGAATTTGAACCAATAGGCTCGAGCCATAAACATATTTCGACAATCGTAAGACATTCGTTTGTCCGAAAATTTCCCAATTTCTCTTCAGTGGAGGCCTTAAACTGATATAATTATGCGCGTTAAACGTCAAAATGCTGCGTAAGCAATGATACGTTGCTTAGTCAGAGTCATCTATTCAGCAGCGCCTGGCGGTAATTATGGTCGGAAACCATAATAATTGCACACGCACTGCGACCGCTTCATCAGAAAACAAGCAATGCTTTCGGACCAAAGTTCGCCAGAGGGAGTTAGTGGAAGAAACATGGCGGAGAAATACTACGCATTATTATATAGAGCACTTGCAGAGAAAAAGAGCGGTGGGACGTTATGAACGCAATGAACGCCGTGCATGGCTGCCAAGAGTTGAATTCGATTCCTGTACACTAATTTGAAATCATCCGTCATCAGTGGCGGCGCCAAGGGCTAGGGGACTAAGCCCCTAAATGTGGCTCAGCCTCCTCAAACAAAAAGACGAAACAAGGTCCTGTTTCTTTTTAAATAAAGCTTTGACTTTGTTATCCTGCTAATCTACGACTCTGCAAAACGATTATCGCTTGAAATTGTCATGACTTTATCGTTAATAGACACTAGCAAACAAGACGCTGGTAACGTGCTCTAGTCGATGTCAGCAGCTACAAATTCGTTGGTTTACCCCGCTGGGGAGCTTACGACGCTCCCCCAGACCTCCTATAGTCGGTATATACCGTATAGGCATCGTGCCTTCGGCATTCGCAGCTTCGCGTCTTCGGTCGGCGCTTGCAATATATGCTCATCCTCAAGGAAAATGTTCTAGTTACGCCCCTGGGAGCGATGAAGGGCTAGAGCTTCAACCCCCCCCAACCTGAAATCCCATGGCGCCACCACTGCCCGTCATACTGTGAATTTTAATCATTTTGCTGTTTGCCAGTTTGAAATTGAAGGACGATATTATATATATATATATTATGTATATACACTGTACATATATATATTATATATATTATATTATATATATATATTGCCTATATATATATATTATTAGTCCTGGGCACGACGTTAAACTGCATCCATCCTCCGCCACAGGAAACCAACAACGTCCCTGTGCCGGTCCTAAGCCCGGACAAAAGGAGGAAGGTTTGCCAGATGGGTGGCGATACGCTGGCAGTAAAAGACCCAGACGATTGAAATCCGCAAAAACCACGGCACAAGTGACATAGCGACCCAGATGCTTCAAGGTGTCATGATGTGGGGCAGACATGCATAGGCCGGTCAGGACAGACCAGTGGAGAGAGTCAGAGGAGAGAGCGTGGGACACATACGGGCATTGACCCAGGTTGTCCTTCATGCCTCCCTCCCAATATTCTCTTCATTCAGACAAGGTGGTCTATAGATGCTCCAAGATGTTAATGGTATGGAGCAGACCTGCTGACCGGACTGGTTGAGGCTGGGCAATATGACGCGAGACAGACTCAGACAGAGAGTGGCATCGGACTCCTACGGGCGCTGAGCCTAAGGATGTTGATGATGATGATGATAATGATATATATATATATATATATTTGCACAAGATACTGTGAACTGTGCGCGTGATATATAGTTAAGTGGCAACAGGTAATTACACATCAACCATGTAATCGAGTCAACATTTCAACCGTGTAATCGAGTTTCTCATCTTCAGTGTATAATATTGACTAAATCAGAAGGTGGGCAGAATGTACGGCCCTTGGTTGTGGGTGGCCTGTGTTTAATTAAAGTCGTCGCGTTTGAAAGTATTGAGAGCAATGACAAATTACCTAATTGTGTTAAGGGGATTGTCATTGAAGATGCATGAAGCAATTATGCGATTGTTCTAGCTTCAATCTAAACTTTATTCTGATTAGGAAGTGAATAAATATTTGTTTATCAAAGGAGATGTAACTCCACCGTAGCACCACGCTGTCTCCTCGGCTTGATCTCCCCGGATTTTGACCTGGCACCGAAACGAAAACGGCAGCTCTGGCTACTGCGGACTCGATTTGATATAGCTCCGGTGAATAAGCTGGTCTCCCTGACGTGGCTTTTGTGGGCGCTGAGAAATTCTCTAAGATTTACATTAGCCTACATTACATTACAGACGAAAGTTTAGAAAGACTAAAAGCTGATATGAGCTGAGTTCAATTTAACCAGATTTTACTGATATGCGTGCCAATATTATTAGGAGCCTATTGGCGATATGAGAATCGTGGAAAAATAACTGTGAGGGGTCAGACGTTGATTTATGCGGACTTTGGATCATTGGATGTGCACCGGGTGAGACCTTTCACCACTGTTGCCTCTTTGAATGGATTCCCCGCCATTTCAGATTCCTGTTTCCGGACTAGAATTCAGGGATTGGTCTTATGCAGCAACGTTGACTAATGCGACTTACAAACAAAATACTTTCTAAACGAACAAAAGCCGTCGCAAAAACGCGAAGCAAGTCCTTAAAAAGTTCACCACAGCTGACTCCACCACCGCCTTATACGTGCCTTTACCCTTTATATACCCAGTTTGCTCCAGTTTGTTTATCGTCTCGTGTGGTCAGCTGAACACGGGTAATCACTAATCACGTTAGCAAAGAGTCGATAACAATGTCCATAACAAAAATCAGAAAATTATATGTGTGAATAATCATTGCTGCCAGTGGCGTAGACTAGTGAGGGGGTGTTTCGGGGGTTAACCCCCCATTGACTTAGGAA
The DNA here is from genome assembly GCA_949752735.1 of Lumbricus terrestris. NCBI lineage: Eukaryota > Metazoa > Annelida > Clitellata > Crassiclitellata > Lumbricidae > Lumbricus > Lumbricus terrestris. The sequence continues at coordinate 25,403,595 of OX457036.1, forward strand.
AAAGTTTTTTATAGGTTATTTATCCATTTAAATTTGGAAACAGCAAAACATTTGTCTGTAGTAATAACTGTTTTTCTTACTTTATTCCCTTTGTTCCTTTTATTCCCTTTAATTTACTGTTATTTACTGTAGTAGGGCTACTGTTGGGCCGGTGTCAGGAAAAGCATCCGGCCAGGCCATAATTCCTGGCTACGCCACTGATCACTGCAACGCATTATTTCAGATGAATTGGTTTTATGGTTGTTTTATAATGAATTTCGTGGAAAAGCGCTAATGATTCCCGGTCACTAATCGTAAATGCCAATTCTAAGCTATGCAAGCACGAACAATTAAGAGTGCAATCTATCGTCTATGCCTCTATGGCTATGCTGTGTTGTCCAGCAATATTTTGAATAAGACTTACATGTATTTGGTAAAATATTACGATTACTTGTTTCGTTTTGGTTTGTTCTTTGCAACCGCAATTATTATGCCTCTATAAGCTTATATAAGTTATTCGTCATCGCCTCCTCATGAAAGAATTGTCGTTACTTTGTCGTCACAGTTGCAAATGTGATGAAACGTCATCATTTCGTTGCAGGCTAATTGAAACGTTTGTCGATATAAAGCTGCTTCAACAAGTCAATATTTAATTATAATTTCTCTTGAAAATCGATGTTCTACAAGAACAAAGTCTGTAAAAATGTCTTTTCATTAACGATGTGACGATAGAAGACGATATTAACAACATTGACAATATTATTGATCTTCTAATTAGAGGGAATTGGTCAAAGTAATTAAAAGAGGTTTCTAATAGAAACGTGCGATTTTATTTCTGAACGTCTTCTTCAGACGAAACAGCGATTAGAAGGTGACTGTTTGCCCCATGCTCGGGCATTTGTTGATTCAATCAAATCAAGTCAAAAGGTTAGTGATAATTTTTTAAACAATTTGTTCATTTCATGTAGACGAGTTAGCATAGACCACTAATGAACCTTATAAACTAATCAGATCTTATAACAGTGAATTCCTAAGCTACTAAATTTTATGTACAACCCACCATGTAGACCTATTAATAGCCAAATCATGGTTCAAAATAATTTTGTCTTGTTTCACGAAAGTATATGACATTTGTATAGGTTTATATATCCTATGAACCCTTGACATTTTAATATAGATCTACAAGGGACTGGAATGAAAGCTGGAATCTTAATCATTCGTTAACAAGTTCTTATTGCTTACTGTTCCTGTTTCTGTAAGTGCTCTTGTAACTGTTCTGATGACTGAATTAGTCCAAATTCTAAGCAGGGCGATTTTTACAGTGGTTCTGTTAAATTTTGTGTTGTGATAGGCATTCTTCACTGAGAAAGCAGGTGGGAAACACAGCCAACATGAAGTGGATGTTAGTCGTCATAATCGGGCTGTGCGGCTGTGAGGAAGTGGTCGCTGCTACAAAAAAGTGCGCCACTGAAAAAGCATGCCATACCATGTTATCCAAAGACTGGCATAATACGAGTCTTCACGTAAGCTTATCCCCGGAATTAATGTCATCGGGTAAAACCTTCTTAGCCGGACTGAGCTCTAAGCACATCGGAGAGATGCAGCCGTCTACTTTAGAAGCCACTAACGCAGGAATAAGAAAGGAATGTCGGACCCTGACCGACGCTGAGCGAACTACACTGCACGCCGGTTTTCAATATCTCTTCAACAATAAACCGGATGCGACTTCAGACGACACTCTCTACCAACTCTTCATAAGCCAGCATCGATACGAATCGGCACCAGACGCGCATTTCGGTCCATGCTTTCCAGGATTTCATCGAGAGTTTCTCGTCAGGTGATGTACACGATTGGAACATATGCTCTGTTGCCGATACTTTATTATCATAATCTATCCAAACTTTCCATCCTTATTCGTCCCATCCTTTCGTGCCTTTTGTGCTTTTTCGTCCTCAACGAAATCGATGTCACGTGTACGCAGAGTCTCCCAGAGACACTATATCGAAACAGATTGTTCCCAGGCAGATCTGTTAAACCCTCAGGTTACCAAGGAGGGGTGGTATACCCCTAGTTTTCTCCCAAATAGCACTTGTTTCGTTTGGAATAAAATTTTGACATTTTAGGTAGCTGTAGAGTGCAGAGGGTTCATTTGCACACATTTTGAGGTAAAATTTGTGATGATACTACATACCGTTCAAAAGTTATACCCGATATACCCGAGGTAGCCTACACGGGGTTGATACCACCACCCTTAGATTATCAACTATATCTTAGCCGTAATTTAATATGAAGAGACACAAATTATACCATTCTATAGAGGGAATGTGTTGCTATACATTTCCATGCTCGTTGAGTTGTCTTTTGACAACCGGAAGTGCTCAAAATAAATTAAAATATATACAAATAGGTTTTATATTCGTAAAAATTATATATGTTTTCTATTATAGCGTATCCATAATTTATTTTGGAAGAGAAATAAATTATGTCATTCTATTGTACAGAGGGCATGTAGTGCTATTTTTCATACCAATTAATTTGACTTTTGATGACCGGAAGTGCTCACAATAAATTAAAATGTGTTAAAATGTCTTGCGTGTTTCTTGCTCCATTTTGACCATTTTGCAAGCTGCCAGTCAGGCCCGGCCTTAGGGCAAGGCGAGCGAGGCAGCCGCCTTGGGCCCCGCGCTTCCAAGGGCCCCGCGCTGCTGGCTATAATTTTTCTTTGTCGAGATTGACAATGGTATTCGTCGTATAACAACTAAACTTATGCTCAGGGCTTTTTTAACGCGCAGTTGTACACAAAATGTGCAGTTCTAAATGGATTTGTGCAGCTGTAGAAGCACTTCTGTCACATGTTTTGTGCAATTAAAACTAGCAAAAAAGGTCATTTTCATCCGATTGGAAGTAATTTACCATGGAAGATGGGAAAGGAAAGAAGGGGTTGTGCAGTTCTAAAATTTCCTTAAAAACAGCCCTGCTTATGCTTGCAGTCATTATTATTTGTTACGTAAAGAACGAAATTTTTTCACAGCTAGCCTACTTTTTTTTTAGCCTAGGCCCGCATGCAGAATTTTCTCCAGAAAACCGTAATTAACTCATTTTGCTTCAAATTCGCAAATGGACGTCCGCACACATTTTTTGCAGGAGAGGGCAAATTTTTCCCAGTCGGACATTATGGAAATTATTATCCTATCTTATGGATATGGTTGCTTAAGTTGGACATATTAGTAATTGCTGTTAATGACAATAATATAGTTTTTTTTGAAAAATTGCTATTATTTTACATGCATCATTTGAAAGACAAATATGTATAGGCTACATCTATCTATCTAGGCTACATCTATCTATCTATGTAATTTATATAGCGCCCCTTCAAGGAGTCTACTCAGAGGCGCTCCCGACCCAAGCCCGGTCAAAAAGAAAAGTCTTGATCAATCTATAGAAAGAGCCAGACATGTTCCGAAGGTGGGAACGCAGGTTAGAGGGAAGGTCATTCCAAGCGGAAGGTCCAGTGATCGAAAATGCCCTGTTCTGCCTAGTGGCAGTGCGGGCATAAGGAACCATAAAGTCGCCTCTAGAGGCCGAGCGCAGAGATCG
>OX457036.1:25412170-25702170 GCA_949752735.1 Lumbricus terrestris
GCAACAACATTCCCCTAAAATATCACCGGCAAACTTGACAAATTCCAACAGCCTAAAAATTACATTTGGCAGCGGAAAAATATAAAGTGCTATAAAAATTTTCTTCACCCAAGTTTCGATATCCACATTGGTTGTAACTAAAGTATGTCAACAAAGAACACGCATCAAGATTAGCAGAGCCGAATACGGAAGTGCATAGAGACATAAATTCGTTGGTTATTTCAGTACCTGGTTATTTCGGTACATATCTCCCCTACATGTAATTATACCGCGTGTTTACTAATGAGTATACACTTTACAGCCAAGGAATACTTTTCCTTTGGTATGCGTGTAATTGTTTCTAAGGAAAAGTTTCATACACTAGTGGATATAGGTCTACAATAGGCTACGTGACAGAAAGAACGAACGACTATAGATTCTTCAATTGTTATTTAGGCCTATATTTATAAGCCCTATGCTTATGATCCATCCAGTTGGTTTTATCATTGTTCCCCACGTCCACATTTCGAAGACCTCCAGTCTTCTTATGATTATATTGCTTGCTCTCACGGTTCTTGATGTCTCAAATCTACACAACATCACGTGCACTCCATGTCAATGTTTTATCATCCGTTTCTCTGGATTTCTGTTTTCTCTTTTCTCTTCAGTTTATCGTAATTCTTAAATTTAAATTTATAAGTTCCTTCTTCCTATTTTCAGGTCTAATAAAATAATATAGCATCATATTTCTTTTGCAGACTCCAATAATATCATGGCAAACCGCTCTTTAGAGCGTCATGATCTTCTTGCACCAATTATAAGGTTTAGGAATTATCGGAGAAGAGCAGGCCTACACAGTGAAAGAAATCTAGACAAAGGAAGTGGGTAGGACACAGGCACTGAGTGCAGACTGAGGGCAGACTCATTGCAAAGAACGGTCATGAAGGAAAAATGAAGAGAAGTGAACAAGAGGAGGACCACGACAGGCTATGCAGGATTGGATAATAGCAAATGGACACATTGGACAGACCTATGGAAAGTTTGAGGAAGAGGCATCGGACATTTCAGCCAGCCTCGGAGGCAGAAAACTAGAGATAGCTAAGGAATATAATAGGTTTCAGAAACTAAAAGTTATCCAATAACATATCTTCTAACGTTATTTCTATTATTATTTTAAAGAAGCCAGACAAAATGACAAAATGATTTACCCTCATGGCCTAATTTAAGATATCACATCACTGTTGATACTTCTCAAACAGGGCCGGATTAAGGCATGTTCAACATGTTCAGCCGAACAGGGCCCCACACTTTAGGGCTCCAAACTTTAGGGGCCCCCACACACGCGGTAAAAAATTTCCGACTTTTTTAGATTTTTGGCAAATTTCAACCAAACGACTAAAAACAGTCATCAAAATTTTTAGCCGAAGATCAGCAAAAATTTCCAGAACAGGGCCCCACATTTCTTAATCCGGCCCTGTTCCCAAAGATAAATTTACAATAACAATAAGTTTCTGCGATTTCAACCAATTCATAAGATGGATCTAATAATTGGATGTGTGGGAAAACTTTGCCAAAATTTCATCGACGATAACTTTCATTATTGTTGCAGTATTCTTGCTAAGAAATTTCATCATTTCCGAAAATGCGGGCCCCTAAACCTGAGGGCCCGGGTGCTGCAGCACCCTTAGCACCTACCTTAATGCGGGCCTGGGCGAAGGTGATAAACACACTGGCTGGACGACAGTGCTAAAGCGGATGGACGCAAAAATCAGTGCTGGGGTCGCCTGTTGTTTGTACTTTTCATGAATGACATAGACGGGGATTTTATCAAAAACAATTATTATGCCTCCAGATGATGCGATGTTATGTAGAGCAGTGGATGAGTAGTAATTTCTCACCATTAGAGCAGTGGATGATGAAGAAGAATCAGAGATACGGCAGGAAGCTCTAAGAAGAAAGACCAGATGGTCGCAGGATTTTCAAATGCTCTTTAATGTGGAAAACTGCTCAATGATGCTTATGGGAAAAGAGAAACAAAGACTCTTCATATATGAGACACTTTAAATGAAAATAAGAGGAGCGTGTGATATTGGAAATGGTTCAGTTGAGGTAGACCATATACTCGTAAGTGAACCTTCAAGTACAACACACAGATACTGCACACTTGACAAGAAGAACAAAAACGGAACTTTTGTCAGAGAGCAGAGCAAGATCAAGCTTCTGGAGCTGCTGGGGGTGTACCCATCCAGGTGAACTGAGTGTTTGAAGTATTAGGGAGAGGTGATTAGAGGACTTACATAAGTAGAGACGATTAGTAAGAGATTTAATACACCCAACTAATCGCAACCATATAAATAGGTCACTTGCCGCCATTATATCGCAAGTCGTGCCGGAACTTTTATTATTTCAAATTGTTTCTAAATTTTCCTCATATAAGCCTATATAGCCATAAGGCATAAGATAGTTTAGAGACCCGTGAAAGCTCTTATATTTTATATATGGGCTAGTAATTTCTCTCATCGGCCATGCTTCAGCTTGCTAAAAGTCATAGTTACGGACCGGTGTATAGCCTATGCCTGCAGTTGCAAGACATGTAGGCTTATAGCTGCACTTGCGTTCAATGCTGATCGCAAGCTTATCGAGTCTATCTTCTTCCTTGGATAGCAAACATTTTCGATGTCATTCAAACCGAGAATTCCGTGATCTGTGGCATGTGGCTTGAATTCTGTGAATTTCCCCAAATGCCACAAATTGCCTCGATTTCGGGCAAATTTCGGTTTGTGAATTTGCTGCGATATTCGCCGTTATTTACAAATTGCTATCGCGAATTCAGAACGTTTTCCCGCGGATTTCTGCTATCCGGGTTATCCCTATCTATGGTAGTTGTGAGTTGGTATCTAACTCGATTCGTGGAAATTGGAACTGGGAGATAATGTGGTGTGATAATATTAATGAGCGTTGCATTTCAAGCATAGGTTAATATTTTCCTGGCCTACTTGCCCGAAAAACAGACTCGCAATCAAAAACTACAAGCTTACAAAGCGACTCATAACAAGTGTGGACACTGATGCTGGACACATTGAACACAAGTTGTGAATTACTATCACTTTTATTTGATAACAATTATTTGAGACGAAACTTAATGAAATCGCTGTTTTCTTACTTTTTGCTGCGCTATGCTTATAAATCGTCAAATTACAGTGAGTGGTCTAACTAAAAATGAAATAACTTTTGTTCTATTTGAAACATGTTGGTGAAATTTGGTTATGTAGGCTACGTAAACATGAATTGCCTTCAAAACTGTAGTTTTATATAGAGATTATGACTTATGGCCAAGATATCGACAAAAACCTCAGATTTTTTATAGACCACGCTGTAGAATGTTTCTTGGAAGTCAAATTGCTTTTCATCTGTAGGCTAACCTGAGGCAGGTGCACTGGTCAACGTGTTCTACATAGGAAAAGTTGCTTTTCTCCTGCATTAATCATTTTACAAATATCTGGCAGTCATATTCAATGTATAGTATTCCGTATTACGTTGATACAGATTTGTCAATGCGCTGAAGCTTTACGATCCGTCGATCGAATTGTGCTACTGGGATTCGTCGCTCGACTATCCGTTGCCTGACGCCTCTCACTCTTGTCTCTGGACAGACGAATATTGGGGCAATGGCAACGGGGTCGTAACGAGTGGATTTGCTGCATATCAACCGGCATATCCTTCAAACGACTGCTCTTCCCAAGGGACGACACTCACTCGAGATGTCGGTGGAAACAGTTATCTCTTTAGCCCAACCAAAATCAGCAATATCTATGCGTCTTGTTCTAATTTCACCAAACTTATGACGCCATACAACAATAACTATTTCGAAAACAGCCACGGCGCTGTTCACGTGTTTGTGTATGGTCACATGTCGATCATCAGCTGCTCCGTTAACGATCCAGTCTTTTGGTTTCATCACTGCTACATAGATTACCTGTGGGAGAAATGTCGAGCACTGCAAACGACCAACAAAGAGACGGACTATCCGAGTGACTCAGAGGTTCCTGCGAATCACCATTACAATGATCCCATGAAGCCCTTTCAGGACAAGACCTGCATAGACGGATGTAGCAACAGCTACATTCCAGGGATCTACGATTACGCGCCTTCGCCAAGTACCTGTACAACTCACGAAGATTGTGGTGGAAAGGCTCTCTGGTGCAACGGCGGGAAATGCACGGCCGCCGTTCGACTAAACGGTCAGATGCGGACTGGTTGGGACAACAACGGCTGCTACATTCCTAACTGCCCTACCGGCACATCTCCAAAAAACGTCAGGGGAGTTTGCAAATGCGCTCCGTAGACCTGGAAAGATTTGTCTTATAAGAACAATATTAGAAACGTTTAGATTTGCTCTCAATTATATTAGCGGAATGGGTGGGGCGCACAGTAACTGGTCAATTATTACTATTTGCCAATCAGTATTATAATATATAGGAGATCTATAAGGGTCATGTTGTAGCCAACTTGAAAATTAAACGAAATTACTGGCAATTTATTTGACTTCGGACTTTTCCGCGTCGAATAGAAAACTCCGGGCGCATTATTATTATTATTATTTAGTGGGGCGCGGGGGTGTAGTGGGTATGTTCGTTGCCTTGCAGCCGGAAGGTTCGAATCTACCTCAAGCCGCCGCGTAGGGCAAGTTCTTCACTCCCAATTACTCAGCGGCGTCAGCGCTTCGGCGTGGAACTCCAACTCAGTGTCCGCGCTGTAGTCGGGAGCACTTCTGAGTACCATCTTGAGGGGGCGCTATAACAAGTGCACATACATACATTATGCCTCTTTGCAATGACTAAAACCGCATATCACGTAAACAATGGACGCAGTGAAATTTTCAATTATGAAACAATGGCTATCATTCAAGACAACCACTGAAAGCCATGATCTACTCTTCCACTTTATAGTAGCCAAAGAAACCGTGCTGAATAGGAACACTCAACAGAATCGAGTCTGTACTGTAAGCTTACCACTTTGACTAAGACGCTTAAGAACTTATCGTTTTCCACCGAGACTTGTATGATCGCGTCAGTAGCCTACTATATTAACAAACTAGTAGCCTACGACTACATGTATATGTTAAGTGTGAAAATGCATTGTATCTAACGATCAGGGATCATTGTATGGTTGTCAGCAACTGTGAGTGTTGGAAGGACTTGATCTCTATAGTATGCTCTTACACTGGCTTCACATCACCTCTCGGATTCAATAGTCCACAAGATAATCCTCCTGGTCTCCAAATCCCAACGTGGTCTTGTCTCCGGTGTCCAGTCAAAAGCGCGCACGCAAAAGCGCGCAGACAAATGCGCGCAGACAAATGCGCGCAGTAACAAAATCGCGCACGACAAATGCGCGCAGACAAATGCGCGCAAATAAGAACACATAGACCCAATAAATTTTACTTTTATTTTATTGAATCAGCATCTAAACATAATGAAAGAGATTGTTAGAAATATAGAAACGGAACATATAAAGTTATGCTCATTGAAGTTCAAATTCTAGGCTCAACAGAGTTAACATATCCTATCGTCATTGTTCTTCAACGTAACATTTAATCCTAAACGCAATGAAATATAGACGAAACGTTGTTCTTAAACGCAATGTAGTAAAGACGAAACGAAGTAAATCGAATAGAGTCAAATAGTGCCTCGCTAGAAATGTGAAGACCAATATCAAAGACTCCGATGAGAAAACATACGAAAGAATAGACTGCGAGTAGTATAGAGGTAGGCGGTTGAGACAGGAAACCAGTACCTTGGTTCAAATTCCGAACTTTGACCAGTACAAGGGTCATCCCGACCTTTGACCCCAATTTGCCTACATGTTTGACCTTTGACCCATAACTTAGGATCAATATTTCACATTTGCCTACATGTTTAACCTTTGACCCATAACTTAGGATCAATTTTTCACCTTGACCAGTACAAGGGTCATCCCGACCTTTGACCCCAATTTACCTACATGTTTAACCTTTGACCCATAACTTAGGGCCAATATTTCACATTCTCGGACCCTGAACCCAACTCGCCTATTGAGAGGACCATTGACCCAAGTTCCCCCACGTAGCTGTGATAGAACCAATGTACTGGGGACTACAAAAGCTATCCTGGTTACGCCACTGCTGCTGAGACTAACTAAGTTGAAACCTAATTCACGGACAGCGTTTAAAAAATCATCGCACTGCGAACACAAAGGCGAGCCTTGATTATCGGAAACTACGTAGCTAACTCAACAACAACCATAGCGCTTTCGTTTTCGTTTTCACCGTAATAATCATCATCTTAATCCCCCCTAGAGGTCCTCATGCATGATTTAAAATGACTTACCTCAACATAGGCCTACATTACGTGATGAATAAAACATAATGACGAATAAATCGTATAGTCAACATCACGCGCTTCTCTATTGTCAACATCACGCGCCCTCCTATGACTCAACATCACATGCCGTTGAAGCCTATGATCGCATGCTAGGATGTATTTAGAAAGGAGGCGGCCCTTCACTAGTAAGCCACGACCAATCATATCACGAATAATTGTCATCCGACACCGCATTTCCGTCAATGTTCCGGTTAGGGGACGAGCTCACCGACATTTCGAGAACTGACCTAATTAGGGACAAACTAACACAGATATTGGTCGAGCTCACCCAGATATTGCCGAGGTGATCTAATTCTGGACAGCATATGATGCATAGTGGCGTAACCAGGATTGGTAGTGTAAGTAGTAGTAAAAGTAGGCATCTGACTCAAACAACCTATTACCAAATATAGGTATTTCACCCCATTATTATTAACAACGACCTAGGTCAACCTAGCAGTTTATTACCCGCCCAGCCACGCATCGTTAAGCCTATAGACTTGTCATTGTTTCACTTTCAATCCAAGAATTAAAAGACTCTGGGTATCCTAACCACTTCACAAGCGATTTCTTTCCACGCTTCCTGATCACTTTTTCGATTCTAAATATTTCCTGAGTTGACTTCTGTAGCTCCTGCTCGTAGAAAGATCCCTGAATTTCTTCCCCATTGTAATCGGTTATTTTGTATGTTGGAGGATCGGTGTATTGTACTTCCGACACGGTAAACGTTTCTTCCGTCCATCTAGGTAAATACCCCTTATCAAAAATATTCTTTTTCTTAGTTATTCTGACTTTGTCTGCAATCGAGAATTTAGGAACAATAGGTTTCGAAATCTCCGTACCGTATAAATTCATAAATACAGTCTTTTCATTCACTTTCATACTAGCCTTGTTGGGGGTCATCTTAATAGAAGAATGTCTTGTTTCATTATAATTACGAACCATCTCATCTAATATATCGATATATTTTCTCGTTGAATTAGCTGAGAAATATTTGTACATCCGGTCTTTCATCGTTCTGTTCCATCGCTCAACAACGCAAGATTTTTCTTCATTTTCTGTGGAATACAAGTTTATCAGTTTTTGTACATCCTTATTATAAAATTCCTTTCCTTTGTCCGTCCATACTTTACCCGGCTGCCTCCCACCCTCGAGTATCTTCATGAAACCATCAGCCGTAGATTTCCCACTCTTGTCTTTCAATGGTACAATCCACCCGTATTTAGAAAACACATCTAAAACGGTTAACAGGTATTTCACCCCATCGTTATCTTTAGCAAAGGCCTGCATATCCACCAAATCGGCAGCCCATATCTCATCTATACCCCCAGCGTAAACCTTCCTTTTTCTAAAATGTCTAACTACCGGTCTGTGTAATTCATCGGCTAATTGATCAGTCCATTTCACTTCAGAGCTTTTTTTAAACCTAACCCGAGACTCGCTTTAGTAGATAATATAGGCTTGACAATGGCCCTCTCTACACGCTCCCGGATAGTAGGATTAGGAATGTTGTTCAAATCATTAATCATGGCTAAATCCGCAATATTCCTAGAAGCTGTATCAGTATGTTGATCGTAAGCTAAATCATGGTAATACGCCGCGTTATCTACTCGATTAATGGGTTTACTCCACTCTTTGTAAGTCCCGTCAGGATTCAGTCTCAAATCTAGCCTAGTACCGGGTCCGAGAAACTGATGCCCTGGTAAATGCATCTCACCAGGGAACTTAGCCCAAGGTAGCTTAATGTTACTAGTAGCTGCATTCAACGAACTAACTAAATCTCCACCTTTCTTGGTTCCTTTTACGAATTGAGTTTTAGTTTTCCCGCATACAACGCAAACGCCTCGAAGCATCGATCTCCCGTTATTCGTCACGACGTTTTGTACATCTCTCGTTTCAGTCTGTTTTTTACACTTTACGCAATACATCTCGCTTTTTTAATACATAAATAAAATGGAAATCAAAGATTTGAGTTGGGGATCTGCGTTATCGAAAATATTTAATAATCCTTTGCTACCCAAAAGTATACGGGGGTTGATAATCGGAAAGTCCGGCTGTGGCAAAACGACGCTTCTTCTGAATCTATTACTCAGACCAGGCTGGTTGGACTATAATAACCTCCAGGTATTTGGTAAGTCTCTGTTTCAACCAGAATATCGTATTATTAAAAAGGCATTCGAAGAAAAATTGCCAAAAGAAGCGATCGTTGGAATATTTGAGCTTCAAGATGAAATAACCAAACTAAATGCGCCGCCAGCCCACATTATGGAATATATGGCAAAAACATTAAAATCGGAAGCCAAATCCGATATAATTGCCAAGTTCTTTGAAAAAGCTGAAGACGTGCCAGACCCGAGTGCCATGAGTAGCGAAAAGAAGAATCTGATGATTTTTGATGATTTACAATTGGAAAAACAAAACAAATGCGAAGATTATTATATTCGGGGGAGGCATAGTAATGTGGACTGTTTTTATCTCGCTCAGAATTATTTCAAACTGCCACGACAAACGATCAGAGAGAATGCAAACTTTATTTGCCTGTTCAAGCAGGACACGAAAAACCTCGATCATATCTATAACGATCATGTTAGTACGGACATGCACAAAGATGAATTTAGAAAACTATGCAAATCGGTATGGGAACAACCGCACGGATTCCTCGTCATCGATCTAAGTAGCGAAAAGTACAATGGCAAATATCGCTGCGGATTCGATCAATTTTATATAATCGAGGATCCGTTGTTGTAAAAATTATTGTATAATCAAAATGGAAACAACGCTTCTCAAACAGATAGCTGATAATACGGAAAAGACGGCTCGTAACACGGAACCAAAAACGTCATTTTACATTCTGCAAAGCGAAAAGAGCACAAAAATCAGAACAAAGTTTAATCCGCCTATTGAACTAGACAAAAATAAAAGATACGAAATAGCCTTAGTAAATCTCGCAACGTACTATTCCTTTCCAAATATCGACGCTACAAACAACAACTTTAGGTATTCGCCGAATGATGCGAGTTCTTGGTTTAACATAGAAATACCGGAGGGAAGCTACGAAATAACAGATATCAACGACCACATACAGAGAATCATGAAGGAGAATGGACATTACGACGGGGTAAATTCAGAGTACTGTATCTCAATAGAACCAAACACCAATACGTTGAAGACTGTGTTAAATATAGCAGAGCACTATGCGGTTGATTTTTCGTCTTTGAATTCGATTGGAAAAGTTCTAGGTTTTATAAAATTTGTCTATCTTGGAGGATATAATGAATCGAAGAACATAGTAGATATAATGAGTATTAGCAATTTACTACTGACCAACGACATTATCGGGTCTTCGTACATTAACGGAACGGCGGTAAACGTAATACATTCTTTTTTCCCGAACGTAGCCCCGGGATACAAAATTATCGAAGTGCCGCATAATTTAATTTATCTCCCCATTACGCTATCTACCATTTCAACGATGACAACGATGCTCACAGACCAAAATGGGAAAGAGGTAAATCTTAGAGGAGAAGAATTGACGATTCGTTTTCATATCAGAGAAGTTTGAAAGTTTTTTTTGTAAACTAAAATGAGTCGCTACATAGGATATAAAGTCAATATTTCAGAAGGGCAACGAGACAAAATTCAAAAATCTCTTCAAGCGGGAACTGGTGTGAGTATCAAACTAGCGCACGATGATTTTAAAGGCGACGATATGTTTGCTTTCACACAGGCTCAAATCAATAAAATGACAAAGGCGTACGAAAAAGGAACAGGCGTAGTCATCAAAATGAGTAAAACGCAATTGGAGCATAATAAGAAAGTCGAAGGAGGATTTATAGGCGCTATACTTCCGTTTCTAGCAACAGCGGCTAAATTCCTTATACCTAGTTTAGTTACGGGGGCTATGAGTGGCTTAGGTTCCGCGGCTACGTCGAAGATTGTGGATAAAATCAGCGGATCTGGGGTAGCGTACTTGAAGAAAGACGATATGGGGTGGAAGATAAGAGCAGCTGGGTCTGGTTTGTACATAACCCCATGGCCAAAAGGCGCCTCGATAGCAGGATCCGGGTTGTATATGAAAACAGGGTCGGGGTATGTGCCTATAGGTAAAGGATTTTTACTGGGTCCTGATTCCCCGTTTAAAAATATTCCGATTCTCGGCAAGATATTATAATTTAGTGTTTATAAAATGTCGAGACCAGTACACAAATTTGGAACTAAACCAACTAGGCAGGTCGAGGTTAGAACGCAACCCATGCAAGTCCATTGGAAGATTACGAGGGGCGTTACCCACAATCCAATTAGGCTTCTAGAAGGTGTAAGATGGGAGATTTTTGCGCAAAATGTTATAACGATACAACCAAAGACGACAACTACGCTAACTCTTGGACTCGGTGTAGAAATGAGTGCAGGACTTTGTCTCATTTCCCTCAAACAGAGTATCAAAGAACAAAGATGCAGTCTACAAAACGAAGTGGTTTCGGATGATGTGGTTGATGATATCATAGTCACTATTCAAAACAACTCCGATTCAGTGGTAACCATTAACGCGGGAGATTCGCTATGTCGTGTAAATTATCTAATCTAAAAAATATATCGCGTAAATAAAACGAATGGAATACGACGGCATCAAAACAACACAATCACTCTATCCGAAGCTTCCATCAGCACCGGAAGGAGAAATACATATCGTAAGAGGGTCGGCTCAAACGTATCGACTTCAAAAGATTGGTGAAATTAAGAAGGAAATCGAACAAGTACGAGACAAAAGAGCGGCTTTGAGTAAAAAGTACCATAGAAGTGTAAGCGTAATCAGCTCATTAGGCGGCGTCCTCGGGGCGGTCGGGGTGGGACTCGGCGCTGCAGGAATCGGAGTATTATCCACTATAGTCGCAGCACCCATTGCTATGGCTTTGGAAGGAGTGGGAATAGGTATGGGGTTGCTAGGTTTAATCGGCGTCTATATCAGTAAGAAGCTTGCGTTGAAGGGTGAGAAGCATGAAAAGATCAAAACGCTAGCCGATGCGAAACTCAACACGATCAGCGACCATATTTCAAAAGCTCTCATGGATGATAACATTTCAAACGAGGAATATTCCCTGATTCTGAGCGAGATTGAAAAATTCAACGGCATGAAAGAAGAAATTAGGAGTAATATCAAAGTTGCGATCGACGCGATGGACGAGGTGACGAAACAATCACTCATCGATCGTGGAAAAGATGAAGCCCGGCAGTACTTTCAATCTATGTTTGAGAAAAAAAAAGACTAACGCAAACATACGTGAAAACATGTAGACGTATGTTGTTACGTCTGGAAATACGTCTAACATTCGCAAACATACGTGAAAACATGTAGACGTATGTTGTTACGTCTGGAAATACGTCCAACTTATGTTTTGAAACATGTCGAAAAAACACGTCTGAAAACATTATATTTTTTTCTACTTAAAATGTCGTTTCCAAAAAACACCGACCCCGCGAAAAGAGAGTTTATCGTTGCAGAATATCTGGAAACCAAGAAGAATTTTCAACAAAACTTTTTATCGGAGAGATTGGGAGATTCGGGACTGCAAAGTATAATCGCCAGCTACATCTGTAAAAAGCTGATGATGAATGAAAAGATCAAAACGCTAGCTGACGTGAAACTCAACACGATCTGCGACTATATTGAAAAAGCTCTCATGGATGATAACATTTCAGATGAGGAATATTCGTTGATGCTGAGCGAGATTGAAAAATTCAATAACAAGAAAGAAGAGATTAGAAGTAAAATTAAAGTCGTGATGGATGTGGTGAACGAGGTGACGAAGAAGTCAGGTAGAAAAACAAAAAACGAATCTATCAAAAAGACAAAACATACGTGAAAACATGTAGACGTATGTTGTTACGTTGGGAAATACGACCAACTTATGTTTTTCACACGTCTGAAAATATTTTTTTTTCTTTTACTTAAAATGTCGTTTGTAAAAATCAGTGACTCCGCGAAAATAAAGAAGAATATTCGTGAAAACTTTTCAGAGAGATTAGGCTCGGAGCCACAAAGTATAATCGACATCTATATCAGTGATAAGCTTAATTCGGAGAGGGATGAGAACAAAAAGATCAAAAAGCTAACTGACGCGACAATCAACAAGATCTACGACCATATTTCAAAAACTCTCATGGGCAATAACATTTCAGATGAGGAATATTCGTTGACGGAGAGCGAGATAGAAGACATTAGGGATGATATTAAATCCGAGATGGAAAGGGCAGAAAGAAACATACGATGTACGAGATGGTTTTGGAAACAAGACTATCAAGCGGACATACGTGAAAACATGTAGGCGTATGTCGTTACGTTGGGAAATAAGTCTAACTTATGTTTTGAAACATGTCTAAAAACATTATATTCCTAATTTTAAAATGTCGTTTCAAAAAATAACCGATCCCGCGAAAAGAGCCGATTTCGTTGTAGAAAATCTGAAAATAATCGATGAACATAATCAACAAATTTTATGGGGTTTAATAGGTGATTCGGAGATGGGAAGTTTAATCGACAGCTATAAAAATCAGATGATGAAAGCTGAGATGTATGAAGAAATCAAAACGCAAGCTGTCGCGAAACTCAACACGATCAGCGACCATATTACAAAAGCTCTCGTGGATGATATCATTTCAGTTGAGGAATATTATCTGATTCTAAGCGATATTAAAGAAATTTGGGGCAATAAGATTACAACCATAGCGGAATCGTTACGCAATCAAGTAATAAGTCAGGAGGTACTTGCAATCTATGTTTGAGAAAAATAACGAATCTATCAAAAAAAGACTAACATACGTGAAAACATGTCTGGAAATACGTCCAACTTATGTTTTTTCACACGTCCAAAAACACGTCTGAAAACATTAAATTTTTTTTCTTACTTAAAATGTCGTTTCAAGAAATAACCGACCCCCCGAAAAGAAAGTTTATAGTTGAGGAACTTCAGAAATTAAAGAAGAATATTAATCAAAACTTATTATTGAAGATATTAGATGATTCAGAGATGAAACGTATAATCGACAGCTATATCTGTAAAAAGCAGATTATGAAATCTAAGATACAAAAAGAGATCTTCAGACTAGCTGTTATAAGACTCGACACGCTAGATGTCCTGAAACTCAACACGATCAACGATCATATTTCACAAGATTTTATAAGTGATATCATTTCAGTTGAGAGTGATTCGTTGCTGAACGAGATTGAAAAATTCAATAACATGAAAGAAGAAATCCTGAGAAAGAAGAAAGTCGCGATAGCCGGGATGGAAGCGAAAGAATCACTCCTCAATCAAGCAACAGAAGAAGACAGGCAGTACTTGCAATCCATGGTTGAGAAAGGAGAAGTCAGAAGAAGTCAGCACAAGTCAGACTGCTTTTGCAATCAATGTATGGAAATAATCCTAGCTTATAGTTCGATACGCGTCTGAAAACATTATATTCCTAATTTTAAAATGTCGTTTGTAAAAATAACCGACCCCGCGAAAAGAGACGATTTAGTTGCAGAATATCTGAAAACAAAGAAGAATATCCAACAAAACTTTTTATCGGAGAAATTAGGAGATTCAGGGCTTCAGCAAGATTTAACCAAGTTCTTCAAACCTATCGTCGATTCCCAATCCGCAATTTCCAAAGAGCAAAATGTCTTATTGTCTGCGATCAACCAAAATACGGTAGCTACTTCAAATGCGTTACAAGCACTTCCTTCGTTACAGGGTCTTCAGCGTCCGGCGATAGAAGCGTATAGCCCCAATCCGACTGAGGATATCAGAACCCTGTATTTTGGAGATATGGCGTCTAAGTACCTTCGTCAATACGTCTCCGATAAAAAAATAACCGACACGACGTTTGGAATAAAAGAAAAAAATGGGCAATTCTATATCGGCGACACTCCGATTTCGATTCAAGGAGATGACGTGACGGTTGTAAATAAGACTTACACAGGAACACCGGGACTTTGGGAGTTGTTGACGATGGAACAACCGAACGCCACGATATACGATGATAATGACAAGGCCGATTACGCTGAGATTCTCACCACAACGAATGCTATAAGACAGGAAAAAAATCCTAACAAACCTAAATCATCTAGGAGCGCCAAATACAAACAAATTGTCAAACCGATATGGGAAAAGATAACCCTAGGTACGGTAGGTAAAGGCGTTGGCGTAATAGTCATCTCCGAAGACCCAAATGTATTAGCGAAACAGCTAGAGCTTAGAATTCAGAGCTACAGGGCGGGTGGCACCGGAGTAAGAAACGAGATCGTGGCGATATGTGATGAGTTACTACGGCAAGAAGCGCTGAGTAAAGATGGTTACAAAAATATAATGTCGACATTATAAAAATGCTGGACATTAAAAGAAGGAGTTACAGGAAGCAATACGTTATCGGTGGATCCGGCATATTCGACACTATTTCCGGATTTTTCAAAAGACTAGTCACATCGAGCGCCGCAAAACAGCTAGCAGCGAGAGCTCTTAGTGCGGGTAAAGACGTGGCAACAGAAATTGGGAAAAAGGCTATCGATGTTGGAAAAACCACCGCAATCGATGCCGGTAAAAGATTAGTGGAGAAAGCAGCGACAAAATTGTTGTCTCCTCCTAAGAAACAGGTTACGCAAGAAAGTAGAGATATTATTGATCGACTTAGTAGCGTCGGGGTGAATCCGGAGAATATCAATAATCTGATGATGGGGAATGGTCTGAAAAATGTCCCATCGATCCAAGATTTAGTGCGTTCGCTAAACGGTGCGGGAATGAAGGTCGTGTAAAAAAAAATATCGTATAATAAAATGAAATCAGATATTCTAAGATTTGCTGAACAACCTCTGATTGATGAGGGTATCGAACGCTACCAATACCACCAGTATGAACCGATTCAGGGATCGAATCTAAACACCGCGGGGGGAGAGATAGTAATCAACATTTATTCACAAGATGTTTTCAACCATCCGGCGGAATCTTACCTATTATTCGAGGGTAGATTGACGAAGGCGGACGGCACCTTCTACGTTAATGCCGATGTCGTAGCCCTTACGAATAATGGACTCATGCATCTTTTCAATAATATTAAATACACATTAGGAGATCAAGACGTTGAATCATTACGTAACCCAGGTCAAGCGACTACGATGCTTGGTTTACTCAAATACCCAAATGATTTTCAACTAGCACAAGGTTTGAATCAGCTGTGGTATAAGGACAGTGGCGCGACTGCTGTTATCGCGGATAATCAAGGTTTTGCCGTTAGACAGTCGTATCTAATTAGAAAACCGGGAGACAAAGGCACGTTTAGTTTTATCGTTCCATTGAGTCATATTTTCGGAATTTGTGATGATTACAACAAGGTTGTTTATGGCATGAATCATAAGCTAACTCTTGTTCGTAAAGCCGAGGATGACGCAATTTTTAGACTCGCCGCCGCGGGTGCCGGGAAAGTCAGATTAGACAAAATCGCGTGGTTCATGCCACACGTCGTTCCATCCTTAGAGGAGAAGCTTGAATTGTTCAAAACGATCGAATCGAAAGTATCGCTACCAGTCGCATACAGGGCTCGCCAATGCGATAATATAGGCGTCCCACAGACGACTACTTTTGAATGGTCACTTGGCGCCAAGTCATCGGCTGAGAAACCAAGGTACATCATCATTGGATTTCAAACCGATCGTGGTGGTGATCAAGAAAAAAACCCATCGATTTTCGATCATTGCAATCTAAAGGACATCTACGTCATGTTAAACACGGAACAATACCCAGCCGTCAGCTACAACCTATCATTCCCGAATCAGCAATTCTCACGAGCTTACAGAGAAGCAGCCTTGTTTGGCGAAAAATTCTACGGAACGGACGAACTGGTATCGCAAAGCAATATCACACCGTCAGACTTTAAAGACCTCTTCCCGATTATGGTGATTGATGTAAGCAACCAAGTTGAGCGTCTAAAGTCATCGATGACCGATCTCAAGATCAAAGCTATTTTTAATGCTGCTCCACCGTTTGCTACAGAAGCGTACGCGGTTTTGATTTTCGACAAGTTACTCAACTTTAAATCAGATGGTACGAAATTGACCATGGTGTATTAAAAAAATATCTTGTACTATAAAAATGAAACTGACAGAATTGAAAACGCTGGTGAAAGAGCACGGCATCAAAAGATGGACTCATCTCAACAAGTCTGAACTTATCGATCTATTGTTCGAGAAGGGTGTACTCTCTCGCGATATCGCCGAAAAAGAGAAACAGCGGCGAGAACCGAAGGTGCCAAGCACGGACCCTAAATATGATAGATTTTAAAAAATCAGAAACCAACCGAGACGAGTAGATATATTAGACCGAGAAACGGGTGAAGTAAGCTCGTATACATCGATTTACAAAGCAGGTAAAGCACACGGGGAAAGCGCGCGAACAATCTTATTTTTCAATGGCCGAGTATGGAGAAACAGATACGAAATTAAAGTTCATGAGAGAAAGGAGGATTTGGTAGAAATTTAAATTCAAAACTAAATGTGGTTTCGAATTTAGGGTCGTAAGTATGCGGCCGAAAAGTCATGGGCCTCAATGTTTGAGTCAACGTCTGCCCCAACCATTATCTCGAGGTAGTCGGTATTAGTTAATCGAACTAGGCAAGTGCCCGATACATTATTATTCGCTCCAACCGTACCTCCACCACCAAAGCCACCTCCACCGCCGGGCATCTTCATGTACAACCCCCCATTTTTCATCAAGGAAACATTACCGTAAGTTCTATCACTATTGGCGTGAAATTCTACAAACACCGTAACTATATAACATCCGGCTTTCTTAGGAAAGAAACGTTTCTTATTGATGAAACAATTATCCGGATCGAATCTTACTCTCGGAAAATTTACAAACGCCACGCCAGTGCCAGTGCGGACAGCCTGAATAGCGTGGGAGTAGGCACTAAACGCTGGGCCAAAGAATTGATCGGCAGACACTATCGAAGCAATTTGTTCGTCGACATATTTTTTATTAGTCAAATGATTGTCATTAGATGGAATGTCATCGTGATTCGTTACCAAATCTATGGCTTGTCCATAACTTAGAGCCTCATCCATTCCTGCATCCGGATTATTTGTTATAGGAAGACCTTTAATGCATTTACCATTCATATTTAGATCTCCTGTAGCCGCATTCACCCCATCTCGTCTTAGAAAAGTATTGTTGACTTGGGATAATGTGACACCACCTGCTATTACTCGTGGTGTTGATCCACCATCCATTTGTCCAAATATGTTTACAGGCATTTTATTACGCTATTAATATTTTTTCTGTAGTTATGGTCGTAAGAATGCGATGGAAAAATCCTTAGCTACTATACCTACAGCGGCGTGTGAATAAACGCCTATCTCGAGGTAATCGTCCTCGGTTAGAAAAAGTATGGTACTACCAGTTGCATTGATAGTTGAACCTGACGCACCCACTCCACCCGCAATTTGCATATGCACCCCTCCATTTTTATACAGGTAAACGAAACCCGAAGTAGCAGCACCGAATAAACGAAATTCTATGTGCGTTGAAACGATATAGCAGCCGGCTTTATCAGGAGAGATCTTATTCCATCCTACGCGATGGTAGATATCTCTTTCGAATCTTGCTATATCGAAAGAAACTTTTGTGAATGTATTGGCGCTTATGGATTGTGTAGCTGCCGTGTACATGCTAATCGCGGGTCCGATTGCTTTCGTGTCGACATATTTTTCAGCCGTTGCAACGACGTATTTCTTATTAGTCAAATGATTGTCGTTCGATGGTACATTATCGTGATTCATTATCAAATCTATAGCTTGCCCCCGACTTAGAGCCTCATCCATTCCCGCTTCTGGAGTACTCGTTGTAGGGAGACCTTTTATCACGCGACCATTCATATCTAGATCTCCTGTAACAGGGTTTGCTCCATCTACCCTTAGAAAAGTACTGTTTGCTTGTGTTAATGTGACACCACCTGCTACTACTCGTGGCGCTGATCCGTTATCCATTTGACCAAATATGTTTACAGGCATTTTATTACGCGATAATATTAATACAAACTATTGATAACATTTTGAAATTTCATTCCATCCTTCATAGTCTTTTTTAAGACATACAGGCAAAGATGACCACAAAAGACTTCATTATCTGGTTGAACGCGTTCGCTGTTGTAGTAGACGGGGCTGCGTAAATACTTTAACAATTCAGTAGGAGGAGGTAGGCCGTAGCTGTCAAAATATATTTTATCCTTGCCCTTCTTTAAAAAACAGCACCAGTGGGAGCCAGACCCATTAGAATCGTCTAAGTTCAGTATCCCACATTCATTACGCCCAGGTTTCTTCGGTAGCTCGTCTCGAACAAAAACACCGCTGAAGTTTGGAATATTTAGTTTCTTCGCGGCATCTACCAATTGTATGTTTGATAGAGGAGTATTAGGTAGTACAACGCCTTCGACATTTATATCTTTCACAGTTGCTGTACTCATTTTTTATATTTCATATATTTCATATGGTGCATATTTCACCTAAATATTTTAGAAAAAAATACGTTTTTTCCCTCTCACTTATTTTGTTCGCTTTTTGCTTATTTTTTTCCAATAGCACCGGGCGAATATTCTTCCAATTCATAGCTTTATGGAGTTCTTTTTCATCGAACGATGATAGGGGTAGAACAAAATCGAGATGCCATACCGAACCGAAATTGTCCATATTCATACCCTCTTCAAACTGATATTCAATCCATTTCGTAAATATTTTAAAGCTGATGCCTATTTTACTTTTGAGATATGCTGGGATTTCCATTTTAGAATATAAAAAAATTACATTTCATCTAAATGTTTAGAGAAAAGTGACCGTATGCTAAAGTATGGATCCCGTCTTGTCGAATGACTCTTTTATCATCATTAGCAGATAGCGCGATCGTGTTTACCTCTTCTGTGTAAATTTCGTGAAGATGGGATCGGATAACATTCATGCGTCTCGACTGCTCTCTTCTCGTGAATAGACATTCTTTGTAATCTTCATGGCTTATGGATTTCTTAACAACGTTTTTCTTAATGCCCTTGCACTTTTTATGGTCCACTCCAGCCATCTTGTACGAATACAATTTAGACCTCAAACCTACGAATTCTTCTATTTGTTTACCTGCAGCTTCATCCTTAAACAAACCTATTACTTTCTTATTCACTCCAGTTTCAATACCAGACGGGTGGTCCTTTGGATAGTCCGACGTGTCAAACATGCTTCGAACATCGGGAGCTATATCGACATAGAAATCATCGGTTCTTATTTCATAGGCTAGCGAATCCGTATCAGTGAATAACAGTTTAGCCCTATCTCCATACTTGTCCTTGATGTAATTATAATGAAAATCATACATGAGCGTTTTACTCAAGTCTAGGATGCACATTCCTAGATATATCGGCTTGTTATAGAACAGCTTGGTCTTCTTCATATGAATAGCGATTAGGTTTTCGTCGAATATAGTTCTTCTGTCGTAATTTGTTTTTGCCGCGAGTTTAATAGCTTCCTTTTCGTTGCACACCAATCGTACATCAACTCGATTTTCTATAGCTTCAATTGTTTTACCGAAGACGCTATTGTTCATCAGCTTGAAAAAGTCCTTCTCAAAATCGTTTGTAGCTTTCGTTCTCAATTTCGTATTCAACTCGATATACTCTTTCAGCCACGCTTTTTCTTTGAATATTAACCCACGGTGAATTTTAACGATTTTCAAACCCATACTTTCATACAACTTCAAATTTTCGTAATGAGCAACGTACTTCTTTTTGTCGTTCAAATTTGGTATTAGTTTAGCTACAACCGATCCTGGGGGTTTCACACTCTCAGGGGCCAGAGGATAATCGTTGTGCAGGTCGTGTAATTCTTCAGGATATTCTAAATCGACTTCTAGTATACACCCCATCTCATCTAGTTTTACAATGCTTTTCCAATCTTTCAGCTCAGTATCAGTCATCCATTTGAAGTCGTGAGTCGGTAGCGGTTTGCACATTGCCCATCCGTACAAATTATTTGCATCCAAGTACGGAATGAACGTCGAAGGCTGGGTGGGATCAAATGCTTCTCCCATGTACTTGTTGTTCGCTTTTCCGTATCGATTCGAAATCGTGCTGACTCCTCCTCTTATTCCTTGTTTAATCATTAGTAACATATCGTAGTCGCTCAACAACTCTAAATATACATTAGTTAACTTCAAAGCGGCGTCCCAAGCTAGTCCGGGTGAAGTGTAATACCAGGCGGGATCTAGGTTGTAGTTCTTCATACAGACGTCTCTGAAGTTTTCGAATACATCGACCAGCAGTAAAACATCTGAAAGATTGTACAAGTCGTGATATTCTCGTAACGTTTTACACCCAAATTTATTCCATACCGTTCTCGCATGTTCGTAGTCTTCATCGCTGATACCTGAATCGTTTAGTTTAGAATAGAAGTTATGCTTTGGCGGTAATTCGGTTTCGTTTAATCTTTCAACACCGTCAACATAATCGTATGGGTAAACGCCTTTTCTAAGCAAGAGATCTAACTTCTCACCTTCAAAAAAATCACCTAAATTTTTACACTGATCTTTACGGAGGTTCTTCGATAACGCGTCGAGACTCGAAGGCATGAATCTAAAACTATCGATGAAACGTAATTCGCGCTTGACTATTTTCTCTTTTCCCTCTTTGTCTATGAATTTATCTACTACGATCTCTCGACTGAACGATATATACTTTTCTTCATTAGACGGGATACATTTAATTTTCTCGTCCTCCCCGCCTCGCAATTTCTTCACGAATAGATGGCTGTCGTACCCGGTTAGATTATGAAATACAACTGGAAAAAACTTGGGAACTTTATATTTTAGATTGCATTTGTTATGAGCAGCACCTCTGTATTTACCACTTAGATGACAATGATCTCTGACTCGATCGGTGCCTAACTTCCACCCGCAGATATGACAGTGAGTAGCTTCGTCATAACTTTTCTTCTCAGTTTTGCCGAATATCATAGTCTTTGGGAATTTGAACTGGTTGTATATTAGTTTTACATTTTCTACAAGAGAATCTATGAATTTCTGAGCGACATCGTCGTCTTCGTTTTCAGCCGTAAACATCACCGGATCTTGTGAATAAACGCTGTCGTCGAAGCATTTGATGTAGTAACAAAACGAGCTAGGAGTATGTTTCTGATATTTATTG
The DNA here is from genome assembly GCA_949752735.1 of Lumbricus terrestris. Taxonomy (NCBI): domain Eukaryota; kingdom Metazoa; phylum Annelida; class Clitellata; order Crassiclitellata; family Lumbricidae; genus Lumbricus; species Lumbricus terrestris. The sequence continues at coordinate 25,433,758 of OX457036.1, forward strand.
GTGTAAGATGTAGTTGGAATGGGCTGGCATGTATCGATCGGTTTAATGAAGGATTCGAAATCCGCATAGACGACGAAGGGCACTCTCATTTTTCTTTGATGATTTTCAAAAAATAGCACGGTCTCATATTCCGGCAATACAATTCGTTGAGCGTCTTGTTGAGAACAGAACTCAACATGTTTGGTGAGCGCTTCTGGTCGTGTATACCCAGTTAAACATCTTCTACAATAGTGCATTGAATTGTGGGATTTTTCTGTTCGCAAGCTCATCAATTTATTAAAGTTCTTGATCCAACAGTAATGCTTCTTTTCATCGTCGGAAATAAGCAGTAGATCTACGCAGGTATCACTTTCATGCTTCGAAATAAATAATGGGTAAACGCCTCCTTCATAACCGAATAGATTGACGCTAATGTTATTACGATGCTCAAACTTTTGTATAATATTAGCATTGACAGCAACCGGGAATTCAATACCACTCCAATCTAGTTTCTCAGATTGTTCTATCAGATCTCTAGTGATTCTTTCAGGGTGATTATCAGTTGGATTTAGCGCTCTGGTAACGCACCACTTGAAACATTCATCGTCTTCGTTTTTCATATTAATAATAGCCTTTTTACTGGCCAAATACCCAGGGAGTGGAATATAAGAACTACCTTTCAATGGCTTATATACCACTGTATCGATATCCAACTTCACAACAGCACTGAATCGCCAATTACTACCTCGCATCTGAAAACTAGCCATGCTCTCCTTAATTTTATCCACTGCGTTGGTATATATTTCCTTCACATCGGTTGCTTCTAAAATGATATCAGTCTTTGATTTGAAATTAGGTTCAGCCGTTGCTATTTCACCGGATTTCATGTCTACTTTCTCCATTACGCACATGAGATTGAGTTGAACTTTTTCCCCACGATTTTTAGCTAGCAACCTAACTACTTGCGGTCTTACAGCCTTGAGAAAAGATGCAACATCGATACCGCTGGTTCCTTCGATCGTGTATCTTTTTGTAAATCCTTTGATAGCCGTCGCAGTCTCTCGAAGTTTGAACCTATGAACGGGTGGTTTTACTTGAGGGGGTAACTGACTAATCTCACTAGTCAACCAATCTGGGAAAGTAACTTTATTTTTCCCCACATGTTTCCAAGTAGTAGACAAGAATGCCGTAAGTTCCTCTTGTCCTAATCTTGAGTATCCTCTTTGACCTCGCTTTTTTTGCAATTTCTCGCAATTCTCGTACCGTGCCGAGAGTAGGCCTACGCGTTGGAACCTTGGTGTCTGGTGCCCGTACGCCTAGTCGATCTCCATGCTTTATGAACGCGATAAGTTCCGCTTTTCCTAATTTTGAGTATCCTTTTTGTCCTCTTTGTTTTGGAATTTGCCGTAATTCTTTCAAATTATACGTTTTGTAGTCCATTTTGTATACAAGATATTATCTTTATACTGATACAAGATAATTTTTTTCATAATTTGTCTTCACCAGTCTCCCCAGTACATTGGTTCTATCACAGCTACGTGGGGGAACTTGGGTCAATGGTCCTCTCAATAGGCGAGTTGGGTTCAGGGTCCGAGAATGTGAAATATTGGCCCTAAGTTATGGGTCAAAGGTTAAACATGTAGGTAAATTGGGGTCAAAGGTCGGGATGACCCTTGTACTGGTCAAGGTGAAAAATTGATCCTAAGTTATGGGTCAAAGGTTAAACATGTAGGCAAATGTGAAATATTGATCCTAAGTTATGGGTCAAAGGTCAAACATGTAGGCAAATTGGGGTCAAAGGTCGGGATGACCCTTGTACTGGTCAAAGTTCGGAATTTGAACCAAGGTACTGGTTTCCTGTCTCAACCGCCTACCTCTATACTACTACTGCGAAAATAAGGCGAGTGGATGCCTTTGAGTAGCCGCCGCTGACCACTATCAAAGACTCCGATGAGAAAACATACGAAAGAATAGACTGCGAAAATAAGGCGAACCTTTAAGGAATATACGCCGAAAATCAGCATAACAAGTCGGACATATGGAGAGCCTATGAAACACTTATGAAACATTGTTCTTTTTAATTGTTCTCATCATTTCCTTTTTTGCGCGCTTTTTTGCGCGCTTTTTTGCGCGCTTTTGTCTGCGCTCTTTTGACTGGGAAGGTCCCTGTTGCGCGCTTTGCGCGCAATTGTCTGCGCGCATTTGTCTGCGCGCATTTGTCTGCGCGCTTTTGCGTGCGCGCATTTGTTACGGCGCCCTTGTCTCCAACTATCTCTCCGACTAGGATATACATTCTCGGAATCAAAGGAATCAGCAACATACCTAAGCATAGGCGTAGGGGACATTTCAGCAGTGGGGGTGGGGGGGCAAAAAATATTTGCTTCTGCCCGAAAAAATACGGGTTAAAATCGACGTCGTGCGCTAATTATGCCTATAGTATAGCCCTATATGTTTCTTTACAAAGGCAAAGTTTCTGTTCTTGCACCCAGGGCCGGATTAAGAAATGGGGGCCCTGTTCGGGAAATTTTTTGCGGATCTTCTGCCGAAAATTCTGATGAATTTTTTGTCGTTTGGTCAAAAATTTCGTGGAATATACCGATTATTTCCCTCCAAAAAAGTGATGACTTTTTAGTCGTTTGATTGAAATTTACTAAAAAACTAAAAAATTTCGGAATTTTTTTCACGCATGTGTGAGGCTCCTAAAGTGTGGGGCCCTGTTCGGCTGAACACGCCTTAATTCGGCCCTGCTTGCACCCAAACCCAAGAAAAAGGAAAATGACAGAGGGGCACATAACCCGGGCTCTGATACTTTTAGGGTCTAGGCTGGGTAATTTTAGGTCTATGTGCAAAGTTATTGAAGTGTGCATTTTTTAAAAGTATAATATTTCTTTCTTTCACAATCAGTTTAAACTTCAAATGAACAACTGAATAAAATAATTGTATATATTTTTTACTGTAGCCCATCGTATTTAATCATCGATAAAGCGATCTAGAAATCTTGAAGTTGCAGAGAGCAGAACAATATCGATCCCGCTTCTGGAGCTGCTGGATGCAGCTAACCAGATTAACTCTGTCTTTGAAGTCTTAAGGGAGAGGCAATAATTTATAAGAGATTCAAAACACCCAACTAAGAATACAAACTATAATAAAAGTGGGCCACTTGCCGCCATTACATCGCAAGTCGTGCCCGAACTTTTATTATTTAAATTTGTTTCTGAATTTTATCCTCATACAGACCTAGTATTAAGTTAGTCTGGGACCAGTGATAGCTCTGCCTAAGGGCCAGGAATTTCTCTCATTGCTACCTACTTGAGCCTGCTAAAAGTCTCAATTATGGACCGGTGTAGGTCTATGTCTGCAGCTGCAGAACATGTTGGCTTATGTAGCTGCCCGTTCAATTTGATGGTCGCAAGATTATCGTGTCTATCTTGCTACATCGCTAGTAGAAATTTCCTATGTAATTCAAACAGTGAATTCCGTGATCTGTAACACTTGGCTTGAATGCTGTGAATTTCCCCAAATGTCATGAATTGCCGCGATTTTCGGGCAAATTTCGGCTCGTGAATTTTCACCGATTTTCGCCATTATTTACAAAATGCTTTCCTGTCCGTGAAGTCAGAACTTTTTCGTGGATTTTTGCTATCCATATATTGTGAGTGTTAGCTACCTATTACCCCTCTGGGCTTCCTTACTTGAACTCTCCTTGACTATGTGGGAGTTGAGGGAAGGGCAGGGCCTATTTAAAGGGCTACTACTGTGGGGGCTTGCTTCTTGTCGTGGGTCTACTCTGTGGTGTGTGTTCGACTCCTGTTGAGCGTGGCGTGTGGTTCGTGTTCTACGACGTTTGTCTTCTTCGATTGCCGTCCCACCTCGTTGGTGAACTGGCCTACATCCGTCTTCCTTTGGGCTCCGTTAGCCTGGTGTGTCTTCACGTCAGCTCTGTCGAATCAGCTGTATCGGTCGTACTTCATGTCAGCTTTGGGTAACGTTAACCTACTTCTTGTCAGACTGCTCTGTTATTGAATAAATCGATGTTATTTTACATTACGGACCTGAGTATTACTCATCATCTTCTAGACTAGAGCAAGTGAACCCAACAGATGGGGTCTCTCGGGATTTTTTTCACGATAATTTGAAATTTGCGTCAAAAAAGGGGCGTTGTTTCCGTGAAATTTAGCAAATAGTACGGTGGTAATTCCGTTGGAAAAGTGTTATATGGTGGTTGGCCGTGAAGACAGGTCAATGGTTGTTGTTTTTGGAGAATTAGGTCGGGAAAATTAGTGCGGGAAATTTCGACGTTTTGCGATATTGAGTTTTGCGAGTTTTGTAAATTTGGTCGAGACAGTTTTGAAGTGAGCTGTCGTGGGTGAATTTTTGCGCTGTGCGTTGGTCTGCACGTCGAATAGTCGACAGGGCGTAGAGGTAAAATGGCGTCGTTAGAGGAGGAGTTAATTCCTGAATTTGGGGATGTCAGAGACATACCAAGTGACACACTTCGACTGGTGAGTGAGACATATGGTGAGGATGTGGAGGACGTGTCTAGGTCACAGGTGAGGAGAATGGCTATGAAACCATTGTCACCGAAATTGGGTAGTGCAGCTTGGAAACTTAAGGCACAGGCTAAGAAAGAGGAGGCCGAGTTAGAGCGCTTGCACTTAAAAGAGGACAGAGAGTGGGAGAGAGAGAAGGAGCGAATGAGATTCGAGGAGAAGAAAATGCAGATTGCAGCAGAGGAGAATAAATTGAGGATTGAAGCAGAGAGAGAGGAGAATAAATGGAGGATTGAAGCAGAGAGAGAGGAGAATAAATTGAGGATTGAAGCAGAGGAGACGAAAAGGAGATTTGACATGGAGGAGAAACGAATGAATATGGAATTGGAGAAGCAGAGATTGGAAATGGACGGACGGAGAATAGAAGGAGGTGGTGCTGTCGAACGACCAGCGCATGGAAATGAGGATTTGCGTTTTGGGGCAGCTCTGAAATTTGTGCCAAAATTTGATTCGGCCGATATCGAACATTATTTTGCGGCGTTTGAGCAAGCAATGACGTTGCATCAAATTCCGATGGGAAAATGGTCGTCCCTCCTACAGCCACAGTTGTCGGGGAAGGCGGCGAAAGTTTTTGCGGCTTTATCGTTGGAGGAGTGCGTCCAATATGATATTGTGAAGAGTGCGCTATTGACGGCGTACGAACGTATTCCGGAATTTTATCGAAAGAAATTTCGGGGGTTGCGAAAAGAACCGAGGGAAACGTATGCGAATTATGCATTTCGACTGCAGAGTCCTTTTCAGAGATGGATTGAGGGTACAAACTCGTGGGAGGAGTTAGCAAAATTTAAAGAGGTAATTCTCATGGAGCAGTTTGTACAAGCGTTACCTATTGAAGTACACAGGTGGCTGATAGATAAGAGTCCTGATACTGTTGCAAGTGCTGCACGTTTAGCGGATGAATATGCAGTGTTATACAAGCAGGGGCCGAACCATTATTCTGGGGGGTTCCGCAGGGATTTTTTCGACCGTACACGAGGATTCTCATCTGATGAAAGTGAGAAGAAAGATGTATGGGAGCGTCAAGGCGGGGGGTACAAGGATGGTACGCGTCGTGATACAAATTGGGGTAGACGTTCGCCTCAAAGAGGAACGTATGGGTTTAATAAGCCTGTGCGGGAAAATGATGACGTCACTGGTTTTGGGGAACCGGTCACGTGCGCATTTTGTAGAGCGCCAGGTCATACGAAGGCCAGTTGTTGGAAATTAAAACGAAAGGAGGGGACTCAAATGGAAAATTGGAGGGGTGCGAAACCTGTGGGTTTGGTTCAGACTGTTTCGGCGCCTGTTAAACCACAGAGTTTTCCGAAGCCAATTGAATCTGTTGATAAACTGTATGCACCATTTTGTGTGATTGGATGTGTAATTGATGATGAGGGTGCACGAAAGGAGGCGGTATTCTTGAGGGACAGTGGAGCGCTGCAGTCTTTGGTGTCTAATGAATGGTTGAATGAGCATGAGTTTGTACACATGAATGAAACGAGGTTACTCAGAGGTATATCTGGTTCTATTGTGGAATGTCCTCTGGTGAAAGTGAATGTTGATTGTGCATTTGTTCAAGGTGAGGTGTTATGCTGTCTAATGAATTCACTTCCAATGGCTGGGGTGCATTGCATTGTGGGTAATGATACAGCGCTGGCAGGACAGGTGTTGGAGGTCGCGGTGACGACTCGTGCACAGGCTAGAGCACATGCAGTGAGACAGAGTGAGAGGGAGACGGCGGTGTGCAGTGAAGCGGCGCCCGAGCAGTCGGAGATAGTGGGTCAAAGTACGGAGTCGGCCGACCAAGAGCGAACGCCAGGTGAAATAATTGACAGACAAGTTGAACGAATGAATTTCGATGAAGGCGACTTATCGAGTTTATTTGCAGCGACAGAATCTGTTGTGACAGAAAGATCGGAGCTATATGTTAGCCGACAGGAATTAATATTGCGCCAGCGCCGGTGTCCTGAATTGAGACCATTGTATGCACAAGTCGACGAGACGGTGTCTGTCGGTGGGCGTGTACAACCGTATGCGTTGGTGGACGAGGTCTTGGTGCGTCGATGGAAGGAGAAGTGTACACCATTAGGAATGGGTGTGGTACAAATAGTTGTGCCTCGTGACTTAAGACAGAAGTTGTTGCATGTGGCCCATGATATACCAGCGGCTGGGCATTTGGGTACTAGAAAGACACTGGATCGGTTGACGAAGCATTTCTGGTGGCCTCATGTGAATCGAGACGTTCGTGAGTATTGTCGTTCATGTGATGTGTGTCAACGCTTAGGCAAAGGAAACAGAAATTATAGGGCGCCCATGGTCAGTATGCCTGTAATGGAGGAAGTGTTTCAACGCTTGGCAATGGATATCGTAGGCCCATTGAGTGTATGTGAGGGAACGGGGAATAGGTTTATTCTCACGGTCATTGATTTGGCTTCCCATTTTCCATTTGCGTTTCCGTTGAAGAATCATACGGCGCAGGATGTGGCTAAATGTTTGTGTGAAGTTTTTTCGCTTTTCGGATTTCCGAAAGAATTGTTATCTGATTGTGGCTCAGAATTCATGTCTGATTTGATGCAAGTGTTTGTGCATGAATGTGGTATTGTGCAGTTGAAAACTAGTCCTTATAGACCACAAACGAATGGCTCGTGCGAACGCTTTCATCGTACTATGAAAGATATGTTGAAGGCGTTGGCTGAAACATATCCGGGTTCTTGGGATGCAATGTTGCCGTGGATCTTGTTTGCATATAGAGAGGTTCCGGTACAGGGTACTGGCTTTTCTGCTTTTGATTTGATGTATGGCAGAGATGTGCGTGGCATGTTGCAATTGATGAAGGAAGAATGGTTGGCGAAAGATGTTGTACATGAAGTGTCTGGCAAGAACGTGATTGACTATGTTTTACAATTACGTGAACGTATGCGTGTTGGATTGAAACTTGCTGGTGAAAATGCTGTTGATGCGAAAAGTAAATCGAAGCAACTGTATGATAAGCAGTCACGTGCTGTGTCTTTTGAGGAAGGTGAAAAGGTTTTACTCTTGATTCCGTTGGTGGGTAAACCTTTACAGACCAAATATTGTGGACCGTATGTGGTTGTACGTCGACTTGGTCCGGTCGATTATTTAGTGAGTACCCCGGATCGAAGAAAAACGGAACGGGTGGTACATGTGAATCTGATGAAGCGCTATGTGGATCGTATGGATGTGGTGTATGAGCGACCGAATGAGGAGGTGGTGGCTTCTGTGTTGGTGGTAAATCCGGATGTGAGGATGAATGATGTGACTTTAGAGGATAAGGTCTTACAATGTGAAGTGTCTGCTGAATGTCGTGCGGAATTGCGGGATGTTTTGCATGACTTTGCACATGTGTTTAGTGAAGTACCGGGTAAAACATCTATGGTGTCTCATAGAATTGATTTGGTTGAAGGTGCTCGCCCTGTTCGACAATACCCTTACAGGTTAAATCCTGAGAAAATGGCGAGGGTGGATAAAGAGGTGAATCAGTTGTTGGAAGCGGGGATAATAGAGGAGTCCGAGAGTCCGTGGGCAGCTCCGATTGTCTTGGTGCCTAAGCCAAACGGTACAGATCGTCTTTGTACAGATTTCAGGAAACTGAATGGATTATCTGTTCCGGATCCATTTCCTATGCCACGGGTGGAGGTGTTAATTGATCGAGTGGGTCAGTCACGGTTTATAACAAAGCTGGATATGACTAAAGGTTACTGGCAGATCCCGATGCATCCGGAGTCAGTTCCGTTAACTGCGTTTGTCACCCCGAAAGGGCATTACCAATGGAAATACATGAGTTTTGGCCTGAAGAATGCTCCGGCTTCGTTCTCAAGGTTAATTACGAAAGTGCTGAATGGATTGAATGAGTTTTGTGATGCTTATTTAGACGACATCATCATTTTCAGCTTAGCATGGTCGGATCATTTGGTTCATTTGCGAAAAGTGTTATCTCGAATAGCTGATGCTTGTTTAACTCTGAATCTGGCTAAATGTGTCTTTGCTAATGCGTCTGTGGATTTCTTGGGTCATCACATTGGGATTGACGGAGTTCAGCCAAGGTTGAAGAAGGTGGAAGCGGTGTTGAAATTTCCTAGGCCTGCTACTAAAAAACAGGTGCAATCTTTCTTAGGATTAGCGGGATACTATCAGAGGTACTTGCCTCATTTCTCTGATATTACTTTGCCGCTCACGGCTTTGACAAAGAAAGGGATTCCTTTTAGATGGAATGAGGAAGCGGAGGTTGCTTTTCTTGATCTAAAATCTCGTCTGGCTTCTAGACCTATCTTAATACCTCCTGACTTTACTAAACAGTTTTGTGTGGGTGTTGATGCTTCTCAATTCTGTCTGGGAGCGTGCTTGTTTCAGATGAAGGATGGATTGGAACACCCGATCTGCTATTTGAGTCGGAAGCTGCTGCCGCAGGAGATTCGCTATTCGACCATAGAGAAGGAAGCGCTGGCACTGATGGTCGCCTTGCGGGCCTTTAGTGTCTACTTTGGATCCGCAGTAGTCCTGGTGTTCACCGATCATAAACCTTTGCAGTTCATCCATCAGATGGCGAACAAAAATATGAAGCTCTTGCGATGGAGTTTGGAGCTTGAACAGTACAACTTGGACATTAGACATCGTCCAGGCGAATGGAATGTTCTGCCGGACATTCTGAGTCGTCCATCTGCGTAATGTGAGTGGGAGCGGGTGAGGGCACACGTCAATCAGTGTCTCCACTTGTCTCCTCACAGCGGAGTCGTCGGGCGTGCTAGAGATGCTCTCTGGTACGTCTATCCTCGTCGTATGTCAATGGAACATTCTGTCAGGAAAAGTCAAACACTGTCCAGAAACAGTTTCAATGGAACGTTCTGTCATAAAAGGAAAGCACGGAATTCTTCGGCAATGAACTCTTCAGTGTGTCTGTAGTGTAGGGTGGCTTGTGCCGATGACCATTATACATTTTGGTTCATTTTTGATACACCAGTTGGTGTCCAAATTTTTTCTTGTGTTTCAGATATAGTTTTTGGGACATTTGAACTATTGATGTGTATGTATATATATCGTGATTACGTGTGAACTGATGATTTGGGTTATATGAAGTTTGTGTATTCAGATCATGATTATATCGGACTCTTACGTTATTTATGAGTGCGATGCATTATTTAGTTAAGTCTTGCTGAATTGCTTAGTACGTGTAATGGCTTGTACTGAGTGATTTTGCATTTAGGCGTAGCATTGTTCGTATAGTTCGTCGTCCCCGTTGGACTCCTCATGTTCTGGTGGGGGGGTATGTGAGTGTTAGCTACCTATTACCCCTCTGGGCTTCCTTACTTGAACTCTCCTTGACTATGTGGGAGTTGAGGGAAGGGCAGGGCCTATTTAAAGGGCTACTACTGTGGGGGCTTGCTTCTTGTCGTGGGTCTACTCTGTGGTGTGTGTTCGACTCCTGTTGAGCGTGGCGTGTGGTTCGTGTTCTACGACGTTTGTCTTCTTCGATTGCCGTCCCACCTCGTTGGTGAACTGGCCTACATCCGTCTTCCTTTGGGCTCCGTTAGCCTGGTGTGTCTTCACGTCAGCTCTGTCGAATCAGCTGTATCGGTCGTACTTCATGTCAGCTTTGGGTAACGTTAACCTACTTCTTGTCAGACTGCTCTGTTATTGAATAAATCGATGTTATTTTACATTACGGACCTGAGTATTACTCATCATCTTCTAGACTAGAGCAAGTGAACCCAACAATATCTTTGGCTAATCGATCGCGTATCTAACTCGATTGGGGCAAATTGGAACTGGGAAATAATGTGGTGTGACAATGAGCGCCGAACTTCATATAAACCTATAGTTTGTTTAATATTTTTCCGAGCCTTCTTGCCCGAAAAACATGACTTGTTGGGAAATTGGGGGGGGGGGCATTTGCCCCCCTGGAACACGCCTCCTACGCCTACGTACCTAAGCCTCTCAATGCAACATCTGCTTGCCTCCTTGCGCTACACCAACCGCTTTGACCTCTTTGCTACTCGTATTGGTGTGCCTTGGCTCAATGGCGGGTATAACTCTCATCTTAAAACAGTTTTATTTGGCCGCGCTGAGGTTGGGAGCGCCTCTGAGTAGCCCCCTTGAAGAGGCGCTATATAAATGCATCCAATGAATGAATGAATGAATGATGAATAACTGCTGTGATATATATATATATATATCTTCAAGCACATGTATTATTTGCACATTGTAATTATCACTTAAAGCTGGGATTTAAAAATGTCCATTATGGATAAACAGCGAATAACACTGTAGAAATTTATGATGAAAATTATCATATGGCCTATTTTGGAAATGATGATGATGATGATGGTGCTCTGCCCGAAGGCAGGTTCATTGGCTTTACGCCCCTGGGGATGAGATGAGTGAGGTGGTTTCCCGTTGCCTTCCCCACAGACAATGATGGGTAAGCAACTTGCCCAAGGTCGCTCCGCAGGAGCTTGCGCCCCTCAGTCCCACACGTGCTAGCCCGAGATATCTAAATCTCTGAATGTCAACTCCCAGCCCGGGGCTTGAACCGCAGTCCGTTGTAACCAACAGACGAATGCAGCTCGCACTTACCGGTGTAGCTAACTAGGCCAGCATTTTGGAAATATCGGGGGCATATAAGCAGCTCGCTCGGTCCCCTCCACATTTCGGGGGAAAATCCAAGTCTTCGCCCATGTGTTACATAGGCATCACTAGCTGACAGCATAGTTTCTTTGAGCACACCAGACATTGTTTAATTTGTTAGAAGAATGGTTAAGGTGGAATTCAAATTTGAAAACTCAAATGGCAAAATTGAAATTGCTGGTAGCTGCTGCAAGCTAACGAATGAAACAGAGGAAAAGCATAAGTGAAAATTTATTTTAAGTTGCTATAGCGTGATAGATAGCGTTGAAATTGCTATTACATCTTTTGGGTTCCCATCGAAAATGTCGCGAAGAAAATGTCGCGGTCAAAATGTCGCGGACAAAATGTCGCGGATAAAAATGTAGCTGATGCATAATGTCGCGAATTATAATGTCGCGCGCACAATACCGCGATTTTAAATACCGCGCACCTTCAATACCGCGCACGATCGTTACCGCGCACGACCGTTACCGCGTTTGTTTACGAATTTGTTCAATTTCAGTATTTTATCGTACGAGGGTGCACATGTTCGGTTCATCAAGCTTCTATTTCTCGCTCGTTATTCTCGTCAATCCAGCTTCTATTTCATATATAAAAATACTCTCATCCAGCTTCCATTTCTCATGCTTTATTTTCGTCAATCCAGCTTCTATTTCAGACCTATAAATACCTTCATCCAGCTTTTATTTCTCATGTCTTATTTTCGTCAATCCGATTGTGACGCTTTGAGAAATGGAAGCTGGATGAAAGTTTTTTTACAGGTTGAATGGAGGTTGGATTGATGAAAGAACCAAGAGAAATGGAATTTGGATGGTTTTTTACAGGTGAAATTGAAGCTCGAATGACGAAAATAAAGCATGAGAAATAGGAGCTGGATGAAGGTATTTCTATGTCTGAAATAGAAGCTGGATTGACGAAAATAACGAGCGAGAAATAGAAGCTTGTTAGTGTTATACGGTCATACGGTCAAAATGTCGCGGGGAAAATGTCGCAACATTTTCGCGACATTTTGTAAGGCGACATTATATATCAACGACATTTTTATCCGCGACATTTTGTCCGCGACATTTTGACCGCGACATTTTCTTCGCGACATTTTCGATGGATACCCATCTTTTGCAAGTTTCTGAGGGCTCGGGCGACCCCTAGCAAATCGTCAGGCGACCCCGTGGGGGTCGCGACCCACAGGTTGAGAACCGCTGATCTGCATAGTGCATGACGTCTGTACAGTATGAGGTGCATAGAGTGCAACAATAGTGCGCTGAACTAGATATAAGATATTTTCTTCTTTTGTTTCCGGCAAACGTCAACAAATCATCCAATCTACCGGTATATTATTCAAGAACACCTACCATCGATTTTGTCATGTTAGACATTTGAGAATATCTCATTCTCGAAGCGATTTAAGCGAGATTTAAGCAGATTTAAGCGAGCTCCTAGCCTACAGTCTGTGTAACAATGAATTTCTTGCATTTTCTGTGATTAAAAGAGAGAAACGATCAGCATGTAGGCTACTGTAGTAGCATAATTAATCTGCTGCTGTAATAATATATTATTGTAATTTGAGGCTTAGTCAACACCGCACACAGAACAAAACAAATTCGTGGAATGCTATAGATGTCATTTTAGAACTAGACTGTTCTTTCAGTTAGCAAAAACAAATGTACAGTAAACTAGAAAAGTTACAAGTGACGAACCCACGCACACACATGCATACAAACCGTCAGCAGTTCCAGATGGCAGTGTCAGGTTGAGAATTGCCTGAGGAGTTTATGGGGGTTCAACCACCCAGTGGCGTAACTACGGGTGGGCATGGGGTGGCAGCCGCCCCCCCAAATGAAAGGGCTGCCACCCCAGCTGCCCCCCCCCCCAATCCCTGCGTTTGTTTTACTTTTTACTTTTACGAGTGATAAAGAATGTTATATAATTTCTGACTTATTTTATTTTTTATACAACTTCCTGTACAACTTCTTATAGGGTGGGTGATGGGAAAATGGGACAGGCCACTATAGTGCACTGTGGGACAGACAATTAAGCTAGTGAGACTTGCATGCGTATTAATGTCCAATACTGTAAAACATCCAAAATCTAAAAATACATAGTCTATGGCAATACACCCTACGTCATTCATTAATATGTGCGTACACACGTTTTATTGCATGTGTTTATTGTTTAATGGCCTTTGGTTGTGCTTTTCAAAGTGAGAGTGAAATTTAATATTGCTGCTAACCACAAAACAGTAGAATACATCTATTTTAGGTTTGTGAAATTTTTACTGCCAATTATTATTTAGACATTTGATCATTAGACAACATTTTTTTCGCATTCTGATATTTGTAGCTTCGGTTTAAGACAACTGAGACAAATTAAGAAAATATATTTGTAAATTCACTTACGACTACTATTTTGTGATTGTGACTTTTACTGAAATTACATCGTTCTTCAGTTACTGAGTTAAGACACGTTAACGTCGTTAAGACATGTCAATTATGTGATTGCTCATTGCTGTCATGTCAATGATGTCATGACACTCCTGACTACTTTCAGTATTTTGTTCAATTATCCTGCGTACGGCTCGCCAACGGTAGCCACCCCATCATTTTAAGCTGCCACCCCACTGCCCCCCCATGAAAAAATTCCTGGCTACGCCACTGCAACCACCCCCCCCCGTTCTTTCTTAAGACGCTTTAATAAAGTCCTCACTGTGCGCCACAACATCACATAAATCAACGTCTGATCCCTCCTCCCAATTACTTCTCTAATTCTCATGCTGGATGGCATGGATGTATACAGAGTGTCTGGAGTAGGCAAAGTTCCTTCGATAGGATGAAGAAGCAACAGTTGACAGCGCTCGCAGCGCACAAACACATCACCACCAAACAGTTTCTCATTAGTATAGGCATATACATGTAGAATTGTGGTGATTGATGACTGACGTTCGTTTAATTCGTCGAGGCGCCAGATGTATCATGTATAGCCCACTCGATTTTCTATAGCAACCGTATTTCTGCATTGCATTGCTCAACGCATTGCTCGCTCGGGTGAGATCTTTAGCCACAGTTGCCTCTTTGAATGGATTCCGCGTCATTTCAGATCTTCGTGTTCGAACCAGAAGGGATTGGTCTTATGCATCTACGTTGACTAATGCGACTTACAAAAGCAAAACACTTTCTAAACGAACAAAAGCCGTCGCAAAAATGCCAAGCAAGTCCTGTAGAAAGTTCACCAGAACTGACTCTACCATCGCCTTATACGTGACTTTACACTTTATATACCCAGTTTGCCCCAGTTTGGTTATCCTCTCGTGAGGTCAGCTGAACACGTTCAATCACGTTAGATGTTCGACAGTCTGGTTTGTGTCACTTCCTATCAGACTGCAGGTCTATAGCAAAAAGTCAGAAAATAATGGGCTGCGTCTGAATTCCTACAACGCATGATCTCGCATTCTACTATTTCGTCACCGCCTCATTATAAAGTTGTCATTATTTTGTCGTTGCATTTGCATTTGATGAATGGTCGCTATTTCGTTGCCGGTTAATTGAATAATTATTGTGTCTGTTGATCTATTGCCGCTTTCATAAAATCAATATTCAATTCTCTGTAAAAAAAATTGACGTCTGACAAGAGCAGTCTGTAAAAATGTCATGTCACTAACGAAGTGACGATAGAAGACGATATTAGCAACACAGACAATTAATTTATCGTTTAATTAGATGGAATCGGTCAATTTAATTAAAAGAGGTTTTAAAAGAAGAACGAGCACTTCAGTTTACGTTCTTCTTCTACTTCATCTTCTTCTTCTTCAGCGAAAGAGCGATTGCAAAGAGTGACTGCTTCAGACTCAGGCATTTGTTGACCCAATAAGATCAAGTGACAAGGTTAGTAATCATCTATTAAATAAAAATTTGTTCAGTTTGTGCAGACGAGTCAAGTTGGCATACTAAACAACCATATAATTATACCTGGATTATAAACATAGCCTACCAGATCTGAATAGCGAATCCTTAAGCTCCTATTAGGACTTTTTTTAACGTGCAGAACTGCAGATGTACACAAAATATGCAGTTCTAAATGGATTTGTGCAGTTGTAGAAGGACTTCTGTGCAGTTAAAACTAGTGAAAAAGGTCATTGTCCTCCGATTGGAAGTAATTTGCCGTGGAGGATTGGAAAGGAAAGAAGGGGCTGTGCACTGTGCAGTTCCAAAAATTCCTTTAAAACAGCCCTGGCTCCTAGGCCTACATGTATATACAGGGTGGCTCAATAAAAAATGTCCCACCAGCAAAAATGCAATTTATCCGCAACCAATCGAGATTATTTTATGAAAATAGCAGGATTTATAGAGGAAAGATTTTGCAACAACCTCTGAAAATCTCAATAATGAATTTTCATTACTTCAGAAGTTACAGCCATGTAAACACGTTTTTCCATTTTTTCAAATTTCCGCAGAATGATGTTCCAATACATGTGATTTCTTTAAGATTTTTTTGGCAAATTACAACACATAAAAAGAGTATGATGTCATATGACCTCACCAACAGCTGTTAAGAAGCTGTTTATGAAGCAAGCTGTTAGTATTTGATGAGATTTTATATATTAAGGTCTCTATTTGTGAAGCCGTTACTAAACGTCATGGGCAAAGTTTCTGCCGATGATAAAATGGTAACTCGGACGTTGCGTGAACAGAGATTGAGACATCGCGTGATCGTGCAAAATGCCCAGTGAAAAGTAGAGCCTGAACACAATAAAGGCTATCTGCAAACGTGTTTATGTAATGTAAGCCAAATGTTGGAAAAGAAGTAGGAAGTGGTTGTTTGGTATGACAGAAAAGAGCGCGATGTTAACGAAATTCGCTTGGTAGCTGAAAGGGTCAAGTTTGCAAAGCACATTATGGTTCGGCATCAGATCTGCTAGTTTGTGTTATGGCTGCAAGTTCAGTAGTCTAAATGTCAAACTTATTGTTGAACTCTCTTACTCAGACTCATTGAAGACCACAGGTATGTTACAACATCTGGTTTCAGTTTCCAGCCGGATGGTGCGCCTGCTTGCTCGCACGGCAAGGTTGATTATGATGACGCTACCTTATTGCCATCAACTGAAGTAAATGTATTGGCAAATATGAATGACAAACTCGCCAGACCTTAACCCTCTTAATTATCACGTCTGGGGAGCTATGCTGGAATGCTGCAAGACATTTCATCCCAGGTTGGAGAACATTGGCTAGCTGAAAGAAGTCTCGCTGATAATGTGGGATCAGTCACCACAGGATTCAATGCACAGGCCTATATTGAGATTCACAAAAAGAATTCGAGCTCATATTAAAGCAGGGAGTGGACACTCCCATCATACTTTACAATAAAATGTAAAACGGAATACAGAGGTTTGGTGAAAAGTGATATTATTTAACATGGAAATCTACAAACGACGATCATTTTTCCCGCGGATATTTGAAAAAACGGAATTGAAAGTTTAGACAGCTGTAACTTTTGCAAACATGATGTGTTTTAGGTGAAACTTTCAGGGGTGGTTGGAAATTCATTTCTCTGCAAAATTGGAAATTTTCGCAGAAAAATTTCAATCGGTTACAAAGATATTGCATTTTATCCGGTGGGACATTTTTTATTGAGCCACCCTGTATATTGCAGATGCACAGCCTACCTTTTATACGTAAGCTATAGGTTTTAGATAATTTTGTCTTGTTTTATCACGGCTTGCATGGACCCTCGGGATTAAGAGAGTTTTACAAGTGACTGAAATCACATCTGGAATTTTAATTATTCGTCAACTAAATTTGATTCTTGACCGTTCTTGTAAAAGTTCTGATGACTGATTTGTTTCAAATTCTATAAGCAGAGCGATTTTACAGTATAGGCTAGTTCTGATGAATTCTGTGTTGTGATAGACATCCCTCACTGAGAAAACAAGAAGAAAACACAGATACAATGAAGTGGATATTAGTCGTCATGATCAGCCTGTGTTGGTGTTGGGAAGTGGGCGCTGACACAAAGTGCGCCACTGACAAAGAGTGCCGTGACATGTTATTCAGCGATTGGACAAATAATGGACTGCACCCATTGCAACCATTACAGGGATCGGAGAAAACCTTTTTGGACCAACTGGGCAGTAAGCACAGCGGAGGGATACGAACGATGATGGCCACTTCCGGAGGAATAAGAAAGGAATGTCGGTGCCTGACCGACGCTGAGCGAACTAAACTGCACAACGGTTTTAAATGGCTCTTCACCAGTAAACCGTCTGCGGAGTCAAACATCACTCTCTACCAGATCTTCGTTAGTCAGCATAGGTCAACATCGGCACCAGAGGCGCACGGTGGTCCGTGCTTTCCAGGATTTCATCGAGAGTTTCTCGCGAGGTAACGTATGCGATTGAAATAATCTGCTGCGGTTTTTTGGGTCATAATCCATCCTAAAACATTTCAACCCTAACCCATCCCATTCCTCGCTTTCCGTGATTGAGACTCGCCCTGAGACATGTCGAAACCGGTTTCTAGACACAGATTCTCCCCGGCGAATCTTTGTCTTCTGTTTCAGAAATAATCGCCCCGTAGAATATTCTCTAAAACAAATTCTTCGATTGCATGGAGACTTTATTTTCATCCCCCCCCCCGTTGGAATAAACTCTTCATGGGAGACGTCATTTCAACGCGAGTTTAGGCCTCAGGCTTAATTTTATATTTAGGACGATCCTATCGTTATAACAAGAATATAAATATAGGGAACAATAATTTTAAGCTGTTTCACAAAGTAGGCCTATTCGGTTATTAACGCAAATTGCAGTAAATATTTTGCAGCTAATCTTGAATTCGTTGAGATAATAATATTTTCATAATCCTGTTGAGATAATCTAATCCCGTTGAGATAATCTAATCCCGTTGCGATAATCTAATCCCGTTGAGATAATCTAATCCCGTTGCGATAATCTAATCCCGTTGCGATAATCTAATCCCGTTGCGATAATCTAATCCCGTTGAGATAATCTAATCCCGATGAGATAATCTAATCCCGTTGAGATAATCTAATCCCGTTGCGATAATCTAATCCCGTTGAGATAATCTAATCCCGTTGTGATAATCTAATCCCGTTGAGATAATCTAATCCCGTTGCGATTATCTAATCCCGTTGAGATAATCTAATCCCGTTGCGATAATCTAATCCCGTTGAGATAATCTAATCCCGATGAGATAATCTAATCCCGTTGAGATAATCTAATCCCGTTGAGATAATCTAATCCCGTTGAGATAATCTAATCCCGTTGAGATAATCTAATACCGTTGAGATAATCTAATCCCGTTGAGATAATCTAATACCGTTGAGATAATCTAATCCCGTTGACATAATCTAATCCCGATGAGATAATCTAATCCCGTTAAGATAATCTAATCCCGTTGCGATAATCTAATCCCGTTGAGATAATCTAATCTCGTTGAGATAATCTAATCCCGTTGAGATAATCTAATCCCGTTGAGATAATCTAATCCCGTTGAGATAATCTAATCCCGTTGAGATAATCTAATACCGTTGAGATAATCTAATCCCGTTGAGATAATCTAATCCCGTTGAGATAATCTAATCCCGTTGAGATAATCTAATCCCGATGAGGTAATCTAATCCCGTTGCGATAATCTAATCCCGTTGCGATAATCTAATACCGTTGAGATAATCTAATCCCGTTGAGATAATCTAATCCCGTTGAGATAATCTAATCCCGTTGAGATAATCTAATCCCGTTGAGATAATCTAATCGTAATAAACTCGTGCAAGAAATAATTTTGAGCTTGAATAATCTCTGGTGGTCAGCTTTCTAGGCTATATATAGTCAACTTTGTTCTACCTTTTGTCACTCAATTTCAATCACTAACTTTTTTTATTTCTTCCGTCATCAAATTCCATTCTAGACCGTTTTACTTATTAAGCTAAACAATTGCACACAACATTGCATGGTGTGTTGAGAAGATATTTGCCATGAACTTTCTCAAGTAGGCTATCAGTTTTGATAAGCAATCTTAAGAACTGACACTCTGTATTAAGCTTAAATCACAAAATTACTTCAATGTTAAATATTTCCTGATATCTAGACAACAGTCTTAGTAGATTCCTTGCCAGTAAGTAACAAAGACAAAAATACCCAAGAAATAAGTCTAATTTGATTTTTAACTTTCTTACAGTTTTACTCTGTTTTTTAAATGCAGTTTTGATTTATCGGCTTCCAATTCATTATGCCTGTGTAAAATGTTCATTCAATCAATTTCTTATTGAACATCGCATTTAAACCTATTTCACGCTCAATTAAACTAATAAACAGAAAATTTAGTTATTTAAGAAAATGCATAACATTCAACCCTATTTAAAGTCATATAGAAAAGAAGCAACCGAAAATTAGAGGGTGATATTTTAATAGGGGAGACTTTGTATCGCAGATGGGGAGATCTCATTTCCGTGGACCAGACTTTGTCCCCGAAGAGACATTAGTTCATTCAGAGAGAAGATCCATTGATGAGCACACTATAAAATATTATAGCCTATCATGACACCGACTTTAGCAGCTCCTCTGCTCCCTCTCTTTCTCTCTAGCCTCTCTCTGCATCCGGATTCGACTTCCATCTGACATCGATAGACTCTCGATAATACATCCTAATCGTAATCTCCAAAGTTCTAAAGCGCCACTCGAAAGCCAAGCGCAGGGCACCAGCTTATTCACGAGCGCTGTGTCTGGTCAGAAGGGTCGTCCAAAAGGGGAGTCCCTAGGAGGTCGTTGTCCAGTTACCAGAGGATCATGGTGGCAGTGCAGATGTTAGGGTGGGTGGCGTTTAGCTAGGTCGAGAATTGGAAGGTGGAAGATCAGATGAGTTTGAGTACGAGTTCCTAAACAGACGAGACTTTAGTTTCGAATGAAGAGAAGCCGAGGAGTGATGGATTGGGAGCTGGAAAAGTAATGGTGGGTGACAAGCAAGGATGGATGGAGAAGGAAAGGAAGAGAGCGGAGTTATTCAGGATAAAGATCATTCGAGATGTGTGGTGCAGTGTTTGGAAAAGATCGGTTGGAGAATTCGAGATGAGTAGTGACAGGAGGTCGAGAGAGAGTGAGACAAGCAGATGATTTGGTAGAGCGGGTTGGCTGAATGGTCGAGAGTTCATGAAGACATCGTGGCTGAAAGTACTTTAAGCAATGCAGGGTTAGGAATAGGACTTTGAAATCGATTCACCCTGGAATTTGTAACCAATTGCATACTGAACGCAGCGCTCGTGAATAAGTTGGTGCTCTGTGCCGAAGCTAAAGAGTAGCGCTGAAGATATTTTGAGCCGATCAAGTTCGTTTAGACTATGTCTATTGTCTAAGTCTTTTTACGTATGTCTGTGTCAGTCAAAATCTGTCTAGAGCTCACAAGTTGTAGCGTGATTTGTTTATAATCATGGTTAGTGCAGCGAATTGGTTCATAACGTTTTAGGCTGTTTTACTTAATCCAAAGCTTATTATTTTTTATCCTTTCACACAATGGATACCATCACAATGATCTCACAGTTCCGTCATAGTCCCGCCTAGGGATCCTGAACAAATTCTTCACTCGCAATTGCTTATGCGCTTCGGCTTCAAGCTCCGATTCAGTGTCCACGCTGTAGTCGGGAGCGCCTCTGAGTGAAAATCTTGAAAGGGCGCTATAACAAGTGCTCATACATAATTACATACATTCATACAAATACATACATGTACATGCATACATACATACATACATACATACATACATACATACATACTATTACATACATACATACATACATACATACATACATACATACATGCATACATACATACATACATACATACATACATACTATTACATACATACATACATACATACATACATACATACATACATACATACATACATACATACATACATACATACATACATACATACATACATACATACATACATATAGTGCTTAAAGTGTGGAAAAAGAAGTGCATGGACGCCCCTTATCTTTCCAAAAGAAGTGCCTGGACGCCCCTTACCTTTCCAGTCATTGCTGACCGATAAGTGGCTGGACGGCGTACAGATTTTAAAATAAGTGCATGGACGCAGTCCATGACCATCCAGCCACACTTTAAGCCCTGCATGATACATACATATATACATAGTTACATACATACATATATACATAGTTACATACATACATACATACATATATACATGTACATACATACATGCATGCATACATACATACGCCACAAAATGAAGAAGGATTCATCTAATTCAAAGTACTCTCCATCTGTTACTCTGAGGCGCGTGAACTGACTAACTTACTTTGTATAAAAAGGTTGTTTTTCCTTCTGCAACAGCAGCATGGCAGCAGCATTAAGAAATATCTGGCAGTCAAATTCAATGCATGTGATTCTATATTACGTTGATACAGATTTGTCAATGCGCTGAAGCTTTACGATCCGTCGATCGAATTGTGCTACTGGGATTCGTCGCTCGACTATCCGTTGCCTGACGCCTCTCAATCTTGTCTCTGGACAGACGAATATTGGGGCAATGGCAATGGGGTCGTAACGAGTGGATTTGCTGCATATCAGCCGGCATACCCACCCGACTGCGAATCCCAAGGAGCAACACTCAGTCGCGATGTCGGAGGAAACCGTTATCTCTTTAACCCAACAAAAATCAGCACTATCTATGCCTATTGTTATAATTTCACCAAACTTATGGCGACGCCAACCTCGTCCCCCCCATACACTAACAACTATTTCGAAAGCTACCACGGCAGCGTCCACGTATTTGTGTATGGTCACATGGGATACATCAGCTGCTCTGTTAACGATCCAGTCTTTTGGTTACATCACTGCTACATAGATTACCTGTGGGAGAAATGTCGACAGATCCAGACAACCAACAAAGAGACGGACTATCCGAGGGACTCCGGGGTTCCTGCGGATCACCATTATAATGATCCCATGAAGCCCTTCGAGAACAAGACCTGCATTGACGGATGTAGCACGTGCTACATTCCAGGGATCTACAGTTACGCGGATTCGCCAAGCACGTGTACAACTCACGCAGATTGTGGTGGAAAGGCTCTCTGGTGCAACGGCGGGAAATGCACAGCCGCCGTTCAACGAAACGGTCAGATGAAAGCCAACTGGCCCAAACAAGCCTGCTACATTGCTGGTTGCGCCACTCCAATAAACAGCAACACAGTTTGCACATGTTCTTCGTAGACCTGGAAACTTTTGTTTTATTAGAACAACATTACAAGCTTCTAGATTTGCTCTAATCGTTAGTTAGGCCTATTGCTATTTAGTACCAAGTATACCATGGCATATGGCTCTATATAGGTTTATAAAGACAACTTGAATTAAACGAAACAACAGTTACTGGCAATTTCTTTCACTTCGGACTTGGTCGCTATGAAAAGAAACTTCAGGCATATTATGCCTCTATGCAATTACTTTACAATCGCATATCACATAAACAATAGACGCAGTGCAATTTTCAATTATGGAACAATGGCTACAAATCCAGACATTTATTATCACCTGAACGCTATTATCTAGTCTTCCAATTTATAGTAGCAAAAGAAACCGCACTCAACAGGAGCTTAAGAGAATCGAATGTGTACGGCCTTACATTTAAACCAAAAACGCTTTAGAACTGATCACCCATGCAGAGTCGTCTGATCGCGTCAGTATTGTTATTATTATTATTTTTTGCCCCGAAGTATAAAGGATACCTCAGGGACTTCACTACCGCCTAATATAAAATCACAGTCTGGAAAGGCCCTATTATTATTCTTCTTCTTCTTCTTCTTCTTCTTCTTCTTCTTCTTCTTCTTCTTATTATTATTATTATTATTAGTAGTAGTAGTAGTAGTAGTAGTAGTAGTAGTAGTAGTAGTAGTAGTAGTAGTAGTAGTAGTAGTAGTAGTAGTAGTAGTAGTAGTTGTTATTATTATTATTATTATTATTATTAAGCATGGTAGGCTATATCTAACGATGCGGCGTCATTGTATGGTTCAGAGCAATTGTGAGTAGGCCTATTCGAAGGACGCCACTAATAATTAATCTATGCTACGCTATGTAAATGTTTAGACACAATACGATACTCGTCGTCTAAGATGGCTCAAACTCATTGGTTAAAAGGCCATCACTCAAGACGCGCAACTACTCGTGGGGGGGGGGGGGTGGGGGGTGATGGATGTCCACAGGTATACTTCGGCAGGAGGGAGCGGAACACAACGGTCTGTTGTCACGGTCCGATTTGTTTTCGCAAGAGTTTAAAAATGCAAAGCAGGAAATAAAGAAGATGTTTTTTTTTAAATTCATAGAGGTTTCCAAACATAGCCTAAAAATCCACGGGAGGAGGTGCCTGGTAGTCTATTTCTTCTACTATAGAACAACGGAGTGTCTTACAGGAATCAAAGCAGTTGCAATGCACTGTCTTCAACAGAATGATCGGAGAAGCATTTTTCAAATGCAAAAATGGAAGGAACTTGGTATTCCACAGGTTCCATCCAGCTCATCGGTTCAAGGCACGCATCCTCTCTGCATTTCTAATTGTCGGCATAGTGTAGACTGTAGACTATCTAGACACCGAAATCACTCACCCAAGCTTCCCCTCTTAAAATCTGTATACGCAGGTCTTTAACCCAACACTGAAAAGATTGTTCATTCAGAAATCCTATCCTGATTCTTCCTCTTCTCCTCACCTCCCTTGCCATTTCAAATCCAAACATCACCTACCTTAACTGTTCGTCTGTCTGCCTGTCCGACTCTCCGGATCTTGCCTGTCGATTTTGTTTTGATTAAGCGCCTGTGAATAAGCTGGTTCCCGTGTCTTTGCATTTGTTAGCGCTGCAGAAATCTTGAGATTACGATATGTTAAAAGCATGCGAAAGGGTAACTACTTCATCGAGGAGGAACCTTTTGTATTCATTTCATAGGTTGGGATATAGACAATAATATTTGAGCTACCGTTAGCCATCTCGGACGCCATCTTCAAAAATATCCCTTTCTCAATGGTCAGAATAAAGTATGCTTTTACTGTGCTAATATGAACATGATATATACATGCACCAGATCCCATTGAAATTTTTTAATATAAATTTGTGCTGAGGTTAGCCTGGTTAGGTTCTTTTGGTGTATTTAAAAGTAAACAACATGAACAGAAGATCTGACTAAATTCAGTTTTCATGCTGCGGTTTGAAGCAATCGCCGCTAAACCGATGCGGAAATATCAAACAATCGCTTCGTGTGCTACACAGAAAATAATTAATTCAATATTCAACTTTCAGTCTTAAAACTAGTTTTTTTTGTTTTTGCCAGTTTAGTTTTAGCTACAATTTAATAATTTCCAGTTTCAGTTTCGTTTAACTGAAATAGACCTTTTCAGCTAACGAGGAAGTCACGTTCAATTTTGATAACTTAAATGACACTACTGCCTCTAGTCTAGTACGTATAGGCCTACTGCTACACTACAGCTCTGTCCAGATTACAGCTTTGCGCCTGTGTAGCGGCTCAAGCTCCTCATTAGGCCCAGTTGATGAGTCTATTCTCGAAGTCGCGCTTAATAAAAGTCGTGTCAACGAATGCTGCAAAGTTTAAACGATTCACTCGTCGTTGTCTTATGCAAGTCCATATAAGCAGTTAATAGGCCAACGTGAATCCATGTTAGACAAGATTCTTAAAGTGGATCATGTCATGAAAATATGCCATGAGTTCGTGTAGAAGCCTTCGAATAGACACGCACTCTCCTCGAAATAATTATATCAAGTGATCACGACCATAGCAGATCACGATTCGTCAAAAAATTACTTCTTTACTGAATGCTGTCTTCGATATACAGAGGCTCTTTCAAACCACTCTTGATGAACTATTAGACTCACTAAAGCCTTATCAGCGACGTCACACATTGAATGGGGTTTCTACAAAAGACGAAGTCATGGAAATCTCCGTTATGTAACCGATACCAGAATCATGGTGTTCTGCGTTTCTATGTAGAATCACTTGCGTATTCCACACGTAGGCCATACGCACGATCCATTTGAATGCACGCCGCATACATTAATTCTTTATTCATTCATTTCTAACAATAGAAGTGCATGCGGGCATATAAAATTTAGACCCTTTGTTGGAAACAATTGAATACAATTTATTGTATCGCATCTAAAACTTCTAGTGAGCCTCTCGCAGCATTTAGACTAGCTATATTATTCATCTTCTGAATGTATGATCCAGTTTAGCTTCTTTTGGTTTTAAAGGCCATATACAAGTAATTTTTATAGGTAGGCCTGAATAGGCATTATTTTGCATAGATTGAGCTAGAGTAAGGGACAATATTATTATATACAGCGAGAAACAAATAAAGTGCACATAAGAGAAAGAAATAAAAGAGAGAGAGGGAGAGGAGAGAAAGTGTAACATGCTACATAACGCATAATTAAAATTTACCTATAGTGCTACAATTCGCGTATTCATCTGAAGGTCCTAAACGTAGTTTATCTTTGGCAAGCAAGGAAGAGGCGGATGGGAGTTGTTGCGCAATTCGTGCGAATGTTGCAGTGAATCATAAAATATTACGACAAACTTCAATTCGAGAATATATAGTTGTTCACTGAATATGTCCAGCTGTGATAGTTCTCGGGTTCCAATGAATTCGTGCACTGCAGTAGAAGCATCATCCAATGAGTCACTTCATCCATGAAAGTCTAAGTAAGTGAATCAGTGAATAAAGATTGCATCGTATTTAGTGAATCAGCCTATGCATTGTATGCAAGGCAGCACCTACAGCAAAGGTCGCCTGTGAGTCAGGTCTGGTCTTTCTCTGCCAAGAGTATATAACGGCGTCCATGGAACGTCTAAGACATATAACAGCTTCTGAGTTGAGTATCTGTGCTGTTCTTTATATCCGGAGACTGACGACGATTGCCTACGAGAGCCAAGTGAAGAAGGGGCACGCAAAGATATCGAGTCGAATCATTAGAGGCAGTTCTGTGTTTGACATTCAGCTGAGCCGACAATAGTACACTATAATACGGTGGCACACATCACCAAGAGTTTCATCAAATCTTCGGCTTGTTTCTCGTTCGTATACCGTCATCGAGGTAAGAAGATGGAAGGATTGCTGATTGTAGGCTGTTAGGTTCAGAGGTAGATGAGAAATCAAGTAGATTATAGGACCTATAATGTGCATCCAGCTTGGCGTTCCATTCGTATTTTTTGCTCTTCGCTTGTTCTTAATTTGGTTATGCCAAATTTAGAACAATTTATCTATTTATATCCTCTAGAATAAAAAAAAATCAAATACATATATTTCTGCCTGAATATTGGATGCATCTTAATTGCTTTTCTCGCGAATTTTATGGAGTGTTTCTAAATGTAATAGGTCAAACGTTCACCTGAATTTCACCTTTAAGTAAACGGCGCTTCATTTGGTCTGTTTTAAACATTGGCCAACCGGTCCTGGGTAGGGGCAACTTGTCCCCTCAAATTTATTACTACTTGTGGTCCTACACCTGCGACTCGCCGACTCCACAATGACCAATTGGTCTGACGCAGCTAAGATGGGTTTGGTGAAAGTCGTTGTAAGAAGCTTTTCGAGAAATACAGGCCACCCCTCGATTTCTGTTCTTCTTTAGACGAAACAGCGACTCAAGGGCACCACTTTGAGATCACGCATTTGCTGAAGTAGACTAATAATGATCATGTGAAAAGATTAGTTTTCATGTACACGCATTGGAGTGCTAAACAACCTTTCTAAATTATAGCGAGTACCTTACTGCATCTAAAGATCTAGTGATCTTACGGTGAGGTTTCAAGATTTTAAAGCTGTGGAAAGCAACCTATAGGCTAAGTATTGCATAGGCCAAGTTATAATTCGCTCATAATACATGAAGCATGAAGACACAACCAACATCCCACAAAGCTACTACAAGATGAGAGAAATGAATGTTTATTGAAATTATTGAGATGTGCAGTCAAGTTCCTAAAGTTGAGTTATGGTTCAAAATTATTTTGGCTTGTTCTATCAAGCTATATAGACAAGGTGGTCCAGCATAAATGAACCAACTTTGCATGTATATGACCCCGCCAAGTTTTGGAATTTATACTTTATGCGTCGACTCAAATTAAAGATATTTCACTCTATAGCAGGCTATTAGCCCTGAAAATTATAGGTCTGCAATTGATATATTCGAAAAACAGTGTCCCGGTTTTTGATGGCCAGAAACTGGTTAGGTCTAACCTAGTCTGTGCACGTGTTGGCAAAAAACGATATGCGAATTTCTCGGGGAAACTGCGCCATATTGCATCACTACTCAGTAATGACAACAAAATATGGTAGCTGGCGCTGTTCCGAGCATATATTTAAAACCTGAACTAATACCAGTACGAATTTTTCCAGATTAATGCTGTGTGAAATGTCTTTAATTTGACGAATAGAGTATAAATAAATTTCAAAAACGGCCAGAGTTATAGGCCCATGCATGCAAAGTAGGTTCATTTATGCTGGACCACCCTGTATAGATCTATACATATTCTAAATTCAAAAAATTTGCTCGGGATTGCGGTCACATCTTGACTAACAACCAATAGTCAAGTTGTTTTCATTCTTCTTCTATAGCCTAATAACGTTCTGATGACCATGCCATGCTGGCAGGAAACGAAAAGGATCTGCAACGAATGATGGATCGGCTAATTGCGACATCAGAAGATTACAACATGAAAATTAACATCAAAAAGACAAAAGTTATGAGGATCAGTAAGGAAAAGGAAACAACTATATGTATCAAAATAAATGGAGAGGAAATAGAGCAGGTGAAGGAATTCTGCTACTTGGGAAGCCTAATATCAAGCGACGCCAAATGTCATAAAGAGATAAGGAGGAGAATAGCAATGGGTAAAGAGGCATTCTTAAAACGGAAAGAATTGCTAAGAGGAGGGCTAAATAGGAATCTTAAGAAAAGAATGTTCAAAACATTGATATGGAGTGTGACGTTATATGGCGCAGAGACATGGACAATGAGAAAAGAAGACACCAAGCGGTTGGAAGCGTTTGAAATGTGGGTATGGAGAAAGATGGAGAAAATTAGTTGGACAAGGCATGTTACGAACGAGGAGGTGCTGACGATGGTAGACGAGAAAAGATCTCTACTAGATGCAATAAAGACAAGACAAAAGAATTGGATAGGTCATTTGCTGCGAGGAAACTCACTACAGAAAGAAATAATTGAAGGAAGATTGGAGGGGAAAAGATGCAGAGGAAGACCTAGACAGAAACTGCTGGACGGGATAATGGAAAAGGGCTACAGAGAACTTAAAGACATGGCGCAACAGCGTGAAATATGGAGACATTGGACGTTCGGACCTGCCACTGGGCAGAGAACCTAAAGAAGAGAAGACCATGCAATGACGGCGCCAGCCATGGATGCAATTTCAGCAGGGGGTCGCGTCAGGGGAGTTATTCAGCAGGTGGAAGAAATCAAATGTAGAGAAGACATAATTTTTTTTAATTCACAAGGCAGGTCGAGGGTAAAATAGGCAGTAGGTCTACGTAAAATGACCTCTATGGTGACGCCACCACGGTTGGTGACTGATATATACGTTCTATGTTCCAAACAGAGTCATTTTGCAGTAGTTCTGATAAATGTTGTGTTTTTGTTGTAGGCCTACTTTATCAAGAAAACAGGACAAACATGGCCACCGTTATGTGGCTTTTAGTCATCACGATCAGCTTGCAGTGTTGGTGTGAAGTCGATTCTAAAGAGTGTCAAACACTAAGCGAGTGTCGTGTTAAGATGCTCAACAACTGGTACGACACGAGCTACAAACGCTATGTGCTGCAAAAAGATGAGAAAGACTATTTAGACTCACTGGTCAAAGTGGTCATTAATCCACGAGCGCGGTCAATCACCCATGCCGGAACGAGACGGGAATGCCGGACTCTGAGCAAGGAAGAGCGATATCTCCTGGTCAAAGCTTTTAACTGGGTCTTCACCACTCGACCACATCCGGCCGGACACACTCACTACCGGATCTTCGTGTCCCAACATAGAAGAGAAAACTCGCCAGGAGCGCACTTTGGCCCATGCTTTCCAGGATGGCATCGAGAGTATCTCACCAGGTAACGTACATGTAAGCCATTTTGCGGTTATTTTATTACGAAATCCAGTCAAAGTATGTGCCATGATCCATCCACCTTTATGCTTTATTCGCATCGTCAACGATGTCAGCCACTGGACCACCTCGTCCTTGTCTCTTCTGCCCTCTCTGCTACTGGGCATTAGACATTAATCTCTGGACAGCACCTCTCACTTGACGTAGGAATAAACTGGCGTTCAGCGTGTTCTGCGCTTGATTTCAGTGCCAGTATAAGCTTACTGTGAGTCTGTTGCGTTTAGAAATTTGGATTGTGAGATTACGATTTAGATGCTTTTGCATATAAGAACATGCCATTTGCACTAATTATGACATCTATGTCAAGGTCTGTATAATAGTTGTAGGCTATTATAACGTGTGCAATGCATTGTGTTCAAATGTTTCATAAGGCTGACTTGGAGAATTTTAAGCCTATTTTCTGGCTTTCACTCGCTGTAGAAAGTTGATAGACTATGCTCGCAAAGCTATATCGCATGTTAAATTTTCTAGAACAGGCCTCATCATCAGGCGTGAATTTGCCTTTATCTGCTATATTAAACCAAGTGCACTGAATCACCTGCTCACACACACACACACACACACACACACACACACACACACACACACACACACACACACACACACACACACACACACACACACACACACACACACGCACACACACACACACACACACACGCACACACACACGTTTGCTCTCGACATTCAGCATGGGCACCTGCAACAGGGCCCAATCATTGGACCAGTGTTATAAATGTAGATGTTATACACAACCGATTTGACTAAGGTCATTAATTTCTGCTCTTTGAGT
Source organism: Lumbricus terrestris (assembly GCA_949752735.1). NCBI lineage: Eukaryota > Metazoa > Annelida > Clitellata > Crassiclitellata > Lumbricidae > Lumbricus > Lumbricus terrestris. The sequence goes on from OX457036.1 coordinate 25,463,888, forward strand.
CCGGGATCACCAATATACTGATGACGCCCAACTGTACTTGATATGCCAACCGTCTGATGCGCCGATCGAACTTGTGTATTAACAATTCAGGCGATTGCTGCGGAAGTGCAGGCCTGGTTGCTCCACTGGTTGAGGCTGAAAAACCTGGGGGGGGGAGGCAGAGTTCATATGGTTGGGCAATGGCCAGACACCATCATGAAGGGATTTATACTCAGGCGATTGAGGCTGCGTTTCCTAACCGGTGGGCCTATAGGGTGCTGTTCGGAGCCTGTAAATGCTTCTGGATGAAGACCTGTTCATGGATCGGCATGTCGGTTCCGTCTGCAGGCCCATTCTTCTACCATCTGCGCCAGATTAGAGCCATAATATTATACGGTGCAATTCATCATTTGAAGACACTACCACTCCTGTCCAATCCTTTCTGATGACATACATACATACATACATATTGTAGATGGTTCTTTTCATCTGCTGCTGCATTTAAGGTAGCGTAATCTAGCAGTTACATTTCAAGGCATATTATTGCTTATTTATGTTGAGACAGATTTGAGAAAGCCCTTCAGCAATTCGATAGGAATGTCAACTTGTGTTACTGGGATTCGTCGCTCGATGAACCGCTGCCTGAAGCCGCTCACTCTGCTCTCTGGACGCCCGATTTCTTTGGTAACGGTGAAGGGGAGGTGACAACAGGAATTGCTGCCAATCTACTCACGTTTCCAGATGACTGCGCCTCAAGGCGGAAGAAACTCTATCGTAACATCACAAGCGGACAAAACCACATGCTCTTCAACAAAAGGAAGATTGACGAGCTCTTGGAATATTCTTCTTTCACCGAACTCATGAATTCCCAAAAGTTTGAAGGCCACCACGGTCGTGTTCACAATTTCGTCGGTGGTCAAATGTCGAATCTCAACTGTGCTCCTTTAGATCCAGTCTTTTGGTTCCATCACACTTTCGTAGATTACCTGTGGGAGAAGTGTCGACAGAACCAGAAAACCAACAAAGAGGAGGACTATCCGACTGGCTCAGCGGTTCTTGCAAATCACAGTGCAACCGATACCATGTTTCCCTTCGACGACAAAATCTGTCGAGACGGACTGAGCAACAACTACATTCCAGATATCTACAGTTACGCGGATTCGCCAAGCAACTGTAAAGCTCACGGTGATTGCGGTGGAAAGGCTCTCTGGTGCAACAGCGGGAAATGCACGGCCACCGTTCGACTAAATGGTCAGATGAAAGTCACCTGGCCCAAAGAAGCTTGCTACATTCCTAGCTGCCCTACCGGCACCACTCCAAAAAACGTCAAAACAGTTTGCAAATGTTCTCCGTAGACCTAGAAACATTTGTTTTATAAGAACAAACAAGCTTCTAGATTTGCTCTCAATAATTTTATCTACGGTATAGGGCACACAGTTATAACTGTTTAATCGTTAGTCATTGCTATTCGGTGCTGGGTATACCATGATATATGTATCTATATAGGCCATATTGCATTAAAACAACTTGAATTAAACGAAATAACTGGCATTTTTTACTTCGGGCTTTGTCGCTTCGAAAAGAAACTTTAGGCACGTTATGCCTCTATGCAATTACTTTACAATCGCATATCACATAAACAATAGTCGCAGTGAAATTTTCAATTATGGAGTAATGGCTTCATATCAAGACATTCACCTGAAAACTATGATCGAGTCCTTCACTTTATAGTAGCAAAAGAAACCGCATTCAACAGGAACTCAGGAGAATCGAGTGTGTACTACTTACCAGTTGGACTAAAATCGCTTTAGAACTGATTATCCTTCCCCTCCCGAGATTAGTATGATCGCGTCAGTAATGGTAATGATAGATAATTATCCATACAAAATTTACAATGAATTTATTAGGTGTGAATGTATTGTATCAGTCATCGGTAGGCCCAATAAATATGGTTCTGAGCAATTGTGAGTGTTTGAAGGACTTGTTCACTATACTCTTACACTGGCTTCCTATCGCCTCACGGATTCAAGTCTATAAGATAATCCTCATGACCTCCAATCTCAACGTGGTCTTGTATACAACTATCTCTCCGACTATACATTCTCGGAATCAGTGGAATCAACAACATATACATAAACCTCTCTCTACGACATCTGTTCGCCTCTTGCGTTCTACCAATCATTTTGACCTCCATTGGTTTCAGTGTGCCTTGACTCGATGGTGACTTGCTGTGATGGATCCCTCCACATGGTATTGTCTTCCCCCTCCTCTACCAGATGTGCTCATGTTTGTGCTCTTCCCTGCATCCGCTCGCTCTCTCCAGGCGTTTCTTTTTCCCAGGGTTTCTGTGCTGGAAGCGCCTCTGAATAGTCTATAAGCATCACTGAGCAGTTTTCCATATTAAAGAGCATTTGATAATCCTGCGACCATCCGATCATTCTTCTTAGAGCTTCCTGTCGTATATCTGTTTCTTCCTCATAATCCACTGTTCTACAGGGTGAGCCAAAAAAAATACCCCTCTGTACATAGCATCGCATCATCTGGAAGCATTATAAAAAAATTCTTAAAATCCTATCATCTATGCGATTAATGAAAAGTACAAACAACAGTTGACCCCCAGCACTTATCCTTGCGTCGCTCTACTTTAACACTGTCGTCCACCTAGAAAATGTTTATCACCTATACGCTCTTCTTTTGTGTTCTATGCCTCTATCCGATAGCCAGCCTTTGATTCATTTCAGTACATGGTCTCTAATCGCACATGCTTGCATCATTTTGACCAATCTTTAGTGAGGTACTTTGTCAAATGCCTTGGCAGATTCTAAGTAAATTACAACCGCAGATTCCCCTCGATTCTCTCACGGATTTTCTCAAGAACTTCAACGGATTTGTTAAACATGAACGGACTCTGGAAAATAAATGCTGACCACCCATTTAAAATGTCATGCTCATTGAAAATTTCAACGATCTTAACAGTGGTAGGTCTCTTCCAAGGAGCCTGCCAACCACACTGGTTTAGCTGACTGGTCTGTAGTTACCAGCATGGGCGGAGACTTGGGCGATTGGGGGGGGGGGCATAGGCGCAATTACGTCCTAAAAGTTGGGAGGGACCAAATGAATCACATCCTAAAAGTTGGGGGGACCATAATGATAAAGTCAATGGGACCACTCAAAAGTTGGGGGGACGCGTCCCGTGGGTCCCATAGGGTGGTTGCGCCTATGGGGGGGGGACGAATAGGCGGCCGAAGATTTTGGGACGACTTGGGCTGACGAACGGCTGAGACGCCGTCAAATGTTTTCCAGCTTTTTGCCGTGAAAAAATTCTGATGACCTTTTTTTAGTCACCCGTCCGAAAAGTCGATGAAAAATCCTAATTTTTTCGCCGCCAAAAAAGTTGGTGACCTTTTCTGTTTGTTTTAGTCATCACCTCGTTTCGTTCGTTTGTTATTCGCCATGTATTTTGTAAAGTGTGTATGTGATACTATGTGTGTTTACATATGATGACCTAACACTTACCGATTGCAGATTATTGGGGGCGGGGGCAATGCATGAGCCTTTTCCCCCACCACATCCATTGAGGTGGACCGTCCCTCTGTCCCCCCCTAAGTCTCCGCCCATGGTTACAAGGCTCACTTTTATTTCCTTTTTAAACAATGGTACATAGCTTCATTAATGTCTGTATCGATTTGTTGAAGGACATGGACGAACGCTTCTCCAATTTCTTTCTCCATTTCATGGAAAAATGTTGGATGTAGTTCATCGATACCTCTTTCCAGTGTTTCGTTTTTCCAGTCGTTCCACCACCTTTTCCTTAATCAACATAAAATTATATGCTGTGTTATCCTCTTTCACCAAATGTCTAAAAATGTTCGTTTGGGTTCAAGAACGTTCTCAGGTGTTAAACTTATTGAGAACTTCTATAGATTCTACACCACCATCATCACCATTATCACCATCAGCATCAGCATCATAATTAGATCATTGTCGGTATTTCATCTGCAAAATTTCACTCAGAATTTAGGGTTTCGCAATTAAATTAGTATTTCTGAGGGAAATGTCATTTCTGGAGGACTTGCCAAGGGAGGAGTCTAAATTAAACATTGCCCCAGGCCTCTCAGAAGTTGGGGGAACGCCTCCAAGAGAGAGAGACAGAGATAGAGAAAGGGAGAGAGATTTCAATGCGCTACATAATGCATAATTCAAATTCGTGGTTCAACCTATCATCGGTAAGCACGAAGGTAGCGAAGAAGAGTTGTCACGCTTCATGTGAATGTCATAGTGGGTCAAAAACATGGTAAGCTTTATTTCGTGATTATCGTTGATCACTGAAAGCATCCAGCGCTGTGATGGTCCTCGGGTTCCCATGAATTCGCGCACTGTAGAAGGATGCTTCCACCGCTGAGTCACTTCATCCATGGAACGTCGAAATCAGTGAATCGGTGAATAATTTCATCTTTTGGTTAATCAGCCCATGAAGGCATAGGCGCAACCACTCAATGGGACCCACGGGACGCGTTCCCTCAACTTCTGAGAGGCTTGGGACGGTCCATCCAACTGTTGCCACCGACTAAGCCTAATAGCCGTTTAAATATGGATTGGCATATTCAGAACGTAGCTTCTCAGTATTAAGGCTGAGTCAAGAGCGTTTTAATCTAGACCTCTACGGCATGTTCAATTGTTCATCTTACCCCGACAGTGTTGGCGTCTCTCGGATTGCACGTAAATTTGCTGCTAAGTATGAATCATGGTAACTGATTTCAGTGACAATAAGTGACTCTTGAGTCTTGACTTTCTTTCAGTAGGCCTATTTTCGTGCAGAGGGCCGGATTAAGGCATGTTCAACATGCTCGGCCCAACAGGGTCCCCACACTTTAGGGACCCACACATGCTGAGAAAAATTTTCGATTTTTAAAACTTCTTAGCAAATATCAACCAAACGACAAAAAAGTCATCTATAGGTCTACATACATGTATAATTATATTTCTGGCACATTTGATTGCAGGTGACCTAGTATTTTTCATTTGAAAAGACAAACACATTAAAAGCAGACACGAAAATAATCATGCTTAATTTTTTGTTAATTAAGAATAAATAACGAGTAGACCTAATGCCGAATAGACTAGAAGTTGTTTAGCTTCTGTTTTTACAAATATCAATATTCAACCAGTATTATCGATTTATCCTACAAATTAAAAATAATATTTTAAATTTTAGTATTTACACCATGGTTGAGATTGAGACTGGGTGATGACATTCGTAGTAGACATGGTAGGCTAGTAAACGAAAATCGATTGACAAAAGAAGTGGAGCAGCTAGACGTAAATTGGCACTCTCAAAATGAGTTCTGGGTAAAGTTTGGATCAATATCCAATAGCTGACATTAACAAATATATAAGCAAAAATTTATGTAGGCTAACTCAACTTACTCAAGTAGGCCTAAGTAGTCAAGTTCGCACGTTTATAAAAGTGTCCATGTTTAGATTCTTGATTCTGTTTGATGTGTTCGGCTAAATCGGACGAATTAGATCTATAATTAATTTACTGTATTTAGCTATGCAAGTACAGGCGCCCTCTTGAAATTCTCCTCGCCCCCACCCCATGCAATAAAACCTAAATCCGCCATTGCGTCTTGCCATTTTTATCATTGAAAGTTGATTTTTACGCTCTACCAAGTATGGTACGTTCATGATAATCATAGACATATTCATTTGCAGCGACGTAACCAGCAAACGAAACAAACTTGTTATTCGGAAGGCACGTGCATCTTAATGGGAGTCAATTATATGCATATATATAGCCTACAGATTGTTTATACGGCAAGGTACGTTTCCATCTATCCAGTCGGACAATCACAAACAAAGCATTTATATCACTGCGTTTTAAACTATTTGAACTGTTCTGAACAAACAGAATCTGCTGAGCACTATAGACGAACGACTTCGACTTATTTGGTTTATTCTTTTTTTCATCAGTTGAGACATTTAGAAACCTAGTGATTAAATTTCTCATCCACAGGTAGGGGATAATTATTCAAATTTTTGCAAATGAAAGCCTTAGCCTTAAGCTACATGTAGACCCATAGCTAGCATTAGAATACTTAACCGACAGGGTTATAATTATAGGCCCCTACTTGTTATTTGCTTCTCGGAAAATCACATTAGATGCGAAGAATCAGATGTGTGATTGCTGTTACAGAAGCCCTTTTTCATTTCTTCTTCTTCTTCTTGGTCTCTCCTCCGTCAGGCGTAGGCCCTACGCCAACGCTGATGCCTCAACATGCCGTCTCCATCTTGCTCTGTTCCTGATTTTGTCTACCGCATCTCTCATATCCATGTTCTGTGCTGCTAGATCTATTTTTATATTGTCCATCCAAGTCTTCGCTTGTCTCCCTCGGCTTCTCCTTTTCTTTACATCCACATGTCCGCACAGAGCTGCTGCGACGGCTGGTAGCCTTTTGTCTTCCGTTCGCGTCACGTGCCCGAACCAGGTGAGTCTTCTTTTTCTGATCTTGTCCACTCATATTTCCTTTGTCCCAGTTCCTCCCGAGTCACCTCGTTTCAGATCCAGCTCATCTGCACTAGCCTACCAGTAATCTTCTCTCATCTTCGTTGTGCAGACACCAGCACTCTACTCCATACAGTAGCACCGGTAGCACAAGGGTTCCATACAGTGGCGTAACCAGGAATTTATGATTGGGGTTTGGGTTTTATGGCCTGGCCGGATGCCCTTTCTGACACCAACGGGAGGGAGGGAGGAATTTGTGCAAAAATTTGTGCGAATCCTAAAATTCCCGGGCAACTGTCCGGCAACACCAGGTACCTCAGCTAGTAAATATAATTATATATAGGTATTATATTAATCCGAGGATATTTATATAATTTACTATGTACTGTGACCACATATTGAATAACAACCAATAGTCAAGTTGTTTTCATTCTTCGTTGTTCTTCTAATAACGTTCTGATGACCATGCAGTGACGGCGCAAGCCATGGATATAATTTCAGCAGGGGGTCGAGTCATGGGCGTAGGAGTTATTCAGCAGGTCGAAGGAATTAAATGTAAAGAAGACATTGACTGTTTCTAAAAGTGCCATTTTTCAGTACTTTTTTTCTATATCTCTGTGTATACCCATGTGCGGTGTGTCACTTGGTTTTGTCATTAAACGAATATATAATTATATATAATTAAATATATACATTGAAATTCCGAAGAATTCTTTGCAGTTCACAAGGCAGGTCAAGGGTAAAATATATAGGCAGTATACGCCAAATGACCTGTCGTGACCTATGTTCCAAACTGAACGGTTTTGCAGTATAGCCTATTTCTGATAAATGGGGTGTTTTTTGCAGGTATACTTTATCAAGAAAACAGGTGAAAACATGGCTGCCATGATGTGGCTTTTAGTCGTCATGATCAGTTTGCAGTGTTGGTGTAAAGTCGATTCTAAAGAATGCCGAACGTCAAGCGAGTGTCGTGTCAAGATGCGCAACGACTACAAGCAGAATGTGTTGCAGCCGGAAGATGAGGAAATCTATTTAGACTCACTGGCCATTCGTCCACGAAAGCGGGCAGGCACCCCAACCGGAAAGAGACAGGAATGCCGGACGCTGAGCAACGAACAGCGTAATCTCCTGTTCAGCGCTTTTATGTGGGTCTTCACCACTCGGCCTCGCCTGGCGAATCAAACTGGCTGCCAGATCCTCTTGTCCCAGCATAGACCAGAAAACGCACCAGGAGCGCACCTTGGTCCGTGCTTTCCAGGATGGCATCGAGAGTATCTCACCAGGTAACGTAAGTCATTGGTATACACTACTCCACCTTCTATGCTTCTTTCACATTCTCGAGAACGTCGGTCACTGGAGCTCCTATTCCTTCCCTCTGGTGTCTCTGTCATTGGATACTGGAGATTAATATATGGACAACCACTCACTTGACGCAGCGCTCGTGAACAAACTGGTGCCCTACGCTTAATCGTAATGACGGCTTGCTGCGTGTCTGGAGCGGTTTATAGGAATTGCAATTTTGCGATTATGATTTCGAAGATTTATGCAAATGCCATGACATACTGCCATGCATTGCACATAATTATTCACATGTACAAATGCGGGCCCAGTTGTCTGGAATGGGCTTCCACAGGAGCTACGACTACTTGCTGGGGTTATTACTGAAACATTTTTATTAAACTAAAAACTGTCTTTTTTGCGTGCTAGAGTCGGGAGCGCTTCTGAGTAGTCCCCTTGAAGAAGCGCTATATAAATTCTTGAATGATATTATATATATATATATTTATATTGGAGATTGCGCTCTTCGTCTGTTGCAGCATTTATGGTAGGCCCTAATCTGGCAGTTGAATTTTGATGCATTGTTATTCTGCATTATGTTGAGACAGATTTGAGAAAGGCCTTCAGCAATTCAATAGGAATGTCAACTTGTGTTACTGGGACTCATCGCTCGACGCACCGTTGCCTGAAGCCGCTGATTCTGCTCTTTGGACAGCTGAATATTTCGGCAATGGCAATGGAAGCGTGACGACTGGATTTGCTGCCAATCAAGAATCGTGTCTAACAGAATGCACCAACAACGGCCCGAACCTCTATCGCGAAATCAAAAGCGGACAAAACCGCAAGCTCATCAGCAAAACGAAGATTGACGACCTTCTGAAGTTTTATTCTTCTTTCACCGAACTCATGAACTCCAAAACGTTTGAACTGATTCACGGTAGTGTACACAATTTCCTCGGTGGTCTAATGTTGGATCTCAACTGTGCTCCTTTAGATCCAGTCTTTTGGTTCCATCACACTTTTATGGATTACCTGTGGGAAAAATATCGACAGGTCCAGACATCCAACACAGAGACGGACTATCCGAGTGATTCAGAGGTTCCTGCGGATCATCATTATTATGATCCCATGATTCCCTTTCAGAATATGACCTGCATAGACGGACTTAGCAACAGCTACATTCCAGGGATTTACAGTTACGCTCCTTCGCCAAGTAACTGTACAACTCACGCAGATTGTGGTGGAAAGGCTCTCTGGTGCAACAGCGGAAAATGCACGGCCGCCGTTCGATCGAACGGTCAGATGTTCGCTAACTGGACCAACAGCGGCTGCTACATTCCTAACTGCCCTACCGGCACCACTCCACAAAACGTCAACAATACTTGCAAATGTTCTCCATAGACCTAGAAACCTAGGACGATTTTGTTTTCTCAGAACAATATTAAAGCGCGTATTAGTGTAAGTAGGCCTACGAGAGTCCAACCATCATTTTTGGTCTATAAAGCCTATGGTAAAAAAAACTGGTTTATAAGAGGCAAAGATGACCTCATCTGGTCTGTCGCACGTCACGGATGACTAATCATCTATTGTTTCGGACTTGGACCATAATTATGACTCATCGTAATTTCCAAGCTATTTTTAGACTCATGACTCATCATCGACCGGCATCAGACCATAGCCCTAATGCAAAGCATTTTGCGCATCTCCAGCCCTCCTCAACTGCATAAAGGGTGCAAACATCCTGAAGCAGCATCTTTTGACGACAAGTTACATAGTCTTTGCGTTTTTTATGACAATCCACATATTTTATTGGTAGGCTATAAAGACGCATCTTACGTTGTAACAGGCATATTATATTTTGACATTCTAAAGAGCAGCAACCAGATATTAATAAATGTAAAATGGATGCATGCGGAAACTACAAATGCTAATGTATAATGTGCCAAAGTGAAGACGAAGAAAGCATGCAAAGTGAGGATGAAGACCTTGTAAAGTATTATAGGCCTACTATGGAACTTAAAGCTGAGCACGAAAACCTGAGGAAGGCTGTTATTTGCGTAGTCTGTAAAGAAAGACATGTACATTGTACAAATATTAGCCTATCTCTTCCATGTGCACATGTGAATACGTTTGTTTGTTTTTATGTGCACCTTTTTTATAGCGCCCCTTCAAGCTCACTACTCAGAGGCGCTCCCAACTACAGAACGGACACTGCATCGAAGTTTCATGCTGAAGCGCTGGGCAATTGCGAGTGAAGGACTTGCCCAAGGTCCCTATGTGGCGACTTGAGGTGGATTCGAACCCGCAGTCCTTCCGCTGCAAGGCGACTAACATACCCACTACACCACCGCGCCCCAATAATTATATGTGAGACGTGCGAGGACATTGCCACACACTGTCCTTCTTGTGGAGATCGAATACTTGGAACTGTTATAGGATATACATGGTATAAAAAGAAGGGAACGTGTGATCAAACAGATACTTTTCATTATGGATCCAACTTGGGGGACACCCGTTCTCTGCTATAATCAGCGGCCCATCCGGATGTGGGAAAACGAACTTCACTTTACGTTCTATAGATCATTTAGACTACATGGTCAAGCCTGCTATAGAGAAAATTGTATGGTGTTTTGGAATCTACCAAGAAATCTTTGGTAAATACACGCAGGTTCAATTTCATGAAGGTTTACCCGACTTGAATATTTTCGATGGCAAGCAGAAGACTTTGCTTGTATTAGACGACCTTATGAGTGAAACGGATGAGAGAGTTACCAAATTATTTACAAAGATTAGCCATCATATGAATGTTTTGTACTGTACCTGAGGTAGAATCTTTTCTATAGTGGTCAGCATACAAGGATCATCACTTTGAATGCGCATTACTTTGTACTCTTCAAAAACGTTAGAGACAGCACGCAGATTGTTTCCCGGCAAGTCCACTTTCATGATAGAAGCATGATTCCATGATGCGACTATGGCACCTTTCGGTTATCTTTTGATCGATCTGAAACCAGAAACTGACGAGCGTTGTCGTATAATTTATTCCCAGGCGAGACGCAGTATGTCTACGTACAGAAATGAATATAAACTCGTACTCAGGAGGTAGGCCTATCTCTCATTCAACGAAAATGCATGACCCCATTAAGGAGAAGTTTGAGAAACTCCGACTGCTTACAGAATCTTCACCTAAAGTAAGGAGGAGAAGTTTTTTCTCTGCTCTACTGTCTTTGAGAGTGTGTGCTCAACGCTTTAAAAGGCACTGTAGCTTTGAAAGAGGCTCAAAAGAAAAGACTCGGCCGATTCAAACACAAGCTTGCATCCAAGAAGACACGCGTGAAACTAAAAAAACGTATAGTGCACACAGGTGGATTCATAGGCGCCTTGCTGTCGCCTGTGCTTTCTTTTCTGGGTACACTGCTAAGTAATAAAATATAATATGGAACATACGAAGAAAATGGTGTTGGGAGAGCCGCAGCAGATAGAGACATGGAAGGAGACAATGCTAGACAAAACATTATCGGAATTGGATACGCAGATGTATGATATTCTGCACAGGAATATTGCAGACGACGATAAAGCCAAACTATATACCAATAGTTTGAGTCGTTACTTGAACATTGATAAACCCAGCGTAGTTGCCAAGTTCGAAACCAAAAAAGAGGATACCGCCCCTTCCAAGCCTACCGACTCTGCCAAATCTAGCAGCATAGAGACCCAAGTCTTGGAAACCGTCCAAAAGAAATGGAAAACACAGGCCGCTAGACTCTTGTCGCACATGAAGAGCAATGTTGACGTGACTTGAATTTCTAAATGCGAACCTATTTTGAAGGACGCAACTATTCCGAAAACACACGTGGTCGATTTAGTGAACGATCTTATGAGAAAACTCACGACGGCTTCTCCACCCACCGGATGGCGACTCTTGGCCGACGCTCTGAAAGATTCAAACATACCTCGCGAGTTGATAGGAAATAAAGAACGTTGGTCATAAATATTATATTAACAATTCCATCAAAGAAGCGATATCAGTTACGCCGGAGAGTATTCACGGTAAACAGCAATCCCCGTTGTCGTCCTTGCTGACTTACTGATGGAGACGCACTTCAACCCTATAAGACTCCTGGAAGCTTCGCAGGCGTGTCGACCTTTCGAGGACATCTTAATGAGCATGTTAAAAATAAATGTGTTATAGGCATGTAGGCCTATACATTGGTTGATTCTAGTGAATTAGACTCTACTCTTCTAACTCACCTTTTGTTTGTATAAATTATGCTAGCTTAGAATATATTGCTGATGAAGCTATAGGCTACTTTATTCTCCAGTCGGCCGTGCTGCGTATTTCTAACCCAATTCTCTCAGATGACCCTGGCTAGCGGGACCTTTGGCCGACATATTAGACTACATATGTATAATTAATAATTATACTATCTGTAATGAATGAGTTGGTTGCCGAATAAAAATGTTATGTTATGCTACAATAAAATTAAAGTCTTGTCCAAAGGAATTGGAAACAGAAGAACTTTAATCACCTAATTGTCTCGTCAGCTTAAACATGTAGTTCCATCACGCCACTTTGATCATTTCGGTCCCCTACATAATAGTCCCCGTGTCGTGGGAACTCTTCGATGGACTGCTCATTGACTCCAAACTCTCCCTCTCATTTTGAACTTTTACAGCTCTGGATCTGGTGCTGTGGACCCATGCGCCATCAAATGGAACCGCCTTTCTTAAGAGCTGCAGCTCCAGTTCGCCTGCTTGTCTCTTCCACACCGTCGTCTGAATCTGTAATAAATCTTATTTGAAAGTAACGTCTAATGTTCCGGTCAGATTTGTTTGTATTTGTATGTGCACTTGTTATAGCGCCCATTCAAGATTCTCTACTCAGAGGCGCTCCCGACTACAGAGCGGACACTGCATTGGAGTTTCACGCCGAAGCGCCGAGCAATTGCGAGGTCCATACGCGGCGACTTGAGGTGGATTTGAACCTCGAACCTTCCGGCTTCAAGGTGACGACGCCACCACTATACCACCGCGCCCCCCACAAGATGCGAGATGCGATGCGTGACTCATGAGTTTATTCTCGATGTATATAGCGCCTTATGAATGTTACATGTATTGTACATTCCAATTTTACAAACTGAGCGACGTTTATTCTTCATGATCTACGTGCACTCATGACCCACGACCGGTGTGCAAAGATGCAAACTATTCACATAGGTCTATCATTACTCAAGGCAAGTTTATATGGTGCAGTTAACACAATCGTGAAGACAGGCCCCTTAGAGTGGCTGATGCAATAAAATTTTGCATCGAGTTCGTGGAAATACTCTCTTCGATGTGCAGTCTAGATTGAAATGATCACGACCTCAGTTCGTGAGATCAGAAATTGTCCAGAATAATGGACAAACGAATTGGGAGGCGTACCCCAGAGGAGTTGGCATCAGATTGAAGTTGGAGTGTGGTGAGGTTTGGGGTATGTGAGTGGGGTGGGGAGCGGGCGGTTTGGGGGGTTCGGGTGGGCCAAAAGCGAAATTTATCTGGCAATGCATGCAGAGTACACCAAACAGGTGGAGGCAAGATGGGCCGGCGGGTTAGGGGGATCAGTGGGTGAGTGCATGGGATGGGAAAAATAAGTTGGGGTGAGAAGTAGGGAGCGAGGACGGGATGAAGTGAGGGTGGGGAAGTAGGGAATTGGCCGGGAGCGGGGCGAATCTTAAATTTTCCGGGCAACGCCGGTACCCCAGCTAGCATATATTGGCCGCTGCACATTATGTTCGCAGTTTCCAAAAAAATACATGGCAATACCCACATTCCAGAATGAATCAGAACGAGGCCGTATAGCTAGGGGGTGTTTTGGGTGCTTGAACACCCCGAAATGAAAAATGCAAAAAATAATAGGCCTATAATGCATTTACTTGCACATAATGTAAGGACCACAGTGTGCAAACTATTGGCCGCCCAAAACACGCAAAAGATCACGATTTTAGAAGAAAAACACCATGAAATAAGATCGCGGTGAACGGTTTTTGGGCGAGAAATCGTGTGATAGGCAAGGTCATGAGAAATTTCGACGACTAAAAAGGTCGTCAGAAATTTGGACAATACATTTGGGAAACACCCCCACCCCCCAATCAAATTCCTACTACGGCCTTTAATCAGAACGTAATCGTAGGGTTCGCATAGATTCCAATTTACTGAACCAGCTGGGAAAACCTATCACCTGGAATCCTTGATTAGATCAATAGCTGCAAAATCAATGGATATGCAGAAGCACTGAAGTCTGTAAGGTTTATATTCTCCGCGTCTCCGCGACAGCTTTGGCTTTAGGGGTCGTTAAGAAAAATGCGTTTGCATCTATAGCCATGGATGCCACTGCACACGAATATGCAGCAATAGTCGAACATCTTGCTTCAATAGCCGTTAACATTCTCCTACTTAATTTTGCATATAAATAGGCCTACTATGCAGAAGCTGTCTAACTAAATCGTTGCAGGATTAGGCCTACTTTTAAACGAACTTAATCTTCAAGAACTTATATGTTGCGGTCAGCAATGCATTGTATACGACATTATGGTTGTATAAAGGAGTTTGCATTGCAACTTCAGCACCCGTTGTCACAGCTTACGATCCCTACCTAGTCTTCCGAACACATTTTGGTAATCGCTATTAACCAATAAGCTTTCTTCTGCAGCATGGATGCATGCACGTGCAAGCTGAAAGATTACGCGATCGTTGAACAGCTCACACCAAGGGATTTTTATAATCTGGTGCAACGTTTAGCTAACTATGTAGCTTATTCAGCTAAAATGTGTTTGTACGCAACAGAACTCCCTCATTAGAGCCTACTCATAGTCATAGATATAAAACTGCAAAGTTAATTTAACAGCTGTGAAAACGCAGTAAAAAATTGTCGACCGTTAATTTTCAGGCATGCACCTGCGATTACTGTAGGTCTATGATCAAATCGTGATGACTGATATCGGTGAACGTCAGATTTTTCAGCAAAACATTTCGTGCAACGGAATTAAACTTTGCACCTGAATAGAGAGACCGGGTAACAGCCTCTGTTGTCATAGACCCTGGTCAAATCGGATCCATCCATCCGACGAACGAATGAATAAGCCAGTTCTGAGAGTCAACGATTTGTCCTTGAAAGCTTCACCGTTATACTCTTAGGCAAAATGACAAAAATGACTTCATGATAATAATCACTTAATCGTGCTCACACAACGACGCAAGACACGCTGAACAGACTGAACTGAAGCATAGGCCTAACTGGACGCAAATTTCAACAGAAAAAGAATTGTGTGAAAATAATAATTATTATTATGCACTTGCATGTAGGCCTATGTATGCATGTATGTATGTATGTGTTTGTATGCGCACTTGTTATAGCGCCTCTTCCAGCCATCGACCGCTACTCAGAGGCGCTCCCGACTACAACGTGGACACTGCATCGGAGTTTCACGCCGAAGCGCAGAGCAATTGCGAGTGAAGGACTTGCCCAAGGTCCCTTCGCGGCGACTTGAGGTGGATTCGAACCTCGAACCTTCCGGCTTCAATTAGGCAACGACGCCACCACTACACCACCGCGCCCCTTAATAAGTGTGTGTATGTATGCATGTATGTATGCGTGTATGTATATGTATGCGTGTATGTAAGTATATTTGTATGTCTACTGCGCTATATCAACTAAGACTGATGCGGCTTTCCAAACCAGTATACACCGTCGACACATTATATGCTAGATTTAGGACTCCACCGCGAGTACACGGTCAAGTGAGATTATCATTATAGGGACTAATAGGTTCCAGTGAAATATCGAAGTATATTTCCAAAGAGACAACAGTCAAATGATGTAATATATTATATATTTTAGATAACCGTAGGGTATTATACTTATTTCATTGAGTTTAAACAAAACAGAGTGCTTTGTGTGTGTGTGTGTGTGTGTGTGTGTGTGTGTGTGTGTGTGTGTGTGTGTGTGTGTGTGTGTGTGTGTGTGTGTGAAGTTGATCAAACTGTCTAGATCAGTGGTTCCCAACCTTTCTTGACTTGAGGGCCACTTTTTCTAAGTTGGAGGACACGAGGGCCACTTTTTCTTAGTTGAAGGACATTAGGAGGCCACAAGGTTAAAATTGTACTAACTGAAAGCATATAAAATTGTTATAATTGATTCAAAATATAGACTCTAAAGCTTGATGCCATTTATCGACGTTAAAATGAAATAGTTTGTAATAGAAAATAATAATGTGTTTTATTCTGTCCAAACTTTAATTTTTTTCATATATTTTTGAAAATTCTTTGAGAGATGAGGGCCATTTTCTGAGGCCTGGCGGGCCACTTTTGGCCCGCGGGCCACGGGTTGGGAACCGCTGGTCTAGATATATTCGTTTAATGACAATATCAAGAGACACACCGCACATGGGTACATAAAGAGATGTCACCACTTCGATATACCTCGGGCGGCGCATTGTTGACAAAATGACCGATAGTTTATCAGTCGGCCACCTTGCAATAATTCGGACTAGACATGAATCAAGCGACACAATGAAGGATATTTTTACAAAGACGAATTCATGACAGCCATCTCATTGCTTTGTTGCGCGTTCATGACCGTGCGGTCTAAATATAGACTTATACCGAAGCCCAATGATAAGTTTTATTGCATCGTAGGACATGTCCATTCCATACACGTGTGCGTTCACCCATTGCATTTTGGGGCTTGCGCATATGTATATAGATCTACATGCATTAGCTAAAAATAAAATACCTTCATGTAGGTCAAAATCTAGAGACGCTTTGCTGCTAGCTAACAAAATCCAACACATGCATCGGTCTACACCAGCGGTTCCCAACCCGTGGCCCGCGGGCCAAAAGTGGCCCGCCAGGCCTCAGAAAATGGCCCTCATCTCTCAAAGAATTTTCAAAAATATATGAAAAAAATTAAAGTTTGGACAGAATAAAACACATTATTATTTTCTATTACAAACTATTTCATTTTAACGTCGATAAATGGCATCAAGCATTAGAGTCTATATTTTGAATCAATTATAACAATTTTATATGCTTTCAGTTAGTACAATTTTAACCTTGTGGCCTCCTAATGTCCTTCAACTAAGAAAAAGTGGCCCTCGTGTCCTCCAACTTAGAAAAAGTGGCCCTCAAGTCAAGAAAGGTTGGGAACCACTGGTCTACACAATCCAATCCCATTCTCTTTTTTCTTTTTGCATGTAGCATAAATGTCACGCGAAGTACATTGGCACAATTATACTTAGGCCTATTTGCTCTTGTTTCTAATGCATAATTATGCATAATTATACATGCGTGGTTTTACGCTTGAATGTTTGTGTTTATAAGACGTCAATGCTTTGGCGTACTCGTTTTTTTCTATTATATTTACATGTATAAGGCTTACACTTGTGCATACGTTTAGAGCGGGTTTGCACGTGTTGTGGTATCGCGTGCATTCTATGCATGAATGCACATTTATTTGTACACGAACACACGCATACAGAGAGACAGAGCGAGAGCAAGAGATACAACGAGCGACAGATAAGGTGAGAGAAAAAATTACGAGAAAGAGAGAGCGGTACAGAGACAGAGACAGAGACAGAGAGAAAGAAAGAGAAAGAGAGATGGCGAGAAAGAGAAAGGCAGTGAGAGCGAGAGGAAGAGCTAGCGTGGCGGTGCAAATACGCTTAGGCCTACATGCATTCAAATGCATTGGTGAGCTTTGTTTATTGAAACTGTATTCACGTCGCTATTGAAATTTGCCCAATGCTCCACTTTTTTCGTATTCGTCTGCGAACTATTGCGGTGAGCCTATCATTGGCAAGCGTGGAGACGGCGACTAAACGTTGGCCCGTTCTATGCAAATGTCATAGCGGGTCACAAGCATGCCGAGCTCCAAATCGTGGTAACGTTAATCACTCACTGCCTGGTTGGCTTTGACCCTTTCAACAAAGGCAGCCCGTGACGAGGTCATTCTGGCGAGTCTACGACGGAGGATATATAGCGAAACTTGGGGGACAGTTGTGAGCCAGATGACCGCTTCTGAGTCGTACATCTCGTCTGCTCTATATCCGGAAACGGACGATCGTTTCCGAAGAGAGCCGAGTGAGCGAGGGGCACCTACTATTATAGAGGCATTCGTTCCGAACCAGAGGACAGAGGTTGCGAGAGTGTCGTCTCTCTGACAGTTACAGTGTTCACCGGTCGTGTTGGACTGAGTCCTGTAGCCTATATCTCTACTGGAGCTGAGACGAGGAGTGCACGATGGTAGGACGCATCACCAACTGTCTTCAGGTCATCGGTTTGATTCTCATCCTTCCGATCATCCAGGTAAGACGATGAGAGAAGGGGGATCTCATAATTAATGTATTAATTATTAGACTCAGAGGTCTGTGTGCATCATGCGTATAATGCATTGAGTTTATCATTCGTATATTATGCTCTTTCATAATAAGCTTACTCTTTCGAATGTTCGCAATGCATCAATAATGTTCGTACATTCATAATTGGGTTAGGATGTTTGCTTGAATGACATAGGCATATTGATACTCTTGCAAGTTGCATGGACCGAGTCTAGATAATCCGAATGAAGCATTGGGTCTAATTCTCGTGTATTAAGTATCATACGGCACTTCGTTCTGTCGGCGTCAAGCAATCTGTTGTTCTTTACGATTATGTTGTAGGCCCTATACAATAGTTGCTATTCTAGTAGAGGCACCATTGCAAACTGACACAGCGGCGCCAAAACGTATTTATCATTAACTACGATATAGCCTACCTTTCGTGATGTGGTATGCGTCTTGTGAGTTAGTCCTACTAGGCAGCTTATTTCTTTACTCTTTAGTCTACAGTTAGAACGCCTAATGTATTAGACTCAGGGGTAGGCCTATGTGTGCACCGCGCTTAATGAATTATTGCATTCAGCATTCGCATATTATGTTCTTTCATGCTCTGAGACATTTCCATATGTTCGCAATGCATCAGTATGTTCGACCATTGCGTCTGGGACCATGGGCGCCCGCAGAAATTTTTGCAGGGGGGGGCAAAATTTTTACGATAGTCACGATTAAATTTTGTAGTAGTAAGAGCTTGAAAATGCAATGCTGCATGGAAATTAGGAATACGGGTATTTTTCAAAGAGGTTTATTATGCAAATTTCTCAGTTTCATTTTGTGTATAATTTTTAATATGAAGTTTCCTTAGAAATTTGTTCAAAATCAAAAAGCAGATCTATGTTAAAAGTAGTTTCCCAAAGGTACGCTATATAATTCCATAGAATGAACGAATGACTAAATGAACGAAAAAGATGCCCGTTTGCAAGGGGCAAGTGCTCCTCTAGCTGCTTCTAAAGCACCACTCGAAAGCCAATCGCAGGGCACCAGCAGTTTCACATGTTCTGCATCGAGTCAGAAGCCTATTCCCAAGAGTAATCAGAAAGAGGTCCGAGTCTGGTAGACAGAGGGCCAGAGTAGCTGTTAATGCGAATGTCTTTTAGGAAGGTGGAGGATCAGAGGATCAGATGAGTGTGGGTATGAATTCTTTTTAAGGGATCTCTTTGTCAGTTTTGGGTGTAAATCCTGAGGCGTGATAACCAGAGCCAAGTTTATCTACAGTTTGACCTACCTGGATTCTGTACTGGCAGCTTGCGAAATGGACCAAATGGAGCCTGGCTTATAGCAGACCTGGTTTATATTACAATGCTGGTGAATAAGCAGATCTCCCTGATGAAATTTCAGTGTACTTTGAGAAATTTTCACATTTTTGCATTAGTATTTAATTTTTGCAGTTGTGATTATGTGCACTACAGCTGGATTCCACTCAAGTAGGCCATAATGGATATACCTGCTGTTTGCATGGGTGCCCGCAGGAAGGTTGAAAGCCAATGGTCATTGTAAGAGTTTTTAGAAAGAGCTTGAAAATGCAAGGCAGAAAGTTATAAAAGCATGTTTATTTCTATAGAGATCTCTAAATGTAAATTTCTGACTTTCATTGTCTGTATCATTCGTATCATTGGTGCATTAATGTAAAGAAATTTGTTAAAAATCCAAAAGTAGTAGTTAAAAAACATAGGTTTCAATTTTCCAGGGCTGCAAGTGCCCCCCTTGCCCCTATGTGCGGGCGCCCATGTCTGGGACTTGATTTTCTAGTTGGTATTCGGCGCGATAATATAACCCTGGTATAAATTATAGGCCTATATATAGAACTACATAAATGATAGCGTCAGTAAACCAGTTTAAGAAACCCATTAGAAGTGCTTTGAACATGCATGGCTGTCTATACGGAATCTGAACAGGGAGTTTTAATATTATCCAGAAAGAGTATAACTTGAGGTTCGAGGATAGATTGAATGCCAACTGAAATGCCGTTTAATCCGATTACAGTCATCGAATTATTTAAACGAGTCAAACGATGAAGAAGCAAAAACTCGTAAGGGATTGAATCCCGATTTACATTTTCAGTTCTAATTTTTACGAGTAGCTTGAATTTCAACGTTTGCCTATTTTAGAGAGCAATCGATATTGCTAAGAACTCTGTTGATAGATCTGCACCCGTCATCTGCGAGGTTAACTGTCTCTATCAGTGGGTATACAACGAACTATAAATAGCCTATGTACATGTATACCCTATAGGCCTATCAGCCAAACGTCAGTTCAACTGACGTCGTATTTTTATTGATCATTAAGTTAAAGGGCTTAGCTTTCATTTCTTCTTCATGAATTGAATCAGGATACATTAGATTCTTGCCCACTTTGTTCACTAAACTACTAAACTTATCAGATATTTATATTTATTTTTGTACATAGACCCAATGTTCAATTAAACGCATGTGTAGGTCTACTATTATGTAGTGTACATGTATATATATACTGTATATATATTATGCCTATTTATATAATAGTTCTGCTTCGTGTATGCATACTGGGTTTGGCAAGCGACGCCCATCGCAGTAGACATAATAGGATGACATGGTTAAAGGAACTTGCAAGGCCTTTGCCTTCTCTTGCACTGCATAATGAATGGATCATGAAAGTTGGATTGATGACGTGCATGCATGTCTAACAGCACATAGCCAGAAAAAGCATTATAATAGAATAGAAAACAGACTCGTGACAGGCATGCAGCGATGTATTGTTGATATTGTGTCCGATTTGACTTTTAGGTCTATTCAGAACGGACTATCTCTTTTAAAAACGAGCGATGTTCATTAAATGAAATGAAATAAAACAGCATGAATTAAACGAATGATTGATTGAGTTATGAGCTATAACTTGTCCAACGTTAAAGGATCGTCTAAGATAGCAATCAGTTGTCCTGTGGAGATTGGCGATGAGTACAAAATTAAGTAGTCTACATGTAGGTCTAACATAGGAAAAGGAAAATGAGGACGAGATGCAGTTTCCATAGGTCGTGGAAAGTCATTTGAGAACTCTTGATCTGCCTTATGACCTGCCAGAAATTATTTGTGATTTTTAATATCTTCATTATAGGCCTACTGTTAATTTCTTCAACTGAATTACCATCATGACCCTCATGGCCTTGACGCGACCTGCTGAAGTTGTGTGCATGGCTGACGAGATGGTGCAAGACAGTGAGATCTGGAAGGAAGGGGAGGCTGTAGGTCTGTTTGGAGGATTTGTCTTATAATGACCGTAATTATTGTATTGCTGAATATAACTGGTTACGATTACATGCAAGCAGAGGTCTATATACAGAAAGACTAGGCCCACTGCTTGATGATGAGTGCGCGAAGGCCTACGCACAAAGACTGCAACTATAGACCCAAATGTAGGCCTATACAGCGATCTATAAGTGGACCATAAATTCGTCAAGCACAAACTGCATTTTATGATGGCATCGATCGCTGCGGGTGGTCCAAGTTAACGACTTCAGCTTAAAATTCTTTGACCGAAGTGAAGCTTAGCATGTTTAGTCACAAGGCAAGCACTCGATAGCTATGCACACATAAGAAAAAACTGCTTTCATAAATTGGTGTTCGCGTTAATACCGGCTAAGTCTATTATATTATGCATACGCACATGATGTAAGCCTATAGGACTAATAACTATCTACAAAATCATGAATATAATATATATATATGTGTATATGTATTATTTGTATCGTATTTCACTATAATATTTCACTACTTTTTGGTTTTTAACAAATTTATTTGCATTAATGCACGAATGATACGAATGATACAGACAGTGAAAGTCAGATTACGTTGAGGTATAGCCTACCTCTATAGAAATAAACATGCTCTTATAACTTTCTGCCTTGCATGTTCAAGCTCTTTCTAAAAACTCTAACAATTACCATATTCTTTCAACCCTTCTGCGGGCGCCCATGCAAACAGCAGGCCTATCGATTATGGCCTACTTGAGTGGAATCCAGCTGTATTGCTAATAATCACAACTGCAAAAAATTAAATGGGCTATACTAATGCAAAATGTTGAAATTTCTCAAAGTACACTGAAATTACATCAGGAAGATCTGCTTATTCACCAGCATTGTAATTATATAAACCAAGTCTGCTATGAGCCAGGCTCCATTTTGTCCATTTTGCAATCTGCCAGTACAAAATCCAGGTAGGTCAAACTGTAGATAAATTTGGATAAGGGGGTCTGGTTATCACGCCTCGGGATTTACACCTAAAACTGACAAAGAGATCTGTTCAAAAGAATTGATACCCACACTCATCTGATCCTCCACCTTCCTAAACGACACCCGCATTAACAGCTGCTACTCTCTCTCTCTCTCTCTCTGGCTACCAGACTCGGACCTCTTTCTGACTACTGTATGGAATAGGCTTCTGACTCGATGCGGCACATGTGAAAAAGCTGGTGCCCTGCGATTGGCTTTCGAGTGGCGCCTTAGAAGCAACTAGAGGAGCACAATCATGCCCTTTGAAAACTGACACCTATTTTTCGTTTATTTATTCAATCGTTCATTGTATGGACTTATATGGCGCACCTTTAGGAAACTACTTTCTACATCTACTTTTTAATTTTTAACAAATTTCTAAGGAAACTATCCGTATTAAAAACTTATACACAAAATGAAACTGAAAAATTTGCATAAGAAACCTCTTTGAAAAATACCCGTAGACCTATTCTTATTTTGAGGCTTTGCATTTTTCAAGCCCTTGCTACCAAAAAATTTAACCGTGACTATTGTAAAAAAATTTGCCCCCCCCCCCTTAAACATTTATGCGGGCGCCCATGAGACCATGCGAGGCTGCGACTCGCAAAGAGTAAGGTCGACTCTATAGCAAACCCTATGGCATAAATTATGTTCACGTGATGATATGTTGCAATAAAACAGTTAACAAGCAAAGCAAGACACACGCTAGAGGCATTTCAGAATAAAACTTGTCAGTTTACAGATGGCGTCTTATTGAGATGTGCTCGTGTCGTGACTCGTAGTGTTTGATTTTAAAATTGCACCAAAGTAAACTCATGCAGGATATACAGTTGAGATATTTGTCATTCGTGTTCAGCAAATGCAAACCGTCTGAGAAAGATACACACTGAAACCAGACACTGAGGGAGGGTGGCTTAAAGTTATATTTGCAAGACAGATTTCTTAAATTTAGCGATTGCTGTGACTATGATTATGCTTGAATTCAGCAGATCTATAGGCTATATACACGGTAACACGGCGAAAGACCTGATGAAAAATGAAATCGCAAGACCATTGACGTTTGAACCCAAAACGCATCTACTCAGTCTTAAAGGAACGTCGCAAGTTCTGCAGGCGAGATTTGGCTTCAGCATTGAGGCAATAGCGACTAAACCGTTAACCAATAACTATTAAAAAGATTTTCTTTCAATATTAATATTTTCTTTATTGAACAATACACGGTTAACATACCGCAACCGGTTACAGTGTACACTGTGCAGTTGTGCAATCGAAACAATTCACAAAAACGCAAATGACAGAAGACATCAATCTTGATCACCAAAAGAACAGACAACCTGCAATGCGCAATAGCTGGTAGACCTATAATTATAGCCTATGTCGTTCAAATGTCTAAAATTATTTTGGTAGCATTTTCGTTTTTTTATTCATTCAAGTATGCAGCCATTTATCGAATTTTACCTGAGGATCCCATATACTCCCTCCCACCATTCGCGTTAAATTGTACTACTCATTAATATATCCTTATCTCTCGTATGTTATAATTTAGTTTGGGCATCTAAGTATAAATTCAGGCTCAATAAATTAGTTCTTCTCCAAAAGCGTAAAAGGATGTAGCCTATTCCATACAGATAGTAAAGATTATAGATACCCTATAGTCTACAGGGATTGATTGATTTATTTAATTACAACAAAACTCCAGTTTTTGAGAACAACTTCTGTAGTAGTTCAGTCGATATAGCTTCTCTTCACTCACATTTGTTGTCGTTGTTGAAGTGTCAAGGTAAGCTCGTAGCCTAAAGATTTGTGAAAACTGAAGCGACTGATTTAAGTCAAAGGTCACTTGTTCGCCGACTTTTTCTATTATCAAACAGAGCTGTCTAGTAGTACTTACTATGCAGTACCCCATTGAAATCACCGATACAAGCACCCGTCCATTGTAACCATCATCGCCACCTCCAACCCATGGTACCGACAACAAATGTATTTGTAGATCAAAAGAATGATCGTAGGGAGACCGGGCATATAATGGGATACCGGGGCACAACGTAAGCTTTAAAACGCCTCAAGTGTCCCATTATGCCCCGGTCTACCCGGATCATAGAATCATTTAGGCTACTACTGACGGTATGGACAGCAGGGTGTGGGATCACAAACGATATATGAATGATTGATACGTGTTCTCAATTCAACGACAACACAAATTTCTTCCTGTCTCGTTCAGGAAATTCTTTAACTCTTTGACATTTTGTAGCCATTGTCTTCTTCAATTGCCTTCTTCAATTGTCTTCTTCAATTGTCTTCTTCAATTGTCTTCTTCAATCGTCTTCTTCAATTGTCTTCTTAAATTGTCTTCTTCAATCGTCTTCTTCAATTGTCTTCTTCAATTGTCTTGTTATCTTCAATCGTCTTCTTCAAGTGCCTTCTTCAATTACTTCAATATTGTCTTCTTCAATTGTCTTCTTCAATTGTCTTCTTCAATTGTCTTGTTATCTTCAATCGTCCTCTTGAAGTGTCTTCTTCAATTACTTCAATATTGTCTTCTTCAATTGTCTTCTTCAAGTGTCTTCTTCAATTATCTTAGAACTTCAATATTGTCTTCTTCAGTTGTCTTCTTCAATTGTCTTCTTCAATTATCTTAGAACTTCAATATTGTCTTCTTCAATTGTCTTCTTCAATTGTCTTCTTCAATTATCTTAGAACTTCAATATTGTCTTCTTCAATTGTCTTCTTCAATTGGCTTCCTGTTTTCGTTAGAGCAGATCGTCTCTTAACTTTTAACAAGTCTTTGGATCAGTTTATCGTATAATTTGCATAACCTACATATCTTTCTACGGCCAATTTTTTGTTCTTAGATTCATGTTCCTCTCATATTCTGTAAGCTTCTACATGTAATTTGTCAGCCCCTGCAGTTTCTCGGGTCATATCGTTTTACTTTTTCGTCTGTTTTACCAATGCTTCTTCTTCTTCTTTTTGTGCTACATGTAGAACTAAAATGATGGTTCGATGGTTCTTTTAGACCAACGGAATCAGAAAGAAACTGTATTTATGAGCTGTAGTTAAAAGCCAATTCTTCAACTATATTTCATTTCATTGTACCATGCACGTGTGTAAACCAAAATGCGGTTAGCAATTGGTGAATTAAAGAATATTCTTATCTTATCGTATCTTATTTTAACTTATCTTATCCTATCTTGTATTCAGTTATTTTGTGATCAAGCGTTTTCTCATAGGCTAAATGCAAACATTGAAGGGGTGTAGGGCCTATATCTATGGATGAATGTAGTTAGGAAAATACGATTTCACGGTTCCTGCTAGCCTTATAATGATATGGCATACTAATAGCTTAAATTGTAGAATAAAAGTCAAATACATGTAATTGTCGTTTGAGACTTTGGGTTTTTTTCAGGTAGCGAACAATTAAGTTGAATCAAACAATTAGATAACCACTTACATACTCACCGTCAGTGGCGGCGCTAGGGGGGGGGCTGGGGGCTAAGCCCCCCCTACAAGAGGCTCAGCCCCCCCTAAAAAATGATCATCTGAATTATTTCACATTGAAATATTCACGATTTTGGTCGATGACTAAAAAAAAAAAGGTCGTCAAAAATTTTGGCGGCGAAGATGGAAAATTTTCATGAGATTTTGGTCGATGACTAAAAAAAAAAAGGTCGTCAGAAATTTTGGCGGCGAAAATGGAAAATTTTCATGAGATTTTGGTCGATGACTAAAAAAAAAAAAAAAGGTCGTCAGAAATTTTGGCGGCGAAAATGGACAATTTGGCCGCGGGCTTCAGCCCCTCCAAAACTGAAATCCTGGCGCCGGCACTGCTCACCGTCAGTTGAATACCCAGTTCTCTGACAAATTGAATTTTGACAGGACTTCTTTTAGACTTAGGCCTACAATTTCGTGTACACCAGACTATGAATTATGCTGATCTAAGCCAAACCTACTGGACTGCTTGTGTTTTAAACATCTGACGAACATAATAAGCTTATATTATAATCGTTGTGAGCTATATACAATGTATGGGCGATATACTTCATAAAGTCTTCTGACATAAGCATATATAATTGTGAAGTATCGTCAGCTCAACTGTCTGTACTGTATTTTAAAGAATAGGTTGTTTAGAGCATCACTTATCATGAAGTGAAGTAGTCTACGTAGCCGCTTCTTGTCATTGCGTTTCTGCAAAACGTCTACTTCTGCGAGCTTTCAAGCGTGGTGAGTGATGCTCCATAGCCTGGCAGACCCTGGAGGACATAACCCCAAAACACTTGAACGAGGAGTCGCTTAATTTAATTTGCTCATGAAAATCACTCGGCGGCTTGAGTAACAGACTTTGCTGTGACCCACATCCTTTATACGAGGCATAAAGACGATATGGTTCAGTGAACGGAAAGGTTGTAGGTCTTGTATAGGTAGGGGAGGAGTAAAACATGGTGGGATAAGTTCAGCGGGGACCTCGTTTATGGGCGCGTTTGGAGGGGAACCCAACACACCTGAACAAATAACTCAATATAATTTACCAATTAAATTCATTCGTCGGCTGTTTGATTGAAAGATGACATAATTATGTGACATGTTTTTTATGGGAGAGAAGCCGAGTCGTGGTTGTAGAGCTTAGCCTTATAATGTCTATTATATTCGAAGGTCCATTTATGCTTGACTCTAGACAAAAATATAATTTATAATTAGGCCTATTTATCGCACTGCTGGGCCCGTCTTTGCAATTTTGAAGCTCCTGAAGTTTTATGTTTAACAGTTGGCTCGTTTGAATGCAGTTTATAGCCATCGACCATTTCTAGGTGGCCGAAATATGAATGAAAATAATTCTTCTGTCATTGACCTTTTGTAGTTGTAGCACTCATGAAGGGCCAAGACTAAAGTTCGAGGTTTGTGCTTATATTGAACAGGTGTACAACGGATACCGTCTTCATATAAATACAAGTCTGTGTGCGTGCGTGCGTGCGTGCGTGTGTGTGTGTGTGTGTGTGTGTGTGTGCAGGTGTCGGTGTTCGTTGGTGCGCGTGGGTGTGTTTAGATTGGGGGTAACACGGGGTGTGTAGATCAGTGTGTGTAGATAATGTGTTGGTCCTGCAGATAAAGTCTGACTGAACATTTTCTGCAGTTTGTAAAATTGATTATATATACATATATATATAATTATATATATATACTCTGCCATTTATTTGTTATGAATTGAAATTGGATGATGCAATAATTATTCTTCTGGTTAATCTTTTATCCAACGATTTAACGGTTATTTTTCTTGTGCTATAGGTCTAAGCTTACTCTTCTTTTCCTTCTGTCTCGCTGGAGAGTGTGGTCAGCCACTCGGATTCCTTGTCTCCATATGGTTCTGTTACGAGCGTCGTCGGGTCTCAGTTTGAGTAGTTTGAGGTCCTGCTGGATCATGTCTGATCTTTTCGTGTGTTATACATACGCTGTGTTGCTAATTCGGCGAAACTGCCAATTCTTGGAGTCATCAATACGTCAAAAGAATGAGCTATACGTTATGCCTATAGGTGTTCCAGTTATGTTTTACCATTGTTTTTTAAAATAAATTTCTCTTTAGGTCTACATCAGTGGCGGCGCCAGGGCTGTTTTTAAGGAATTTTTAGAACTGCACAAACCCTTCTTTCCCTTCCCATCCTCCATGGTAAATTACTCTCAATCGGAGGAAAATGGCCTTTTTCAACTAGTTTTAACTGCACAGAAGTGCTTCTACATGTTTATACAACTGCACAAATCCATTTAGAACTGCACATTTTGTGTACAACTGCACGTTAAAAAAGCCCTGGGCGGCGCTAGGGGGCTAGGGGCTAGGCCCCTATAAAAGGCAACCCGGGGGCTAAGCCCCCTAAAAAAGGGTCATCCGGGTTTTTTACATGTAAAACTGAAATATTTACACACGATTTTCGACCGGAACTTGTCTGCCAACGCCAGACATTATACGCTGTGGCAGCCCGGATGAATCTTCGATGAGGGTGGCACTGCAGTGGCCTGTTCACCCGTGGCAGACACGCAGAGATTGGACGTGTCTCAGGACCGACCGACTGAATCGCCGATGGAGGTTGGGGAGACCGACGCCGCAACCGCCACCGCTCATCAGTGGCACCCGATGAGATTGGATGCACATGCGCGAATGACCACGACTTAAAAGTGGCAGAAACTGCGGAAGGTTCACTTGAGACAGTCAGGCTCTACATGTAGCAAGCAACTGTAGCGCTCGTAAATAAGCTGGTGCCCTGCGCTTGGCTGTCGAGTGGCGCTATAGAAATTCGGAGATTACGATTACGTATAGGTGTCGGTCACTGCTAAAAGATATTCACGCAGATAGAATATTTGGAAACAAATTGACTCAGAACCGAGAGACAACCGTTTTGAAGGAAATTTAAAGAGGGGACTGAAGCTTCAGAGGAAGCGCGAACTGCTGGGAAGATACTCAAGGCATTTCGTGGTATTTGCATATTTATACAAAAGATGGCAAAAGTCTGTCTTTGAATGCTTCAAGTCTCGCGTTTCAGTCACGCACTTAGTGAAGAAGAAGCAACAGAATAAGTCGACATTATAAGGTTGCATTGCATTGCAGTTTGGTATAAATAGAGCAAAGAGGGGTAAGTTGGACTTGGGCACATTAAGCACTGTTTGATGAGTAATGGCAATAGTCTTGTCAACTTTTAACATGTTTGAAAACATGTTATTTTTTATGCCATGGAAGTATCACAGTATTCCTAACCAGCAGTAAAAGTCTTCTCTGATTGAGCATATTCCTGCAATATAAGTTCAGGTATGACATTCTCAGGTTATGTCCATCTTTCACCATTTGGGGTAAGACGGACATGATTGGGGGGGGGGGGGGTAAGATGGACAGATGAGATCTGCAGATCTATGCAATATAACTATAATTATTTACTTACATTTTTATCAGAGACTACATGATTATGTGATGACCGTCATTGTTCATAATCAAGAAGTCGTTCAGAGATCGTGGCCTAAACTAGTTAATTATCCTACCATAGCCTACAGTAGCGTTCGTAGCACTTTCCTGGGGTAAGATGGACACAATAGTGCTTTGTAGGCTGCTTTTAGTGCCGATGTATTGCAGGTTGTCTATTCTCTTAGTAGTTGTTATTTGTGTTCTTGTAAATTGTTTCAACTGCATACATTGTAACTTGTTCGACCTTCGAACTGCAGTTACTGTCTGTATATAGGCCTATAGTGCTTCTACAACTGCGCAAATCCATTTAAAACTGCACATTTTGTGTACAACTGCACGTTAAAAAAGCCATGATATAAGTTATACGATGGCAGGGCGACAGCTAAAGTCGAGAACAGTTTGAAAGACACTACAGCGACGACACAGAAAAGACAATCAATTGAAAAAATGACTGTTGATTTATTATAAAGTCTGCTGATCGAGAGAGGGATGCTAGCTACCACTCCCACGTTGTTAATTGATTCTATTCACAGCAAATCTAGCTGTTTAAGTCTCTGATCGAAGAGTTTTTCCGCTTCGTTGTCGATTGATCGAGTTGAGGATGTCTTTCGAATCACCTGAGGCTGTGTTTCGATGAATGACCTCGATCTGCGATCCGGCTCCTCCATCGTCCACCACTTCCTTCTAATCAATCCACCAATTCCTTCATCCCCCTTCTCACCCCTCGGCTCAACAACGCACAACACATAAATAAAAGAATAAATTAAAAATTAATAATAGTGGGCTTGCGGGATATTGGGCTAATCCGCGCCAGGGGCCCTCCTGCCTTTGCGAGGAGCTTACGGGGTTTTAAACCACGCCAGAGGCCCGGCAGGTACTAATACAAATAAACTACAAACACACAACAACACCACCACGACAACAACAACAACACAGAGCCACACAACCGTCACTCATCGCATTCCCCCTCATGCCATTCCCCTCGTGTCCCTCATGCAGCAATGTATAGCGGTTCCTGAAGCAACACAGAAATCCACGAAGATTATTAATACATGCCATGATGGATAGGCCTATTTAATAACATTCAATTACAGTATCGGGCACCCATGTGTCGGTCAGGGTCAGGTTAGGCGCCGTGAGAGTTGGTTAGGGTCAGGCATGGCGTCATGAGTGTCGTTAGGGTTAACGTTAGTGTCATTAGATACTGTCCAAAGATACTGTATATACTGGTCCTTGATACTGCAATTAGGCCACAAAGAATCGCTATTCATTATCCTATAATTTATACTGGTGTGCCTCGTTTGTTAGCTAAATTGATCAAACACAATCTACAAAAGTTGTAAGCCTCTTGAAGTAACAATTTTGAGACCAATCAATCAATCAATCAACCCATAAATCAAGCATAAATTTTGAATCACTTACATTTTCGTATTCGTTCGTGCACTTCAAGCGACTTCAGAACAGGCATTCATTCATTCGTCTTCAGATATTTTTCGTCTTGCTTCAGAATGGTTTCTAAATAAAATAAAATTTAAAAAATAAGCAACGTCTGAATTGTCACAAAGCAGTCCTCTACATAACTCTGGGAATTTAGGCAAGACTTTTAATGGTAAAATACGTCATAATGCGTTCAATTATTCTTTGCAAAATGACGTAAGCATAAGTTTATATGGTTTGAAATATTTAGGATGTCAAATTAAACCTCTATGAAATGACGCAATTTTGCTGGCTGCGCTCTTTAGCATTGAAACAGAAGAGTCCGGCTAACAGTTACTATTGACCTATCGTCATTCTGGCCTATATGTATCGACCATCTGCTCAGATCTTGTTTTCCGTTTGTCCTCAATCCGTCTCTTTCTCTACAGTCTGACCGTCGGCCATTTTGTTGCTATAGTAACGCCTTTGAAACTTACTTGTCGATTATTTTCGGTCTTTGAAATGACGGCGATGATGATATTTCTGTCGTATACGATATTCGAATAATTTCTTTTTCACTTCGTTGATCGTCTGCCATTTTGTCACAACTTTGTTCATCAACTGTACATCGTCATCTTCTCCCTCATCTTCATCGTCTTTATCGTCGTTTTGTAATCTTCGTCGACTTAATTATTTCGTTGTCTACTGCGTCTACTTCTGTGCAGTCATGAAATGAATCGTATGAACAAATGAAAATTGCGTCATTTTGCGATGACGTCATAGACATATTCGGGATTATTGTGACGTAAACCGACTTATAATGTAAAAGAGGCAATCGCAGCGGGTGTAGTAATAATTACGAGACAACTTTAATGCCGCTATTCTACTGCTATAGGCTTATTTGAATAGCGCATTCCAGGGGTTATTTTAACGTGCAGCTGGACACAAAGTGTGTAGTTGGGAAAGAGATTTGTGCAGTTGAAAATCAGATCTTGTGCAGTTACTTTTTGCCTAGTTGCGTGAACCTACGAGAAGTTAGTGGTAAAAAGTTGGACACAAACATCATGATAGTAACAGCCCAAAGTGGACATCTTTGAGGCGGTTTATTTGGGTGATATTTATGTTCAGGAAAAGGGCAGGCCTGTTGAAATTTGGCATGAGCTATAATGGTGATTACATGCAGTTTTCAAGTCAAGCATTAGACCAATATGGCGAAGGTCACCCGTGTGCATGAAGTAAGAGCGGGGAAAATGGGTGATGTAATCGAAGATAAGGTTCTGCTAAAAATCACACATAGGCTGCAAACAGAAGAATTTGCAGTAGGCTAAATGTATGGGCGGATGCAGATTCAAGGCCTGCTGTAGGTTGATATCCTGATAAAGTAAAGGCCGGGTTATCCTTCATACCATAATGACAACTTCTTGGCCATTGCAGTCTACTTTCTCCTGCTTTTGCCGCTTACTCTGACAGGCTGAAGCAGGAAGGAACGTAGACAGTCAGACGCATAAAGCAAAAATAGTCTACTATAATATAACAACCCAAGTATCTAATTGGAGACAGGCGATGAAAAGAAAAGAATTAATCAGGCAGACATCCAGACTGAGCTAGCCTTTCAGCCACACAGGCTATCCAATAGGCTACATACATACATGATGTAGGATTGTAGGTCAATGCATACTCAAATTTTCTTCCAAATTCTCCATATATCCCCATTCCCCATATTACAAGCACCCTTTTGAGTTTATGTGATCCCATCCAAAATCACCATCCTCAGAATCTGAAAGATACACGTAGTCCTATGTTATGGAACCAACCTCTCGCACATGGATGTAGACTTAGATGGGATAGGATCGAGGAACGGAACCCGGAATTTGTGGTGGTGACGGAGATGCTTATATCTTATATCCCCCAAATATTTCAGAAATATTATCACAAACATTATTATTGATTTCTACGGTGTTATCCACTGCTTGTCCATAATTATCAATTTTAATACATATGGCAGCCTAAACTGCCACCATTACGTTGTGTAAATTAAAAATAATTTAAGATACAGGTATGGGGAATTATTCAAGCCTTAAACCACGTCTCTGAGTACCAAATTATGATTGAATTTGTCAAGGTAACAGCCTAAAATGCTATTACAACAGTGGGCAAATGACTGTTTTCAAACAATGGACGAGAAAAGAAAATTATGAGTAATTTTTTTCAAATGACAGCTTTAAGTGCCAGATTAACAGCGTGCAAATGAACAAATTAAAAAATAAGGAGGAGACTCTCTAAACTCTGAAATAAAACCATGGCTGTCAGCATTTAGAAAGAGCAATTTTGTTCAGATGACAGTTACAGTGTGGAAATTCAGAAATGTAAACAATGGGGACGGGCATTTATTGAAGTCTCAAACCATGCCTTTTGGCGTGAAATTTATGAGCAATTTTTTTAAGATCACAGTCTAAAAGTTGCCATTATAATATTGTAAAAAATATTTAAATAATGGGACGGGACACTTATTAAAGTCCTAAACCATGACTACCAGCACTGAAATGATGAGCAACCTCGCTAAATTACAACTTAGAATACCACCAGTGCAGTGTGTAAATTAAACAAAATTCGTAAATGGGATTGGTACATCACCTTCCAAAACCCCTACCCAGCTAGGTGCTCGTGCATTGGAAATTATTGTCCTTCGGTCGCTCGTTTCCCCAAACACAGGACCAAGTCTGCGGCTATGTTCACACACACATTCTGGCTCTCATTGAATGAATGACACCAGCGCTTGTAGCATATAAAATTTCCAGCAGTCGTACCCTATGCCAAGTCATGGTGTGGTAAAATATCATTTACATGTAGATCGGCGACGCGGCTTCTGGTTAAAACTGCTATTAGCCTAAACAGTACATGTTCGTGTTGATGTGGGTGTCAGTATAGGCCTATCGATCAATAAAGACCATTTGGGAGGTTTGCTAATGATATTTATCGGTCTTACATCGTATTTTGCAGTTAGTGGGTTTAAATTTGAAATTAGCTCAAAGATTTTATTTCTTGGGGAAATATCTCATCTTGTCTGCTAGCTTTAGCTTTAGCAAACAATATCATGTTGATCTTAATAACCAGGGTTTCAAAGCAGAAAAGCAACATTTAGACGTACCCTTACATAGGCCTACTAGCGAAACTTTGGAAGTGTCCAGGAACATAGGACCATTTAACTTTATTACACTTAACAATCTTTCTGAGCTATTTCCAATTCCAGCAACAGCAGATGATCTGTAAGGGATCTTTAAGGGATCTCTACTCGATTAAAAATATTGAAAAGTCTAAAACGTCTAAGAACGTCTAGCTGATTTCATTCGTTAATTCATTTGGAAATTTTGCCATGATGAACTTTGAGTCAAACATTGCCATAACAATCGATTTTGATCTTTAATATGATTTTTTATAAAGTCGTAAAATCTTAATAATATTCAAACATTTAAAGCTCCAGTCGAAGGCCAAGCGCAAAGCACCAGCTTATTAACGAGCGCTCACCAAAAGCTGCTTCAACTTTGGGGGGGGGGGGGGGGGCAATTCCCTGGTCAAGGACTTTCTTATGTCCAGTCTCAAAATACGTCATTTATGTGCAGTTGAGAAAATTCCTTAAAATAACCCCTGGCGCATTCCATCATATTGCAATAAAAGAAATTGAATTGCAACGTGGACTGGGTCTACTTTGATCACAATAGTTCACCTTCAGACTGAAAACACGATTCGTAAACTTTGGTTCACCTTTGATTTGAATCTTTTCCGATTGAATTATGTCTTAGTGACCGGTATTTACTTATCTGCTCAAAAATGGTGCGCTTTAACCCAATCAACTCAAGCCGATGGTCTTAGATAGCCTAACAAAACTCATTGTAGTGGCGTCATAGGCGTAGGGGGCATTTCGGCAGTGGAGGGGGGGGCAAAGATTTTTACTTTTGTTCGAAAAGTATACTTTCAATTTTTAGCGGACCGCGAGTCGCCGACATTTTTTCAGCGACTAAATTTTCTGATGACTTTTTTAGTCATTTCGATTTCCAACCGAAAAAAAAACTGATGACTTTTTAGTCATTTCGTACAAATCTTCAAAAAATATAGCTATTTTGCCCCCTGTGTGTCCGAAAAAATCCTCCCCTGGCTGTTTGCCCGGAAAAAGGTTCGTCCGCCCATGCTTGTTTTGCCCGAAAAACACATTTGCTCAAAATTTGGGAGGGCATTTGGCCCCTGTAACCCCGCCTCCTACGCCTCAAAGTGTACACCTATGGACCGGATGACTAAAAAAGGTCGTCAGAAATTTTGGCGGATGAAAATGGAAAATTTCCGCGAGGATTCAGCCCCCCAAAAAACTGAAATTCTGGCGCCGCCACTGGTCTACATTGCCGAAAAGGGACCAGCTTATGAATTATTAGGCTAATGTTGTCAATAGGAGGTTTGGTAAATTCACCTGAAATAAGTCTTGGAGGTGTTAATTAGCATTTGAAACATCAATGATATGTACAATTTGACTGCTGATAACCACAATAGTTTGGTGGATATTTCACCAGTTGCGTATGAGCACAGATTTTAAGTAGGCTAACACATCAAATATGTTCAACGGAGTTTCTAAGAATTCATTACCGGATATGTGTGGCTCGGGTAAAAGACATAGGCTATTATTGGAAAGTGAGACATAATAAATTTTAACTGTTGCATTCATTCGGCCCATGTTCATGCGACAATTATCACAGCGAGCCAGTGGCGCAACCAGGTGGGTGCTGGGGGGTGCTTGAGCACCCCCAGGGCTAAAAAGGTGACCCACGCAATTTCTCCAAATCCGATGAGTTTTTGTGTGGAGGTGGGGGGGGGGGGGTAGGGGGTCTTTCGGTCTTTCAGTCTTTCACATTACAGATTATTCGGCTCTAAGCCTACTATAATAATTCTGAGCACCCCCTAGGAAAATTTTCTGGTTGCGCCCCTGCAGCGAGCTGTCTTAAAATTGCATCGTACACTGAACATGTAAATATGATCGTTTGCTCAGACTGTGGGGCACTATAATAAATCGCTTTGCTCTAATAACTTATATGCTTTGTTATTCTGGGTTACACAGCACAGCATTATAGTTTTTTTCAACGAGAAACATATGTGCCTTGAAAGCAAATAGGGCCACACCGCCACAGCCATGCACGTGCTTCAATTAAGCGTATTGTTAGAGTATCATTCCCAGTTGTCTCGTGTATCAACTCACTGTCAAATTGAAATAGCTGTTTTGAAATGAAGACATCATTTTTTGAATGTTCGCCTTCGTGTTTGGAAAAGCGTCAATTTTAAGAATGTCGACAAGTTTTCAAGCAGCCGTTTCTATTTGACACGTGAGACAAAAAATATTCATTTTAGTCAGGCTTGAATGCATCGAGTCGTCCATTCGGTAGCAGGGTCTACGTTCGGTACATGCTCTAACGATTACGGCTTCGAGCCTGCTGAGTCTCTGTCTCCAGGGCGTCCAGGCAATACAATTGATATGCTGCTGTCAGCAGCTGGGTAATTAGCGACGAAGTTCCTGCCGCACTGGTCCGTAGGCTACTCTATAGTTTGTGCCTTGGAACGCGTCCATAATTGTCTGCTTGCGTGGGACAACCCAGGAATATAAAAATGAGGCATGTTCTAAAGAAATGATCTCTGGTCACGGTGGCTTCACAAGGCTAGGTTTAGATATAGGGTACACGTGGGGCTAACGAACCTTGCCGCAATTACAAGTAGGCCTAGGCCTATAAATATTATTGAAAGGAAAGACTGAAGAATGCTGACTTTTTAAACATATCGCATTATAAATAGATGATGCTGGGATGGGTAATTGACCAACGGATGCAGCGAACTGAAGAGAAAGACACAGCGAAGAGAATAATGGCGTCATTGGAAGTTGAAACCTGCCGAGAAGCAGATAACTTAAAGAAAAAGATCATAGATATTTAAAATACCCGACAATACATTTTACCAAGGTGCAGCACAACGATTTACAACCAAGCATTTGAGTTCTTATGAAACTATCTGGACCTATTCATCAATCAATCAATCCAACGTTCGTCCACCAATCAATCAATCAAACAATTGCTTGATGCTCGTAAGCAGTTCATAACTCCAACATCGGATTAATCACAACACATAGGCCTACATTATATATAGTGATAAGACACAATTTTCATTCAACCATTTCGTGAGAAATGTGCGCAAATCTGATTTAAAAACAGCGCGAAATTAATATCAAGGCTCAGTGACCTCAGTCAGATATTTTATAGGCCTACAGAGGTATAACCAACCGTACATAGACCTTCTTGTCAAATACGGAAGTATAGACCTATACTGGACCCTACTTGTATGAACTGTTGTCTGATTCAACTGGAAACAGGATACGGCAATTTGTTACATGCTCAGATAATCAGATTCAATCAGTGGCGTAGGCAGGGGGGGTTTCGGGGGTCAAACCCCCCCCCCCCATTGGCTCCGGAAAAAGGTTTTTTTAAGGTTATTTTTCCATTTAAGTAAGAAAAAATAGCAAAAAACAGGGTTACCGGCCATAAAACCCCCCCCCCCCATGAAAAATTCCTGGCTACGCTACTGGATTCAATATTATGATGAGCATAGTTTGTCACTGCAGCTGTCGTTAATGTAATGCGATATATCGTGACTGCGCTATCTACGGATGAGATCAGTTATGCCTCGTAAAACTGAAGCATGTCATGTCTGCAATATTCTGCAAACAGGCGTAAATAAAAATCTGACTTCATTTCCACTGAGACCCGACGTCATAATATATCAATCCCAATCATCGAACATAGTCGGGCATTTGAAGAAGTCCTTAGCAGTTGTTATATTCAGACAGGGCACAAATGAATGTGTGCAGTGTGTTTGAGTCTGTATAGGCTTATATAATTATAGCTATAGAATAAGATGCATGCTTTTAGTTAGCGCAATGGATGTCGCCCGCATGCACAGGCCCTGTAGACCGTATACGCCCTACTATTGACAACAGATATCTTAGAAAAACGCATGATTGCTTTGTTAACATTAACTGACATTATTATACAGAAAGATTTTGTATTAAATTTCGCATAAATCAATTCCTTTCGTCTGCGGTCGCTTGTCGTGCTCGGGTGACCCAGACCAATATTTGAATAAAAGATGTAAAAAATACAAAGGCTGAATACATGTCTGTGCATTCGAGGTTCAAGGTTCAAGAGGTTGTAGACACGACCAGAAAATACGGCAAGAGACAACATTTTAACCACGCAACTTGCGTGATAAGAAGATAATCAAGTGCTTCAATTGAAATGATCTTCCATTGATCGTTATATGCAACCCAGCAAAACAAAACGGATCTTTAATATACATTTCAACAACCAGCGTGTCGCAGTGCCTAGCGTTGCACGTGCCAGTGCTAATACGCAGCTATAATAGCTTATCTATATTAAAACAAGCAAAATTTTGGCCTAAGTAGAAAACAAGATTATCGTCAGCCGTATACGTAGGCCTACTGGTCAAAAGATAATGTGTAAGCTTACCTTTTTTCATTTGAAGTCATATTGAATCATTATTGATATCTGTTGCCTAGGCATACTTATTGTAGGTCATAATCAATGTTGGATTTTTACTCTCAACACAATTTACGTTTGCACGTAATCAACGCTTTTGTCGGACATCGTCTTCAAAGGCTTTTTCACTTCGCCTGTTAAGACTTAACCAGCTAAATTGTTTCAGTTGTTGACTGCTAAGCAAGAGCCTTTCAGAAGCGCTCCCAGTGCGTGCAACCCCGAAAGAAAAGACATGCAGGTTTTGGAGCGGGAAAAGATGACGAAAGACTACCATAGGGAATTGATGGAGGAAGTCCTTTCAATTGGGAGGATCAATGCGGGCAAATGATCTGGATTGAGCCATGCATGCATGCATGTAGCATGAATGCATTACACTGTGCATGCACATATCCATACCATTATTTTGTTGGGTTTATCTCGATCATAGAAACAGTAGGCCTACTTAAATGTAATTTTTATTAGATTCTCTTATCAGGTCTTATTACGTCGCAAGACAGTATAGACAGTGTTCGCAAATCAGCCAAGAGGTAAACATGCATGGTGCAGTCTATTGGTAAAAACCAATTGGCTGTGTTGAATCAAGAAATGCCTCAGTAAGAGTCCC
The DNA here is from genome assembly GCA_949752735.1 of Lumbricus terrestris. Lineage (NCBI taxonomy): Eukaryota > Metazoa > Annelida > Clitellata > Crassiclitellata > Lumbricidae > Lumbricus > Lumbricus terrestris. The sequence goes on from OX457036.1 coordinate 25,502,845, forward strand.
AGAAATCGGGCGTAGGTCTGGAGTAGCTCATTCCGCCTTACTGGATCCGTCGCGGAAAAAGTTTAGTTTACAATCCTGCAGTTTCTGCAGAGGAACTAAGATTGATCCCACCCGTCTCTGCAGAGTAGGGGTGGGGGACGGGGGGCGGTGGGGGGAGGGTGGAACGGCGACCTTTGGATATCCGAGGGGCGGTTAAGCTCTGACAGGTAGGGGGAGAGTGCTGCAAGACTCCCAGGGCGAGTAAGACGCCCACCCCCTTTAAAACGGTTGGAAAGATACATATTGGTATTTTAGTTGTCTCATTGCATGCAGTGACATCTTGTGAACCTTCCATAATCAGTAATGTTTCAGTATTCGAGATATTGACGCGATAAATTAATTTTATAGATTTTCACCACTTTTTTGTAATTACACATTTACTATGAACTCGAAAATTACAAGAAACCCATGGGCGTCTTGAATGTATAGGAAGCCTAGAGATTACAAGATGCCCATGAGCGTCTTTGATACTATGAGCAAATGACAAAGAATCGGTGCCTACCATGACACCACCTTCTACTCATCTAAATACGGGGCCCATATAAAAATTTATCAGTGTTTATTGAGTCTATTTCACCCTTGCCCAAAACTTCAGTGAAATGGAAAGAATGCAGGAAGTGTAAAGGTTGATGTCATGCAGAACGTACGGTACAGACGAAAAGACATTCAAAGAATTCGTGTGTGACTGTAAGTTGTCGCTAGTCTGTGATTAAAGTGAAAATGACAATAATGACATAGGCCTACAACATGAGATTGGATTTCTGCTTCTCGTGTTTTCAATTGCTTTGTATCTTTTGGATCTTTTAGTTTTCGTTCAACCTGTTTTCTATCATGCAGTCTATTGCTTTGGTCTAAAAAAATGCATGATTCAATTCCACTTGTTTTAGTCAATTTCCATTACTCCAAGATGCCCATCCTACGGGTGTCTTGTAGTATAGGGTTCCTAAGACGCCCAGTTTGGAGGTGTGTATACTTTTTAAAATTTACACAGTTGATCTTATTGAATTTTGTTCTATAGTTGCTGTCATTGCTTTATTTTGATCACTCTTTACATTAGGGTGAAACACGTACTTCTCTTGTTCCAAGAACAAGAAGAAGAAAAGCACATTGCAATTTTCCTTAGCATGGGCATCTTGGAGCACTCTCCCCTATACTCTTTGGCGAGACACAGCTGACATATATCTATTTATGTAGCGCATTTTTGAGCATCTCAAGGACTAATGGCCAGTATTCGCATGCGTGGCTCAAAGCGATCGACCGCGTCGCTTTGACTTATAATAATACATCTGACCCAGACACTTGAGACGTTTTCATGTCTATTTGACCTCCATTAATCATTCATCCTTCCTCAATCTTAGGTCTACACACATAACAACGGTGAACTGAACCGTGCCGCTTGTATACTATGTATAGGCCCTCTGCGTATATACGGCAATTATAATAGGTTACGACGCACGTATGTTCAAGCATCTTAAATCTGCGTAAATATAGATAGGCTTCACGCATCGCTTAAGTTTATGTGTGAAACAATCGAATCTAGCTAAATGGGGCGAATGTGGTCAATTACAACAATAATGGGAACTAAGAAAAATAGGCCATACTTGAAAGGCAGCAAAGATTGAAAAGACGTGGAGCAATTATACATGTATTGTATATGTGACATATAGGCTATACATGTATTGTATATAGAGCTCTTGCAGTTGTAGCACGCACCACATGACGTCCAAGGATCTTTTTGTGTTCGCACTCGGAACTCTACACGCGAAGACCTTCGAAAGAGATAGGCTCATGATACGAAAACGGTTTGGAAATGAAGAAGAGTGTGAAGTGGTCTTGGTCGTTCCTATAATGCAAACGTTATGACCTTAATTGACATAATTCTATTGACGTCCAGGTTCAATAACGGCAGATGAACAGACGCTGAAGCTTTAGAGACAGTGGAAACACTAATATAACAACAAATAAATACGCGTTAATTTGAAGCTCATTTGACCTCTGTTCGGCCATTGACCTCTCGAATGCGTCTGAGCGTCAACCACATTTCTTGTATATCATTCACAGTTAGCCTATGCACTGCAGTTTGTGGTTACAATGTCATCATAGGTTTGAATATCTGAAAAACTGTTCTATATAGAATGGCAGTGCAGCTATAATTTAGCTGTTGATAGAATCGGTCGGATAATATCAGACATATAGATAAATTCCAGTGACAATGCATTAAAACATCTAGCTACAGCATATACTGAATGAATACTAGACGATGGATCGAGATGAATTCACTGCATTGAATAAAAGGACATTACGATAATAACTATCACCTTAGAACGAACCGCATTGCTTGCCTTGCAATAAGAGGAAGCAATGCATTCCATGTATCCATGTATATGTTCATATACATACATGGCGGTGTATGCCGATGTATGTATATGTTCATATACATGCATGGCGTGACAAGACATTATTTTAAATCATGTTGCATTCAACTTGACTGCATAACGTAAGATAACGGCTTCTATCATATTGCAATTCTTAAGACAAATTTGTATTAGTAGCCAATTGCGAGGCATGAACAAAAACCCAATGTATGTTTGCTTAAACTGAAGCTATGTTTATGCAGACCCTATAGACCTATCCATATGCTTGCATAAATGACTGTTTGCATGCGTATAAAATCAGGCGTGCATCACCCATCCTATCTAATGTTTGTGTTAGGTCTGCACGCCTATAACAAGCCCTACAAGGGCCTACATGCAACAAAAAAATGCATGCACAAAATTAATGCTTGCATCAATGTATGCATGCACGTGTGAATGCATGTATATACACAGTACATTTAATATTCATGTAGACTATACGACAGCATCTCTTAAGAACTGTGCAAATGCGCTATACCATGGTTAACCAAAGTTACAAATTCCGGCGAGAACAATAGTCTAATTATTGTGACTTGCATGACAAATTCCGCTTTTAAATCGCATTGCATTATACTTAAGACTGCATTACGTTGCATTTCGTGAGATGATGGAACATCATGCAACATTATTAAACTGTTGAATGTGTGTTTGCTTAGACATCGCGAGGACAGCCAGCGGAGATGTGGCAACCAGTGGACTGCGATCGGGCGACATTCCTTCAATACAACGGTTGCGACCGGACGGCCTGGCAGGAACAGCGTCTCAGGTGCAGCCGGATCAGGGAACTCGTCCGCGAAAAGTACCACCTACCAGTCCTCGCGGTGAGTGACACCATCTGTATATATAATATATTAGTGGGGCGCGGTGGTGTAGTGGTGAGGTTGCATGGGTGCCTTGGATCCGGAAGGTACCAGGTTCGAACCCACCTGAGACCCATCGTGTAAAGTTCTTGTGCAAGTCCTACTCGGAATTGCTCGTGCACTTCGGCGTGAAACTCCGATGCAGTGTCCGCGCTGTAGACGGGAGCGCCTCTGAGTAGCGAGCTTGAAGGGGCGCTATAGCAATTGCGAGAAAAAAACATTTGAAGGAATCGATCCTCTGCATAAATATCTTGTTATCGATCAATGTCGAACGCAGAGGCTTCCATACCCCTAGACAACCGGGCTCAACCCCTCTCCTCTTCCCAGGCCATCCTTCTCCTGTATCGATCGATCTCCTGTGAAGAATGCAACGATAGATGGAACCTATAGAGGCGCATCTGCTTTGCCGCCGCGATAACTGCAGCATCTTTCCTTGATTGAAAAGCAGACCAGTTCTCGTGCACCTTGATTGCCTAGCAATCCTTTATATTGTTGTCCAATTGTCACGATTAACTTCAGAGCGTTGTGGTCCTGAGTGAGACACTTGGACGATAAATATGCGATAAATATGAAACCGTCATTGATGTTTTCGCAAACTAACACCTGCTATTGTCCGCGAAGTTAGTCGCCAATGAAATACCGACTGACTTAAAGAATTAGCTACTGCCACACTTGGTCAAATATTGGACAGCCTACACCGAGCCTTTTTACAACAGGCACAATAGTGCTGCAGAAAGAGAGACCACTAAAACAGCAGAATCAAGAGCGACGAGCAGTGGTTATAGGAATTTCTAAATATATCAGTTTCTCTGAAAATACATCAAACACTTCGAGATCTTTTAGAAACAACAAAAGAGCCATCGTTATAATTATGCGTGTGCACTTGTAGAACGATGCATCTCCAAAGGCCCTCGAGGACCCGACGTGCATCTCTGACCTGATGCTCTCAGCGGAGCAGACCCAACGACTGATCGATGGACTCGAACAGGACCTCGGTCACTCAGACAACGAACAACGACGACGACGACGAAGACGACGGCGAAGGCGGAAGCGGGTGGCACTTCGAGATTCATTCTTCACCAAGTGGAACAATCAAAGGATCGACTACAAATTGGACGGCAACATAGGCAAGCAACAAAATCTAATCATCATCGTCGTTGTTGTCGTCTTCGTCATTGTCGTCGTCGTTGTCGTAGTCATTATCATCATCGGCAGCGGCATCCACACCGACATTGTTATCGACTTGTGTCGTCACTTACTTTTCTGTTGTCTTCATTATCAATGAGTCAAACGTTTTTATCTTAGTATACAATCAGCTGCTCATATCCAATGACTGATTATTAATTACAGGCAATTATTATTATTATGTCTCCTCGTTTAAAAAAAGCGATGACGGTGATCAAATGCTGTTATTTTCGATGATTACTAATTTACTATAGACATATACAATGATGAACTGATCGATGACTGTATATGCTGACAGGGCTAATGAAGATATTGAATGACTTTTATGTTGTGGGCCAATGTTATTGTGATGATAATATATGACGATGATATGGTGATGTTGATGATGTCGATATTGACTTCGATGCCACAGATTAAGCTTCTGCTGCTGCAGCTGATAATTAATGGAACGTGTTAGCGCTTATTCTAAAGAAGCAGCTTGAGCGATTGACATCAATGGAACAGCAGAGTCGTCGTCATTCCTTTTTGTTCTATTTTTCTGAATAGTTGGTGATGACTACAACATTGTGATGCAGGCCATCGCAACCTGGGAGTCGGCCACTTGTCTAACGTTCGTCGGTCACAACGTATCTGAGACCTTCACGGACAATCACATCCTTTTCTCGTGGCTTCCATACCCGATGTGAGTCTTAGTTCCAACCTAATCGATGTCTATAGGTAGAATCAGTGGCGTAGCCAGGAATTTATGATGGGTTTTTTGTTTTTTGGGGTCTGGCCGTATGCCCTTTCTGACACCAACCCAACAGTATTACAGTAAATAAAAAGAAATAAAGTAACAAAGGGAATAAAGTAAGAAAAACAATTGTTACTACAAGCAATTGTTGCTTCTTCAAAGAACACTGTCGACGGGGTCTTTGTTGTTGATGCATCTTATAGTGTCGTCATCGTATAAATGCGTGTTTAGTCGATTCACTGCTTGACTGTCTTTGGTGATGTTTTGTTTGACTGTCTGTGGTGATGTTTTGTTTGTCTTTGGTGACGTTTTGTTTGACTGTCTTTGGTGATGTTTTGCAGATGCAGTTCCTACATTGGCAAGATTAACCTAATACCTCAACCTGTCTACCTTGGATATGGCTGCTACTACATGGTAAGCCTGCAGGGATGCATTTCCAATTTGTCATAATTTACTTACGCTGCAGAGTGCAGACTTACAATGGTATAGTTTGGAGTCGATCAAAATGCCATACATACAACATAACATACAGTCTCTGTTCAATTCTTTTTATCTTATTAGATTCTTCTACAGCCCCCAAACGTATAATATTATTTTCAATTGTTCAGTTGAATATCACAATCAGCAAACAAACATCACAATCAGCCCAAACGCATAATATTATATTTAATTGTTCGGTTAAACACCGTTGTATAAAGTAGGCTTCTCCATCGGTCTGAGAACAGTTTAACTCAAGAACTGTCGTCTTCAATACATTTATCCATCGCGAACTGTTACTCTGCATTAGCATAGGTTACTAACTCAGAAGAAATCGATCTGAGTTTCGTCTTGGCATTTCTAAATAATTTCTTGGGACCTCATTCCACTTAAATTATAGAAGTGAAGTCTCGATCCTGAAATAGAATCATATAATTCACTCTGATAAAATTAAGTATCAATGCCATGCCTATTAGGGTGTCCCAACAAATATTTTTCTAGAAACTTGAAATGCAGTCCCCCTAAAAAGTTTTCATATGGTCCCATAATAACACCTGTAAAGTTTTATGACACTAAAAAAATATTTAGGGGTGGCTCAAGCCGCCCAAATTTAACCCATATTGGCATAATTTGCGCCTGATGTGTCCAACTTCTAAATGCCTTTATATCCCAATCGTTGATCCTATTATAACAAATTTACTACCCTTGGAAAGCTCGTGAATGGTAGAATTAACAGGTATTTAACTTTATTGGATACAATGGATATTTTGGGCATAGTCTTATGCTCAAAAAATGCAAAATCGAGAAAAATTTGAGATTTTTGAACTTTGGACACAATATCAGTGCACACACAACTAATCATTGGGAGTAGTCATTACAAACTCTTGATAATGTAACAAGTCGTGGTTTTAGCTCCTCCATACCTTCATCTGCTTCATAGTAAGAAATTCTGAGGGGGCTGTGAGGTTCAACCCCTATTTGTCCTAGGACCACACAGTAAAGTTTTAATTGCACACCCCATGCAGCTACACAACAAATCAACGTCTGGACCGTTATTTTTTTACTATTCTCATACTGATCTGCTGATTCTACATCACTGCACTCAAATTGTTCTTCAGTTCTACGTTCTACATTTACACATGTCAACAAGATTGTCACAATTGTGGTTAGAAAACATGTGCCTGTGTTTTTCGACAACCTGTACGAGAAATTGTCTCCGATCTACGTTCTTCGTTATCGTTGAGCTGAAATTCTGTATCAAAGCTGCGTCATGTTTGTTCAGCACAGTCATTTACACAGACCAACGTTATGAAAAATCACACGTGGTCTTATACGATTGGCTATCTCGCCACTCTTTCACCGAAAGATCGAGAAAACTATATTTGAACGCAGCATGGTTTGGGAAAAACCTTTAGGAAGAGATAACCCCGTTATTCCACATTAATGAGAACTCACTGAAAGAACAGAGAGAATTGCTATCTCTTATATCTTAGGTGCTGGTATACCAAGAATGATGTTGCATCATTTTCAGACTTGTCATCTAGAGCAGCATTGCCAGAATTATAAAGCTATGGATTAATTCAAAGAGAGCAGTGACTCTACATGAGAACACCGCCTGACTGTAGATGTCAATCACAAATCTGAGACTTGTTTGGGTTGGATGCCCTGTAATTCACGGTCGTCAACTGTATATGTGATTCGTTTCCATCATAAAGCAATTAGATCTATATTGCCTTACCCATCCAACTTGCTCTGTGATGGCAACAGGCTTGCGAAATGCTACCGAATTGTTCAATCCAACCATGAACACCAAGAGTTTTGAAAATTCTTGATAGTCATATTTCGAGTATGGCCACGCTAAAGCTGTTCAGTAATGAATTCTTATGATTTGTTAGATGCAGACTGCAGTAGCATTGGTCGAGGGTTTGGTTGATGGTGAACCAGATTGGAGCATTCATCTTTAAATGGCTTGCAGAGCTTAATTACAGACCATTGATGGACAAATTTTTACCAAGGACACAAAGAATGCACCAGGCAACTGGACTTAAAAGATTTCTGTGATGTTAACAAGATGTTACGACTGATGGCTGATGTAGAAGGGTGCAAGGCATTGCAAACTCTATTTAATATGCAGTTATTGAAAGCCGTTGTCTCAAAGCATTTGCCAATAATTAGGCCTAATGCATCACACTTTCACGACTTCAAAAGGTTCAAACTGCAACCGTTGATTCCTGTCCTGGTCCAGAGGTCAACTTTAGCACACCAACATGTTTGTAGGCTACTTCCACCAACTAGAGAAAAATCAGACTGACAATCTGTTAACCTTATTCATTTCTACTCCACTGATGATTGCCATGTGGAGGTAGCGACCTGCAATCCTAGTGCACGACATTTACATCATTCGTTTGCTCGAGAGCTTAACTGTCGTCCTTATGCTTGAAAAACCTCATTCGCAAATACAATAAGGTTGCATATTTGTAGATTTTAGTATTTCAGAGCAATATAAGGTTATTAAGCAATACATAAGCACGCTAGTGGGATCAAAGTGTGGACCTCCGAAAATTTCAAACTCATAGGCCTATATGTCGCACGTATAATTTGTGACAACTTACACATATTATATGTGAGCTTTGAGCGGCCTCTAAATATTTTCAAAATGTCCAGAAATTTGGCAGTTACTATCATAGGACCATAAGGAAACTTTTTGGAGGGACTGCATTTCAAGTTTCAAGAAAAATATTTTTCCTGTGCAATCGTGGGACACCCTAATGCCTATGGATATCGTCCAATCGTCTAATCAATTCAGGTTTGTGTGTGTTTTCTGTGGTCGATTTGCAGGGAATCGCTGCCCACGAGATTGGCCATGCTCTTGGTTTGATCCACGAGCATCAGAGACCCGATAGAGACCAATACATCACAATCAAGTTTGAGAACGTTCTCTCTGCTGATATATTCGTCCAATTCGACAACGCTTCTGTCGACGTATCCGGTCTACCGTACGATTACGGATCGGACATGGAGTACAGAACGCTGGTGGGATATATAAACAGTCTATCAAATTAATTGGATATTGCACAGTAAGCCATAATATCTATCCCGTTAAACAAAGGACTTGCCAGTACAGCGGCGCCCGCAGGATTTTTTTCTTGTAAGCTTACGCACAGAAATTTTCGATGGAGGGGAAACAGGGAAAAAAATTTCGTCAGGGTCGCCGAAAAAAATGATGACCTTTTTTTAGTCATCAGCCAAAATTTCCAAAAAACATACCTTTTCCATCCGCCGAAAAACTGATGACCTTTTTTAGTTATCAGCCAAAAATTCCCCAAAAATGACCCTTTTTTAGTTATCAGCCAAAAATTCCCAAAAAACATACCTTTTCCATCCGCCGAAAAAACTGATGACCTTTTTTTTAGTCATCGCGCTGTTCGCGCTGTACGCACTTACGTACCGGTACGTGCGTACGTCTGCGGGCGCCGCTGTGCCAGTATGAATTCAGTGTCACCTTGCCAAATGCTGCTACTGCCAACATTATTCGTCCTACTGTTGGGAACAAACCAAGCATTCTTATAATTACTATCATGGTGAAACTGTTTTTAATTAATTATTGATGTACGGCAGTTGATGGTTTCAGTGATTTAATTCTGTTAGAGAAACTATCAAAGTTTGGAAAAGTAAGCAGACCTTTCCTCTGGTTTTTCTTCTGGTACAGACTTTGGTTCAACGTCTGAATTGTACATGAGGCGGTTGCAATGTGTTCATATTTTAGTCGTACACAAGCAACGGGCAGCCGACCATCTTAACGCGAGATGAACTCTTCCAAGCGACGATAGGTCAGCGACAAGAGCTCACCTTCTGGGATGCGTTCGCCATCAACAAAATCTACTGCAACGGTATCAGATAACAAGCAATGACCATCATATCATTTCTATACGTTTATAATTATTCATAGCTTATCGTTTTTATGACCATCATACCATTTTTATACGTCCTGGGTCAGCAATGCGCATGACCCTTTTCAGCAACGGGAATAGGCCTACGCTAATAATAATTCATGTGAAAGAAAGAATGGCTGCGCAATTACAAACCTGTCTGCAGTTATTCATTAGGCTATAGTGTAGTGGAACTGAACTGAGCTGCTGAACTTGATACGTAGAGAAATTCTTAATGTAATAATAATTATACTTATTGAAATTTCCAATCACTCTTTTGTTATAAGCACTGAAATAATAGAGTAACTTTTGTTAAGATCTCGGCTTACAAAATGCAATGCTGCCATTACAATGTGGAAATTGAAAAAGAAATTATAATAATGGTAAGAATTTATATTTATTGAAGTCTTAGGCTATGCCTACTCATGTTAGCACTGCAATAGTTGATCAATTTTGCTAGGATGCAGCTAAAAATGCGCAGTCATTGCAATGTGAAAATTCAAAAATTTCTGATGGGGAGGGCAAATTTCCTCCCCATACTTTTCCCACTCGGTGCTACACGTCTCAGCAATCGACAGGCAAATACCCGTTCTCAGTTCCTAGAAACCTTGATTGCACAGCAGCTTTAAAGGATCGAGATTGGACTCATTGCTACTTTTAGGGCTAGGGTTTGTGCCTAGGGCCCCAAAACTCCTTAAAGCGGCCCTATGTAGACCTAGCTTCTAAGTAACGCTTTGCAAAAAACCGAGTTAACGACTGCATTGTTTGAGGGAAACTTTCATTAAATAGATGACAAAAGCCTAAATACAACGGTCTTTAAAAAAGTTTTTTTAACCCAACCTTTTAAAGAAAGGAACGCTTCGGGTCCAGTAAGAGTATGTCAGTCAAAAGCATATGATTTTTTTATCTTCTCTTTGGTCCTCTATATTAAAAAAACGAGCAAAGTATTCAAACGCAGTGCATAACCCAATTCTGCGTTACTTCTAACTTGAAAATAGTTAGGCCTATAGGGCAGTAGGTTCATGTTTGTAGTGATAATAACCAGTAACATTCTTTGACAGAAAAACTAAAACCATTATCCAGGACATTAGTTTCCGTTACGTCCTAGTAAAAGACCGCACAAGAGGATCAAATTCTTACGCCAGGCCATGGCAAAGTAGTGGAACTTTTCTTGGCATAATGTTTTTATTGTAATTAATTAACGGTGTCGTTGTTTGTGACAGATACTTGTCGTGGAATTCGTCTCAGCCGACCGTGTATCAACCACGGATATCAGGATCCATTGCAGTGCAATGTCTGCCGATGTCCGGATGGATGGGGAGGACAGTCCTGTGATCAAGTCAAACAGCCAAATAACAGTAAGGCATCTCATCTCATCTCATCCGGGTGCTATATTAATCTGATATTATTGTAAGGATCCTGGGGGTGGCCCATGTTCCGAGGGACGCTGCGGCGATTTGGGTGCCCCGGAGAGATGCCGCTCCAGGCCTTGTTCTGGTAGGCCACGCCTCCTAGGCCATGTTCCATAGGCCACGCCCCTTGGCTCTTACTCCCTAGGCCATGTTCTGGTAGGCCACGCCTCCTAGGCCATGTTCCATAGCCCTTGTTCTGGTAGGCCACGCCTCCTAGGCCATGTTCCATAGGCCACGCCCCTTGGCTCTTACTCCCTAGGCCATGTTCTGGTAGGCCACGCCTCCTAGGCCATGTTCCATAGGCCACGCCTCCTAGGCCATGTTCTGCCGCTCTAGCCCGTGTTCCATAGGCCACGCCTCCTAGGCCATGTTCTGCCGCTCTAGCCCGTGTTCCATAGGCCACGCCTCCTAGGCCATGTTCTGCCGCTCTAGCCCGTGTTCCATAGGCCACGCCTCCTAGGCCATGTTCTGCCGCTCTAGCCCGTGTTCCATAGGCCACGCCTCCTAGGCCATGTTCTGCCGCTCTAGCCCGTGTTCCATAGGCCACGCCTCCTAGGCCATGTTCTGCTAAGCCACGCCTCCTAGGCCATGTTCCGTAGCCCATGTTCTGCCGCCCTAGCCCATGTTCTGGTAAGCCACGCCTCCTAGGCCATGTTCTGCTAGGCCACGCCTCCTAGGCCTTGTTCTGCTAAGCCACGCCTCCTAGGCTATGTTCCATAGCCCATGTTCTGGTAAGCCACGCCTCCTAGGCCATGTTCTGCTAAGCCACGCCTCCTAGGCCATGTTCCGTAGCCCATGTTCTCCCTAGCCCATGTTCCGTAGCCCATGTTCTGGTAGGCCACGCCCCCTTAGCCCTTGTTCTCTAGGCCATGTTCCTGGGCGGTTATAAATAGCTCAGCCTGCCTAGAGAGAGTAGCTAATAGATGTAGTTGAGGAGGAGTAACAGACGTCCGTTGGTAGCCAGTAGTCAAGTAGTGAACTAGTAGATGTAGTTAAGAGCCGGTGCATGTCGCCTGTGTCGTTTGGCGGTCTTTTGTACAGTGATTGCGACGAATTAATAAACTCTGCTGAAGAAGAAGAATTCGTGTCGTTTGTCAAGTTCTATTGTCGTCGGGGAAACTCAACGTTTAAGCCCTTCGATAGACCACGAAGGCCGAACTGTCACGTGTCCTGGTCACCGGTGCATCCTGGTCCTTTGCTTTGGTGAGACGCGCACAGGGTTCGAGTTCGACGTTTAAGCCGGCGAAGAGGCTTATTTTCACCACACTGGTACCAGAAGTGGGGTCTACAGCTTTCCTGCAGAACGACGACAACTAGAATCAACCGAGAATGTTGACCGGAGACGACGAAATCACGATCCAGTATTCGGCGACTGGGGACGCCAACACGCCTCCCGACCGCGAAACACCAGCAGCCCGGAGAGCAACGATGGGAAGATCGCCGCTGCGGAACGTGGAATTCGGATCGGAGGACGACGAGACACAGGTGAGACAAAGCTACCGAGAGAGGACGGACCGACCGGTACGGACGACGGATCTGCTGGAGACCGTCGACGGCTTGCTGCGAAGGCGATCGGTGCCAATGAAACCCGGTCGTTTTGATGGAACAGGTTCCTGGGAGTCTTTCTACGCACAGTTTGAAGTGTGCGCCCGCCATAACCGATGGACTCCGGCGGACAAGGTCGACCATTTGCGCTGCGCGTTGGAAAAAGCGGCGACTCAACTCCTTTGGGACTTCGGCGCGCAAGCAGACGTGAGTTATGAGGAACTGGTGGAACGCCTCCGACAGAGATACGGGTCGGAAGGTCAAGCAGAAACCTTCCGGGCCCAGTTATATTACAGACGGCAACGAGCGGAAGAAAGTCTCAGCGACCTGTTGCACGAGATTCGGCGTCTCGTAGTCCTGGCGTATCCCGTCCCATCCAATGAGACGACCCAGATCATCGCGAAAGACTCATTCCTGGAAGCCCTACGAGACCGTGAACTCTCATTGAAAGTACGAGAACGAGAGCCACAGACTCTCGACGAAGCATACCGCACAGCCCTGCGTCTGGAGGCCTATCAACGAGCATCCGAGAGCGACGACCGAAGGAGACCGACGAATCGGGTTCGTGGGACTCAGGAGATCGACCCGAGTGCCCAGCTCCAAGCGACGCTGGACCGGTTCCTGACGGCGCAACGGGACGACCAGCGCCAGTGGCAGCGCGAGATAGAGGATCGGATTGACCGACAACTGCGGGAGCTGCGGAGCCAAGCTTCGAACGATAACGATCGGGGACGAAACGATCGTCCCGGAAATCGCAACGACGGTGACCGACAGCAAGAGACTACGAGACGGGCGGTCACGTGTTTCAACTGTGACCGAACCGGTCACGTGGCTCGTGACTGCCGCCAAGCACGCCGTTTCCGGAACCGCGGGAACGACGCCGGAACGACTGGAACCGAGGAACCGATGCAGCCGGAACCAGTAGCCATGAACCACACTACGCGATCGACGTTGCCGGACAGAGCCAGCAACAACGCCATCTACATCAGAGGGACGATCAATGGACAACAGCAGCTGTGCCTGATCGACACTGGATCGGAGGTCAGCTTGGTGCCATCCTCCGTCATCGAAGGGTTAGAACTTCGTTCATGTAATCGTACTTTGATGGCTGCTAATGGGTCAGAAATTAGGGTCCTTGGGGAGGTCCTAGTGTCCATTAAGATTGGGAGAGGTTTTGAAATCCCGACCACGTTTCTGGTGTCTGACCAAATAGTAGAACCTATGTTGGGTATGGATTGGCTCAGAGAGCACCGTTGTAGACTGGGATTTGGTGCAGGGGCATTATTTGTGGGAAAGAGACGCATTTCTCTTGTGCGGGGCAATGGCTCTAATTGGTGCCGGCGTGTTATCGTTGCCGAGGAGGTCGTAGTATTGCCTAAGTGCCGAAGGGATGTCCCGGTTAAAACTCTCTACGGGAACCTGACCACGGTTGCTCCCGCTTGGATGACCGAGGCTCAAGAAATCAGCCCCGGTGTGCATCTTGCCCGAGTGGTGATAAATGATGAGATCGATGCCCATGTACAAGTTGTAAACTTAAATGAAGACCCGGTGAGATTTAATAAGAATCAGTGCCTGGGAGGTTTACACCCGGTGCAGATAGAGTCGAAGGCGACAGGTACTGCAGGATTTGAACCGGTTAAAGAGAGTCCGCCTTTGGAGGCGTTAATAGCAGAATTACCAGAGGAGGTCCCCCCTGAGAATCGAGGACGACAGAGGAATTTATTGGCTGAGCATAGTGATGTATGTTCTGTTACTGACCGAAACGTCAGAAGGATGTCGATGTGTAAGCGCAGGAATGAGACTGAAGAAAAGCTAATTGGGGAATCGCCCAGAAGGCGAACATCGCTGCAGCAGAGAAATTCTGTGCATAAAGACTTTGCTTGCGTGGTTGTATTAGGAGCTTTGCTTATGGCTTTTCTCAGCGTTAATTGCAGTAGCGCTAAATGCGTAGAAGCCGCTCCTATGGCTAATCGGGGGGCTACCTTGGTTGCCAGAATCCCCGTGGAAAATGTTATTGTTGGCCATGGGGTCCCCCCTCAAATTTGGACAGACCAAGGGAGGGTTATGAACAGCCATCGGAGTGATTGGGACGAGGTTTTACCCTGTGCTCTGGCTGCATATCGAGTGTCGCCGAATGACGTCACGGAAAATCCCTCGAACTGGCCTATATTGGGACGGGAAGCCGGTGCATCGATCAACCTGTACCGTGGACGACTTGCCGGCCTACACACTGTCAACAGGTGCACGATGGCCGAAATATGCGGAAAAAGACTTTCTGAATGAACAGTTAATTTGGACTTTTCAAACGAACATTTGAAATGGTAATTGTTACGTTAGGCCCGTTGGCCGATGAAGCCCGTTGGCCACTTTTATGTAGAGTTTTGGACTCTTGTGTAACGGCTTACGTTAGGCCCGTTGGCCATAATTATGTGTAATGGCCCGTTGGCCACTTTTACGAGGTAAAGGCTGTGCGAACTTTGAGTAGATTGGTCCGACCCGTTGGTCGTGTTATTTGAGGCGTACCACGGTCAAGTCGACCTGAGACTTTGATAGGCGATGGACTCGGCTCGTTGGCCACAGTTGTTTTAAAGCCACGTTTGGCTTTTTGCTTATTGTTGAGCCATGTGGCTCTGCTTTATCAGTTCAGAGGGTGGGGACACCCTCTAGCGTAGCGGGGGGAGCATTGTAAGGATCCTGGGGGTGGCCCATGTTCCGAGGGACGCTGCGGCGATTTGGGTGCCCCGGAGAGATGCCGCTCCAGGCCTTGTTCTGGTAGGCCACGCCTCCTAGGCCATGTTCCATAGGCCACGCCCCTTGGCTCTTACTCCCTAGGCCATGTTCTGGTAGGCCACGCCTCCTAGGCCATGTTCCATAGCCCTTGTTCTGGTAGGCCACGCCTCCTAGGCCATGTTCCATAGGCCACGCCCCTTGGCTCTTACTCCCTAGGCCATGTTCTGGTAGGCCACGCCTCCTAGGCCATGTTCCATAGGCCACGCCTCCTAGGCCATGTTCTGCCGCTCTAGCCCGTGTTCCATAGGCCACGCCTCCTAGGCCATGTTCTGCCGCTCTAGCCCGTGTTCCATAGGCCACGCCTCCTAGGCCATGTTCTGCCGCTCTAGCCCGTGTTCCATAGGCCACGCCTCCTAGGCCATGTTCTGCCGCTCTAGCCCGTGTTCCATAGGCCACGCCTCCTAGGCCATGTTCTGCCGCTCTAGCCCGTGTTCCATAGGCCACGCCTCCTAGGCCATGTTCTGCTAAGCCACGCCTCCTAGGCCATGTTCCGTAGCCCATGTTCTGCCGCCCTAGCCCATGTTCTGGTAAGCCACGCCTCCTAGGCCATGTTCTGCTAGGCCACGCCTCCTAGGCCTTGTTCTGCTAAGCCACGCCTCCTAGGCTATGTTCCATAGCCCATGTTCTGGTAAGCCACGCCTCCTAGGCCATGTTCTGCTAAGCCACGCCTCCTAGGCCATGTTCCGTAGCCCATGTTCTCCCTAGCCCATGTTCCGTAGCCCATGTTCTGGTAGGCCACGCCCCCTTAGCCCTTGTTCTCTAGGCCATGTTCCTGGGCGGTTATAAATAGCTCAGCCTGCCTAGAGAGAGTAGCTAATAGATGTAGTTGAGGAGGAGTAACAGACGTCCGTTGGTAGCCAGTAGTCAAGTAGTGAACTAGTAGATGTAGTTAAGAGCCGGTGCATGTCGCCTGTGTCGTTTGGCGGTCTTTTGTACAGTGATTGCGACGAATTAATAAACTCTGCTGAAGAAGAAGAATTCGTGTCGTTTGTCAAGTTCTATTGTCGTCGGGGAAACTCAACGTTTAAGCCCTTCGATAGACCACGAAGGCCGAACTGTCACGTGTCCTGGTCACCGGTGCATCCTGGTCCTTTGCTTTGGTGAGACGCGCACAGGGTTCGAGTTCGACGTTTAAGCCGGCGAAGAGGCTTATTTTCACCACATTATGTTCTGTGATTTGTTCTAGGATCTTATCTGTTTTTAATTCGTTTTATGCTCTATGATCTGATCAGCTGTTCGATGATTTGTTCTGTTAGCGGGATATTCATCCCTTAGGGTCTTCCCTGTTATCATCCTGTTACACGAAGAATGCTACTGTGATTAGACCTAGGCCTACTTGGTTGATGGTTACAGTAAAATAAAATGAAAAATTTAAAACATTCGATGTTCTGTGATCATATAATCTGTCCTATGATTTGTTCTATGTTCTACAATCTGATCTGATATAAATCTGACTTAGTCTAATCAAATAATTATGTTCCGCTAGGGTTTGGTTCCGTCACTTCAGTGCCGTTAAATTTACTGTCTTTTAGTCTATCGTAGCCCACTGCGAATCTGTATAATTATCCTCTTGCAGTAATCTATGATACGATGGTTTTTCATCCATGTTCTTTTCTCAGTGCACTGATGCAACAAAACTTTATAAGTTTTAAGCCGTTAAACAATTAACATACAGCCTAAACGAACAACGCACGGAAAAGTAAATGGACGAATGAACGATCTAGTTAATTAATTTATTAATTATAAGAGATTTTGCAAACGTCAAGACTTGTTTAAGAGGCACTGTAGTGGGGTAAGGGCAGGAACTGGTTCACCTAATTAAAACCCGCTAAAAAGCGATTGGCCACGCCCATGACTCATCAGCCACGCCCCAGGGAGTTAGTTCCTGCCCTTGCCCCACTACTAGGCACGGTTCTGTGTCGCCGGCAGGGCTTAAAGTGTGGCTGGACGGTCATGGACGGCGTCCATGCACTTATTTTGAAATCTGAACACCGTCCAGCCACTTATTGACCAGCAATGACAGGAAAGGTAAGGGGCGTCCAGGCGCTTCTTTTGAAAAGATAAGGGGCGTCCAGGCACTTATTTTTTCGCGCTTTAGGCACTGGTCGCCGGGAGGAGTGAAGTGATAAATTACCAGCTGTTGAGAGTGTCATGTTAAGAGTAGACTAAACATATTTTATATCTGTAACTCTTGTTCGATGGCTTTTATAAGATACGTGCAGCGGAGCCGTTGAGGCCAGCGATGTCGCACACTACATCTCATCTCCAGGATACACGAGTTCCGACCCCAGTCTACGATACTACAACAACTACCAGGAATGCTACTATCTCATACAAGTAATCAAATCCGATCATTTTAATCTTGCAAAGGACATGGGTTCGGTGTCGTCAGTAGCAGCAGTGCTATGGGGCGTGGTAGTGAAAACTTAAGAATAATACTGGTTCTACCATTACATATAACTATAGGCCTATAGACTCCATAATTATATATTAATATAGTGCCCGTATGTTGGAAGATCCTGATTTATTCTAATTCGATAACTTCTATAGCGCAGCTTTATTGAAGTACAAGACTGATTATTAGAAATGCAGTCAGAAGATTATTGTTTCGAACAGTCTGGCGATGCATCCAATGGGTTGTCGATTGTGATCAGTTACGGCTCCTTAACTTACATTACAATGATTACATTACTAGTCCTTGTCTTGTGGGGTCCAGTGGTGTAGAGGTATGTTCGGTCACTTCGGTGCCTTAGAGGCGAAAGGTTGCGGGTTCGAATTCACCTCAAGCCACAGCATGGGGACCCTGAACAAGCCCTTCACTCGCAATTGCTCATACGCCTCGGCGTGAAACTCGGATTCAGTGTCCGAGCTGTTGTCAACAGTGCCTCTGAACAGAAATTTTGAAGGGCTGCTATAACAGATGCTGATACGTACGTAATCATTACCTTACATGGTTTTAATGTACATTTCCGTCTCTTACCGTTCGTAAATAGCAGAGGTCTGTGCTGCATATTTCGTCTGTAGTCGACTGCTGGATATCGCGTGATCGTGGAGTTTCAGGGTGAATTCGGTATCTACTGTTGGGCAAGTGACTACGGTCTATGCGTTCATTGGGTGGAGGTTCGATTCCGAAGAGATCTCGGATTATCTGGACCAAGGTTGGTTTCTTACCTTGTAGATTAGGTAACTCGAATAATTATTATATTCGTGTTGTAAGGACCTTCTTCTTATTTTGGTTCTTTGTTCCTCATGCTCCTTCTCCTCCTCTTTCTCCTCCTCTTCCTTCTCCTCTTCCTCTTCCCTTGATTGGGATTCTGATCTAATTCATCTTTTTGCCTCGTGGTTAGCCTGCTCCCGCAATTATTTTGGTTTGAGATTATAGACAGCGATTTGGAAGTAAGGAATCAAAAGGACTTGATCAACAACATTATAGGACAGCAGCTATCCGATATCTCCGCTCATTCTGGATCGCTGGTCCTGGGGCGTGGAATGGCCTCCCTGTTACTCTGGGCTACTCCACTCTGTTCCGGAAGAATCTCAGAACTGTCCTATTTAGCCGTAGTTTTGCCGGGAGCGCTTCTGAGTAACCTACCTTGAAGAGGCACTATATGAAACTTCCCACATTGAGTGATAGGCCTAATAGTGATCGATGTAATTGATCTGCAACGTTTCGCTTAGGTTCTGCTGCAAATCGCGACCTGATCGGATGTTTGTATCCGAGGGAAATCAGATGTTGATCATCTTCAAAGCGAAAAGCAACGACGCCACAGTTGAAGACAGGAGAGGATTTGCATTCAACTACCAAGCAGGTTCTCTAATCATATCTAATCCTATCTTATCTGTTCTTATCCGTCCCTAATCTGATCTCAACTTTTTTGGTAATCTGTGCGAATCTAATCAATCGAATTCGGGAATAAAGTGTACATTGACGACACAGCAACCTGCAGACAGTGGTCAAAATCATATTACAATAATTTAGTACGATATAAAATAATGGAGAAGGATCCAACCCGTCAATGATTGAAGGACAAAGTGTATTTGAAAGTGAAACAAGAATCATCTGGAAGAGAAAAGTTAGCAGCACACAAAAAGATTTTCTTAACAAGGGAAATTAGAGGAAAATTACGCTGCATGTGCTTGAGGTCTTATGGCAGTCATAATAGTTATCAGTTGTAATATCTCCATCATCACGCTTTCTTTATAATAAATTATAAGCATTTTATGTTTATTATAAACATATTATGTTTATTATTATGCTTACTATAAACATATTATGTTTATTATAAACATATTATGCTTATTATAAACATTTTATGTTTATAATAAACATATTATGTCTATTATAAACATATAATATTTATTATTATTGAGCTCACAATGCTCATAATTGATCTGATGATCTATATGAACTTTTGGAAGGTGGCATATTTGTGGTGGTTTCCATTGTGATGACGGCGGTGATGGTGATGGTGATGGTGACGATAATGGCGCTGCAAGGAACCTGGCAGAAATATGTCAGCAGTTGTTTTTTGCATAAATTATAATTGATCTGATGATCTATATGAACTTTTGGAAGGTGGCATATTTGTGGTGGTTTCCATTGTGATGACGGCGGTGATGGTGATGGTGATGGTGACGATAATGGCGCTGCAAGGAACCTGGCAGAAATATGTCAGCAGTTGTTTTTTGCATAAATTATAATTGATCTGATGATCTATATGAACTTTTGGAAGGTGGCATATTTGTGGTGGTTTCCATTGTGATGACGGCGGTGATGGTGATGGTGATGGTGACGATAATGGCGCTGCAAGGAACCTGGCAGAAATATGTCAGCAGTTGTTTTTTGCATAAATTATAATTGATCTGATGATCTATATGAACTTTTGGAAGGTGGCATATTTGTGGTGGTTTCCATTGTGATGACGGCGGTGATGGTGATGGTGATGGTGACGATAATGGCGCTGCAAGGAACCTGGCAGAAATATGTCAGCAGTTGTTTTTTGCATAAATTATAATTGATCTGATGATCTATATGAACTTTTGGAAGGTGGCATATTTGTGGTGGTTTCCATTGTGATGACGGCGGTGATGGTGATGGTGATGGTGACGATAATGGCGCTGCAAGGAACCTGGCAGAAATATGTCAGCAGTTGTTTTTTGCATAAATTATAATTGATCTGATGATCTATATGAACTTTTGGAAGGTGGCATATTTGTGGTGGTTTCCATTGTGATGACGGCGGTGATGGTGATGGTGATGGTGACGATAATGGCGCTGCAAGGAACCTGGCAGAAATATGTCAGCAGTTGTTTTTTGCATAAATTATAATTGATCTGATGATCTATATGAACTTTTGGAAGGTGGCATATTTGTGGTGGTTTCCATTGTGATGACGGCGGTGATGGTGATGGTGATGGTGACGATAATGGCGCTGCAAGGAACCTGGCAGAAATATGTCAGCAGTTGTTTTTTGCATAAATTATAATTGATCTGATGATCTATATGAACTTTTGGAAGGTGGCATATTTGTGGTGGTTTCCATTGTGATGACGGCAGTGATGGTGATGGTGATGGTGACGATAATGGCGCTGCAAGGAACCTGGCAGAAATATGTCAGCAGTTGTTTTTTGCATAAATTATAATTGATCTGATGATCTATATGAACTTTTGGAAGGTGGCATATTTGTGGTGGTTTCCATTGTGATGACGGCGGTGATGGTGATGGTGATTCAACTTCAACTTCAACTTCAACTTGTTTATTGAACCCAAAAATATAAAATAAACAATTATGCATTCATAATAGTACACAAAGCGATTGATTGCTGTTAACAGGTATGCATTCATAATAGTACACAAAGTGATTAATTGCAGTTAATGATTGCAAATGGTATAGCTTAGCGTACAGTTATTACTGTGAAATGTAGGTGATGGTGACGATAATGGCGCTGCAAGGAACCTGGCAGAAATATGTCAGCAGTTGTTTTTTGCATGGCAGCTTTTAGTCGATGACCATAAATCATCATCATCATCATCAATATCATTGGGCTCAATGCCCGTAAGAGTCCGGCGCCACTCTCTGTCTGAGTCTGTCTCGCGTCATGCTGCCCAGCTTCAACAGGTCCGGTCAGCAGGTCTGCCCCATACCATTAGCATCTTGAAGCAGTTAGACCACCTTGTCTAAATGAAGAGAATATTGAGAGAGAGAAATGAAGGACAACCTGGGTCAATGCCCGTATGTGTCCCATGCTCTCTCCTCTGACTCTCTCCACTGGTCTGTCCTGACCGGCCTGTGCATGTCTGCTCCACATCATGACACCTTGAAGCATCTGGGTCGCTCTGTCACTTGTGCCGTGGTTTTTGCGGATTTCAATCGTCTTGGTCTTTTACTGCCAGCGTATCGCCACCCATCTGCATATCAATGCATATCAATAAATCGGTTGAGAATAGCCGTCGATTATAATTATTCGAGTGGATGAGGACGACTACTTTGTCAAACTATAATTATTCCAAATAGATGTACATTAATTTAAATAGTATTTTAACAATGATTCTAAGACAATGGCATCTTAATTGTGTGGAATATTCTAGACGTTGACCAGTGCCTTAGTTCCCCGTGTCTCAACGGCGGAGTCTGTTTCGACGGATTCCTTGACTACTCGTGCTACTGTCCAATCGGATATCTCGGCAAGAGCTGTCAGATCCCAACAGATATCCTCCCACCAACGTCAAGTAATGATACGATCATTCAATATATCATTGTATCATACTCATTCATTCGGTCATTCCATGGACTAATATAGCGCCCTTTCAAGAAAACTACCCTGGAGCGCTCCAGCCCAGTAACGGCAAAATGGAAAAAGACTTGGAAGATTTATGAAACAAAGTTTGATTGGTCAGATGTAATAACTATGATTATAATTAATTATGTTGTTTTAAGTGTCAATGAATCGCTCTAATCCCATTTCCACATTTGAAAACGAATTCTGCTCATTCAAAAATCTGTATTGAGGTTGAGGGCAGACAAGTTTGATGCCTTGTGGCGATAAGATTAGCATTATTCAATCACTTTGATGATAATAATAAGACGATTTATATAGCGCCGTAGATCAGCCGAGGCCGAAGAAAAGGGCGCTGTACATGAGTTCAAAAGTTACTGTCAATTATACGATTGTTTAAACAGGTGCGAACCTGCGATGGTTGGGCTTAATAATTTTAAGCTACATGAAAATGCTTCCATGTTGACAAATACTAACGTCTATTTCCGTTGATTTTTCAGCATTATATTTTATTTATTATCCTAAATTAGGCCTATATTTATCTGTCTGTAAGTTATTTGTTTATTATGGTCATCGTAAGCGCTGGAAGTCCGCTTTGACGAAATACTGTTACCTGAGTTACTGAATATTACCTACCATTGCTAAAACACTAGCAATAGTAGACGCATATAGGTAGGCCTAATAATCAATAGCTCAGATAACAGTATTTTCTTTTCATCGTTTTACCTTTGACCAATAGACTGCACATTTTTAATATTGCAACTGCGTTAAAGTGATTGCTTGTACGATATGATGAATAATTATAACATGCTGCATGCGAACGGAAGTTTACCTCCGAGGGTCTGATAGGAAGTCAATAACATTGCAAATCTGTTTTGACAGAGTTTCCATTGGACCTAACGTTTCTCATCGACACAAGTTCAACAACCGGAAAGAACCTGACTTCTCTGAAGACGTTTGCCAAACGCCTCGTTCAGTACCTACCGATCAATCGGACCCGGACCCAGGTGGCAGTGCTGACGATCAGCAACACAACCGGCGTCATCACCTACCTCAACCAGTACCCCGTCTCTGAGGTCGTGCTCCAGGCAATCGACTCTGTTCAGCTGAACCCTGGAAGGGCCGACTACTACCTTCCCATTCAGTACCTGAGTATCTTGATCTACGCCAGCGGTTACGGTCGTCGGGTCAACGCAGCGCGAGTCGCCGTTCTGCTGCTCGATAGTTCATCCTACGACAGTCTGTCCTACAAGGGCAACTTCAACGCGACGGTGAAGGCCGCCGACGAAGCGAGAGCGATGAACGTCACCCTGATCGTCGTCTGTGTCGGTAATGCCACTCCCTCTCGTCTGCTGATGGCTGTCGCTGGATCTCCAGATAACATCGTCTACGTGGAAACATACGATGGATTGGAGTCGACAAATTTCATCAAAGACATCGAACAAAAGATCGAACTCAGTGGTATGTCATCGTATCTCATGCAAACTTATATACATATTTATGTCAACGTGTCTCATGCAAACTTAAGGCTTATATATATATATATGTTATGCAATGTTCTTCTGTGCCATACTTTATTAGTAATGTTCTGAAAAACCATGGTAGGTCTATAAATTATGTCATGCAACGTTCTGTTGTGCAATGTTCTGTCATTCAATGTTCTGTTATGCAATGTTCTGTTACGCAATGTTCTGTTATGCAATGTTCTGTTATGAAATGTTCTGTTATACAATGTTCTGCCATGCAATGTTCTGTTATGCCATGGTTTATTGCACTGTTCTGCCATGCTATGTTATGTCATAACATATTATTTGTGTATGTTATGTTAACTTATGATTGATCATGTGTTATGTTACACGTTAAATATAAATATCTGACCAAATCTCTACAATGAGCACCATCACAGACCTTCAACAATAATTGTATCTCCTTACATTCTCAACAGCAGTCTGTAATCTTGGGTTATGGGTCTTCAGGTGGAACCACGAGTTTTGCATCATTGTGATTCGCACTTGTGCATTCCAAATTGCTACACCAAGGAACTGACTGCTGCCAATGTTGTTTCTCTGATGTCCGAACCATTGTCTCTAAACAGGAAACTGCGACTTAATCTTGTGCTACAATTACCAAGGCTGCAAGAGACCAGCACGCAGTTAAGAGAGGATGGAAATAGATAGAGACAGCTAACGATTAGGTTGTAAGGCTACTCAATCAACGCTACTTATCAAGACAAGGCCGTAGCTAGGTGGTGTTTGGGGTGTTTGAACACCCCCCGAAATGTAAAAAGTAGAAAATAATAGAATGTATTTACTAGCACATGATGTAAAAACCATGAAATAAAACCATGAAAACACCCCCCGAAAAAAAATGTGAAAAATAGAATGAAGTGATTTCGGTTGGATTACGGGAAACTGACGAAACACCCCCGAAATCAAATCCTGACTACGGCCTTGTATCAAGATCACACCATAATATACTAATGAAGCCAAACCGTGATTAAAATAACAATGAACTCTATCGTAATTACTTAGGACAATCTACCTGCAACACGTGTGTTATCTACTTAGATGCATTCATTGGTGATTATACCTTAGTCAAAGAGTTGAAATTGTTTCATTTGTGAACAGTGCTTCGTAGCATACAGGCGTCAGACCCATCGTTTGCAACCACTCCAACCACTACGTCCACACCAACAACTACGACTACTTCCACGACAACTACAACTACTCCGACGACCACTACGACTACAACAACTACAACTACACCGACAACTACAACTACTCCCACGACAACGACGACGCCCACAACAACTACATCAACAACTACAACAACACCAACAACTACAACTACGCCAACCACTACAACTACTCCCACAACAACTACGACGCCCACAACAACTACACCGACAACTACAACTACACCAACAACTACAACTACTCCCACAACAACTACTACCCCCACAACAACTGCACCAACAACTACTACACCAACAACTACAACTACCCCTACAACAGTGACAACGACGACGACTACGTTTTCAACAATTCGATCGGTTCCTATTCGCAGGACTCCAGTCGCCACCGTCTTAATGTCGACCCTAAAGACGACACCATCTGCCCCATCTACCCCGTCTTCCCCATCTACCTCAGCGACGACGACAATTCAGTCGCAGAGCGATCGAAAGACGACTCCTTCTTCGTCTGCGTTAAGGACAGACAGCACAACAAATGCTGGCCAAACCGACTTCTCTTCCCCCTCCCCCTCCACATCCACCTCCACATCAACCACCTCCACATCGACCTCCACATCCACATCAACCACCACATCAACCACCACTTCAAACCCATGCAGCACATCGATCGGACCGTGCGTGGGACCGACGTGTGGAGGATGTGGCAAACGAAGCGTCACAATCAGCTGTCGAAACAATCTGGGAGAAAACGAAGCGTAAGAAAATGCTGAATTACTCAATGTTGAACTCTGATTCGATCTCATTTAATGCCTCTTCTTATCTAGTCTGCTGACATTTCTCGTCTTATCTCATCTTGTCTGATCTTTTCTGATAAACTCTAGTCATGGGCGGAATTTATCAGGGGCTAACCCCCCCCCCCCCCAAGAAGACCCAGATTCAGTTTTACCGTGTAAACGGTATCTTTTCCCGGGTCTAGCCCCCCTAAGAAGACGCAGCAAACTCCTAAGTTAGCCACTCCAAGAACGGAAACCAAACTCCGCCCAAGACTCAAGTCTATAGTGTTATCGTACATCTGATCTAACCTTATCTATTAAATCTAATGCAAACATTTCTATAGAATCACAAGACTTCGAAAGGTAGTGTCGCTGCACGCGACAACTCTGTAGTAAGTATGTAAACATTAGCAATGCGTTTGAAGGAGAACAAGTATAGTTAAGCGCCTCTATAGCTTCTGAAGAACTCGAATAGACGGCTGTCCATTCCAATGCAGACTAGGGAAAGGTTCAGAAACTAAGCAGGTTATGGTGAGATCGGCTTGAAAATGAAAGCCAATCCCATTGTATATAGCTATCTCTAAACCGTGTCACATACTTGATACGTTACGTTGCTTTAGCGCCACCGAGGTAACCGTCGAGGATGTAAAGTTAGGAAATCCCAGATAAAACTCGATCCAATATCACAACCATAAAATTATATAAAAACTGAAAATACTTAGACAGTTAAACAGAGACTAACGTGAACTCAGGTTGACGGGTTTTAAGCTTAGGCTACTTGTCTCCTCGAACGTGCGTAGAAAGACGTCATGTCAACTGTTGCATTAACTCTCTCTTGCTAAAAGGCCCATCGTCTCTCCTGCTTTGCTTCCTTTAGACAATCCTTTAAATGTGATTTCTTTAAATGCAGCGTCTCCACATCTGAGGAGCGTTGCAATCAAGACACAGAGACGACTGCTTGCTATCAATTGTGTCCAGTATTCATCGGAAGGTTGTATTTCATGTAAGTATAGGCCTACTCAGAGATAACACTATGCTCATCGTCATCTTGCTATCTTTTAACAATTTCTCCATACTTTCTATTAATAGTTAGGCTAATAATTCAACAAATCTCGCTTTAATGTTCGACCTCAACACAATCAAACAGAAGGTCATCGTTAATTTACGGCAGGTTTATATCACCAATAGTCGCCATATATATAGGCTGAGTTAAATGACGATTTGTCTCAGGGTCAACGGTATTAACCATAACCACAGTTTTTATTGCTTAAAGTGACAATTGACAAAACATCTTTATTACATTATAACGAATATAGAAACTAAAAAAATTAATTTAATTGGTATTTTTTCAGTATTTTTATTTAGTATTAAACGGTATTAAAGGTATTGAAATCTTTTTGGATTTAAATTGTAAGCATAGTCCACAAAGATTCATGCTGATCGACATAGCGCAATTAAAATCTAATCAGAAGCAAAGACCATAGATGTGTACTAAATTATATATTTGTACTTAAAATTGTTACTTGTAAATATTAATTATAGGCTCAAGAATTTTATATCTTTATATATTTTATATTTGATTATTTTATTTTTTGCTGTTGTGTTGCTTGACTCGGGTTCTGCTAAAAATAAAAAAGATAGCCCCTCCCACTCCTGGCTTGGCCGAATCAGGAGTGATCCAGTACTTAGGCCATTAGTGTTAAGTTACCGAACCTGTTGTAGCCGAACTGCGTGTCGTGCGAAGCAGGCCGTATTTCGTATAACTTGTACATGTAATCGTTCTGCGGTTTGTCAGATTGAATGTCAATAAACGAAGATTATTATTATCAAGATAACTCTTACAACTGTAATTTCTTGTAGGACCTACTACATGTATTTCTCAAATTATGACTTAGACAATTACATAATGACACTATGGTTAGATGAATCCTTGAGAGTGCGGTGAAAAAGTGTGGAATATCAGATAAAAATTAAATTAAGGAAAATACATATTAGACAGTAAATAAATAAAGTTACATAAAAAGTGAAAAACGATTAAAAAAAGACGATGCAAAAAATAAAAAACGAAAGAACAACGTTTTGGTAGAGAATAAAAAGCGAAAATCGTTTTTTACAACTATGTCTATAATTGCTGTCTGTTCTGTTTGAACAGGAGTTGCAATCCGTACTGTTGCGAAGGCTTCAGTCTAGTGACCAACGTCTGCGTGAAGAATTAGACGAACCCCGTATGACGCCATAACTATTTTATCTGGTGAACGCCAGGGGGACGTTGATCGTCCGCCATTTTGGATCTGATAGTAGAGCAATAATTAATTAGGTTTTTACAGCAGTTTTTGAATGATTTTAGAGCAGGTCTAAGAAACTTAAATCGTACAAAGTCTTTCGTTTTATCGTTTTCACCGTGTAATTTACACATTGTCAGCTTATTTTATAATTTTGAATGATAGGTTTTTCTGATTTTATTTGATGGACACGTTAGACTTATTGTAATTTGGTTGGAGACCCGACTAGGCCTATTCAAAAGCAAAACTTGCAGCTGACAACAGTTACTGCTGTTATAAATAAATGCACAAACTCGACGGTTGGTGTTGCAGCGCAGTGCGGACGTTTTGACAAATGAGTTGCCGAGACAAAGAAACTGATGTCGCTCCTCGACTCATCTTTTCTAAGTTGGCTGATCCCACCTGAATAAGTTTCTCACTTCTCATTTTACAATTTCTAAGAAATGACTTTGGCCTAACTGGAGACTGATGAGCTGCAACGAAAGAAAACTGGAGGTCAGGTAGAGCAAGAGATTGAAGGGCAGGAGGATCAACGTGTTTAATATTCCACGAAATCTTCCAGATTAATACTACCATTGGAAACCGTTCTTTGTATGTCGGTGAAGTGCTTTTTATTTCAACAAAATTAATGTTCTGCAACGCTCAGTATGCAGCTTATAAATATTAAGTATATATGCCTCCGACCCGGAGCAGCTCCAACTATTATTACTGCTATTATAGGGCCTATTATTATTATTATTATTATTATTATTATTATTATTATTATTTTTATTATTATTATTATTATTATTATTATTATTATTATTATCATCATCATCATCATCATCAATTATCATTATCAATGTCATCATCGTTATTATCATCATCGTCATCAGGGGCGGATCCAGGGGGCCAATCCGGCCATGGCCTCCCCCATTTAAAAATTGCATGGAACGTGGCTCCCCATTTGGTTTCAAGAAGCCATTAAACACATGTAGTGGGAGAGAAAAACAGGACATCTGGCCTCCCCTATTAGAAAATCGTACGGGACGTGGCCCCCCCGTTCGAAAATGGCATCTTCTTTTCCTGAAAAATTAATGGATGACTAAAAAAAAGGTCATCAACTTTTTTGGCGGATAAGTTGGTATCTTTTTCCCGGAAAATTGGTCGATGACTAAAAAAAGGTCATCAACTTTTTTGGCGGATAAGTTGGTATCTTTTTCCCGGAAAATTGGTCGATGACTAAAAAAAAGGTCATCAACTTTTTTCCCGGAAAATTTTTTCCCCTTGTTCCACCAACAAGACCGAAAATTTTGGCCCCCCTTTCGAAACGTTCTGGATCCGCCACTGATCGTCATCATCATCACGTTCATCGCCTTCATCATCAAAATCATCGTTTTATCGCCATTCTTATTCCTATCATTCTTGTTTTCGTTGTTATTATTATTTCAGTATTTATGCTATTTATGAAGCGCTTCTATCTAACGGCAAAGAAGCATAGATGACGCTGGGTAAATGTAACTGAAGGTCTTGCTCATAGTTCCTCCTCTGCAATTCTCACGGTAGAACCAAGCAACTTCTGCAGCTGTCCAAAGAAATCGCTCAAGCCAAATTAACTATCGTGTTGCAATCAAAACTGAAAATGTTCTGTAAATTGTTCGTGTACAGTGTGATGCATTACGATACTTTACGGTTGATTGGAAAACGATGCTTTACTTAGGTCTGTTTTTGTTTCGTGTCTAATGTCACCGACTGAGCTTTGGTGACTCTGGTCAGTAGTGTCTACCATACGTCGCTACGGGTTTTAGCATATAGACCATAATTACATGTATGTTATAATAGGCTATGTATAAATTGTGTAACTGCCATGGCTAAGCATGTCTATGTGTGGAGTGCATGCAAGTATTTTCCATCGCCGTACTAGGTAATTCGAGAAACGTGTTGTTCTTCTCATGCATGTAGCCTATAGAAGCAGGATATCACTAAGTCTTGTAATATTCGCCAGTTACACAGCGATACAAAATACTTGATATCAGATTCATATTGTAATGCATAGTTGTTTATAGCTTTTTTCGTTTTTATTCTCTCCCAAAACAACGTGTTTGTTTCGTTTTTTAAATTTTTCACATCGTTTTATTTCCGTCGTCATTTTTTAGATACATGTAGTAGGTCCCTATAAAGAAATGAAATTCATTAGAATTATTTTGATATAAACTTCTTAGGTCGATAATATAGGGTAATTTTAAAATTATTACTTATTTTATAAGTAACAATTTTAGGTAGCCTACAATATATAATTTAATCAGTACACATCCATAGCCTTTACAACTGATTAGATTTTAATGTCGACCAGCATGAATTAATGCGGATTAGATTTTAATTGAGTTATGTCGATCGGCATGAATTTATGCAGACTTAGGCTATGTTCACAAGTTATATTTGAACAGATTTCAATATAAGCCTACCTTTAGTTTTCTCAATTTTTTTACTAGAACAGTTAGACCCTATTAGGAAAAAACTGTTGCTGATTAATGTCACGTTGGTCTATAATGAATTTTGGTATACTAATAGAATTGTGTTATTTGCCAATTAAGATAAGAAATTGCATAAACAAGATATTTAGGCTAAGTTTAAAATTCAGTTGAAGATGTAACAAAGTCAAATTATTTTTCCGTTTCCGATTTTTTTGTCATTTTTCCGTCTTTTTCTCTCGAATAAAACGACGTTTTCCCGTTTTTAGTTCATCTTCATCGGGTTTTGTTTAGCCTACATCTATGTTTTAATGCGAATTGTTTTAAATTAGAATTTTTCTGTTGTTGTCTCTTGCCGACCAGCTTTTGATACAAATACAGGTTTGCTTGGGTTTTTTCAAAGTTGTCTGCAGGACGAATAGAGTGCTGACTCCAACTAGGCTACCATCATAATTATATAATATGGTTTGCATTTACGGATGATTGCGTGTGAATTTGTGAGATATTGATATTTCGTCTTTCAAGATCCCACCTGAGCAGTAATCAATATATTTCATTTGGTTACACTACCAATAGCAGACAATACGTATCATGTATTTCTATCAATTATTTAGAGTTTCCGTGCTTGCAATCATTTTAACGTGCATTTGATTTTTAGTCAATTTTAGAAAAATTCACGTAACCATATTGCCTATAATATTGACTCGATCACCTGTTTAAGTTGTTTACTGTGCTCAGAGACTGCTAAACACTTCGGTTAATTAATTATTAGTCCGGATATGAGGAAGCAGCATTTTGTATCAGTGATATTTTCTAATATAGTATTTGTGTCGAAGTGTCTATAGTTTGCTTTATACTACAATGTCGACTTACGATGATTCTAACAAGTATTATTCTGTGTGCCACAATTCTGATAGTGGACTATGCAAATGATTGGTAAACCGAGAGTAGGGGCCTATGCCTATACAGTAAAGATCATTCTTTCTGTTGCCAAATATTTATGTACTTTTAATGGAGATGGGCTTTCAATACTAAAACAGCTATGCGCTTGTTAGACTCCTATCATTGTCCATAGAAGACTATTACAAGAACGCAGATGTAATCTGAAAACTTGTAGCCTATCTCGAAAGATAATTTATTAACTCGAGTTTTTGATTTTTGATAGTTACTTCCATAGCACTTTACTCAGCAGCGTGACATGTATTTTACCGGATCGTCATCAGCTTCTGTAGGCCTAGTATCTGACTGATATTATGGCCGAATATTAATAGGAACTTTAACATTAAATACATTGGGCCGTCAATATGGACTGCAATGTCATTACCCATTCGAAATTTGACTTTATAACAAAGACGTTGGAGCTATAGGCCTAGGCTAGTTGCGCCAATTTCCGAATACTGACACATGACTGTAATTTGAAAACATGCTGTATATCTTAGGTATGTTTCATTTTTCATTGAGTAATTCATGTATGTAATCCAACTAGGCTATTTCTATAGTTAAATCCGTTTTAATGCATTTGTATCTAATAACATAATGTTTCGTCTATTGATGTATTGCTCGTTAATTGCAGCCTATAATCAGGCTGGATTAGAAATCAATCAATCAATATTCGTTTATTTTCAATGAGCAACTTGTTGTAGACACGCCACTTGTTACATTTAATCTGATTCTTATATAGATTTAACTGGATTTAAATGTTCTCAGTCAGAGTTATGTATTCAAGGTTGTTTAAAGATTGGATCGAGAACCACTTTAGATCAGTTAATACCCGCTCTGCTAGAGGACCATAAAGAGAAAGTTTTGATCGTTTGAGGGAAGTCTGAACCGCGCATTCGGGTCACATTCGGTTGACATGGCTATGGACCACTATAATTATGAGTAGGCTACTAAGTAGTCACCAAAGAACATGCTTGGTTCTGAACTTATGGTAAAGAACAAACGGTCATCCGTCGCCATAACCTCGACGCTCAGAACAGAGGAGAGACCACACTGCATTTCATCCTGTCAGTCAAGCAACTTTTATATCCATACTTTTCCTTGGCATTACTCCAATCCGTTTCGTTGATCAGTTGCCCAGTGTGACCTGAACCTGAATGTTTCTCCATTCAGAGCATCCACAAAACAGCAGAGAAACTTCGCTGCCGTCCGTTCAACTTTCAGGAATAGATTTCTCAGAATGTTACGATAATAATGACCTTCTTGGTCTTTCATTAATCTGTTCCGTAAGTTCGTGGTTTTCAGTATTTCAATCTGCGCTCTAGGCCGCATCCATTTGAACTAACCAATAAAAACAATAAAAACTTCATAAAACGGATGCTGTATAAAAACGTTTACTAGGCTTTATTCGCTGCCTTTGTGCTTGTTAACTGTCGCGTTATGTCGACCGGTTATTCTTTCAATAAAACGAATAGTATTATTTAGTTCGAAAGTAAGATTTCAGACTTACATTGCGATGTCTCCTAATGTTTCGTGCAGGGCTGGATTAAGTCATGTTCGACATGTTCGGCCGAACAGGGGCTCCACTCTTTAGGGGGCCCCCACACATACAATAGGCATATTTTCCCATCATTTGTAATTAATAATATTGTTATTGCAAAAATAAGTTTAAATTTCTGAACAAATTGTGAAATTATTCGAAAACTACTGATTTTAACATATTCAACTTTTTCATATGTGTGGGGGCCCTTATTGGAGTTTCCATTAACAGGCAGATTGATCTTGAAATCAGTCAGAAATGCTAGTAGAGCAACAAGTTTTATACTTATTTAAAAACTTAATGTCTCATCAGATCGTAACTCAAGTGCCATGCAACGCATTATGAAATGGCGTCATTATAATTATTGTGTACGTTGGTGGCTCAGTGTACACTGTTTTTACGAATTCAAACAATCAATCACATAAATTTAAATCTACTCATAAACGCTTCCAACCCAGGCCTGGTCAAAAAGAAAAGCCTTAAGAGGATGAAAGAAAGAGACTGCAGAGTCATGGGGAAGCGACAGAAGACCCACAGGGAATATATTCCAGATAGCTGGACCCACTACCAGGAATTCTCTTCGTTGCATGGTGACAGTACGCGAAAAAGGGACAAGGGAGTCTCCAATGGTAGCTGAGGCGCAGGGGCTGTCCAGGCAGAGACAGAAGCCGGTGTGAAAGCTCACATTGGTAGGATGGAGTTTGAGCCAGGGTCTACCACTACTGAAAGCGCGGAAATTTATGTTAGTTTGTAATAGGTGCAGTGCTACACCAGGGCAAATAAGGGCAAATGTCTTGGTTAAAAAAAAACTTCGCCCAGCCATGGTTGATGTTCTGCCGCAAGATTGCCAGAAATCTTCCATGACAAGAATTTATTTGGGGCATAAAATCGCATCGGCATGCACTGTCTGCTTGTATACCAGTGCACTGGCTATGCTCTGGTTAGAAATATAAGCATACCTTTAGTTTTCTAAATAGATTGGAATAGCGACTCAGACCCGTGGTCTACATGTATATTGGTGGTAAGCATTGCCAAAGTGCTTAATCTCATGATACATATACAATTATACATACATGCATACATTGGATCTATAGATGGAAGCATTACTTACTTACTTACTTACTTACATATTACATTGATAATACATATAAAAAGTAGGACAGTAGGTGGATTTTGGTATAAAATAGGTCTTAAAAGTCACGCGGAAGGTCATGGAATGGAAAGTCATGGAATTTTATTTTAACAACCTTGCGCAACCATGGAGAGATGATGTAGAACAGTGCGTGCTGTTCAACGTGCGGCCCGCGGAGAGATTTCAAGTGGCCAGCCCGAGCTCACTAAATTTTTGCACTTTGTGTAGAATGAATTAAAGGACAAAGACAGTGGTCGACTTAAGCCTTTATTTTATTGATCCTGTAGGCTAATGGTAACCGTGGTTTAGACTGCAGCTAGGCTATTTGCATGGAGGTCCATCCGACAACTGGGTCCTAATCTTTCATTTCTATCCCTGGGGTTGGGCCCCCGTATAGTCTATCAGTTCATGGACACACGATTTCTGGATTTTACGCTTCTTAGTCCTGTACTCAACTAAGCTGACCTTGCAGACCGTCCCAAGCAGTTCGCTCGAAGTCAGTTAGGCCTAGGCTACTGAGATGTCTACCGAGTTCCAGCACGTCTGCAGCGGTGGCTGTGACCGTTCTCTAGAGAGATAGTCCGCGGTTCTTGTCCTAAGGGTTGGAAGGAAAAAATCGAAGAGTCTCCAGCGCCGACAAATGGCGATGTCTTGGACTCTTTCAGGGCTTCGACAAGTCTTATAATAAAGCCATGGAGTATAGGATGATAGAAATCTGCTCAACCTTTAAGCCTGCAGAGCTGAGCCAACAAAAATTGTGGCTGGACTGTTGCGGTGCCCCTTCCTCTCCTTTCTACTGGTACCCTGAAGGGATCACTTTTATCCATGGAGGCGTTCTTGATAGTATAAAACCCTGAGTATGGCTGTTCTTCAGAGGTTGGTAACGCCTCGGATTCCTTCATTTCACGCCGAGGTCCCCTCCCGAACTCCATTAATAGAGCAGCCGCCTCTTCGGTTCTTTTGTCGGCCTCTCCACCGTTTAACAGGATGGCACGGTGTGTGTCCGTGACTCCCGAGCAGGGAGTGACCACCTCTGTTCGAGATGATCCTGGGTGCGTTTCAGCCTCCATCGCCGACCCGAACCCTATAAGTCGTGCTCCAGAGCTCGGTGAAACCTCCGCCTCTCCTCCGACATATTCCGGCGCGTCGTCTTGTTCCTCCGCATATCTCCGAGCCAACTCCGACAACAATTGCCGGCACCTTTGTTCATATTCACGTTTTGAGGCAGAGTTAGTCAGTAAAAGGCGATACCGTTCGTCCGTAATGTCTTCCATGTCGTTGTAGGTCACAAAACGCATACAACCGTAATTAAAACTGTAGTGAACTATCCATTCAAAAGTCCGAGATAAGAAAGTAACGCCCAGACGCCACGTTGTTTTCGAACTAACTTCTTATCAACTTTTTACTACAACATTCTAAATTATGAAACGCTACCAATCGCCATTTTGTATCAGACCTTCTTGTTCAACTCCCTCTTCAACACACTCCTCCAGTTGGTCCTCCTATCCCATCCAACCGACTTCTATAGCGCTTAAGAAATTACAATTAGGGCCGGAAGCCATTTCCGGCACACTACCACCACCTCACGAAATTTCTTTGCTTAGCAGAGAAATTCTAGTAAGTGTCTCAGTGTCTCCATAACAATGTTCAAAAATCAAAATTTCTCAAGAGAAACTAAAACTAATCATTGTCTACTTCTACACTAGACAAGTATTAGAAACTTAAGCAATCGTCCATAGTTCAGCATGTCATAACAAGTGAAATTGTCAATCTTCACAGATTAAGATCCTAGCTTAAACTCTCAATACAATAATTCTCGGAAGTTCCATAAGATTCTACTCTAGAACAATCCAGTTCCACTGTATAAGCAAGCTAAATTCCATGTAGTTCATCAACAACCTGCTGTACAAAACTTCTCAGGGCCTAAATGAGACATCAGGCGTCTTAAAACGCATATCATCAAACAGCCAGAAGGTATCCCACAAGTTGAACTACTTCACTGCTTCATTGTTCAAGTATCACTATAGATTACTCTTAATAAGCAAAGTGAGAAACAATCTCCATATATCATCAAGAGATGGAATTAAACCTTATACATGACAAACATAGACTATATAGCATAATGGCTAAAACTACCAAAACATGTTCACCAAAATAACTTCTCCACAGTGTGAGCTATTTTAAGACATCCTCAAGAGCTGAAGGCCGTTTGTAAACATTACGTCATAAGCAATCTATTTCCTTGGCAGACTTAAGCCAACAGGCCTTCCTCCAAATGAACTAAAAATAGCAATGACATCACAATACAGCTATTGCCATGAAAGCATACACCGGTCTTGACCTACATAAGAGTCAAAACATCAACAAATCCTTACTACACAGTTTAAACAAGCATATTAAAACTACAATGAAATGCAACAGGACTATCCGTCCTGTAAAATAAAAAATATGTCATCAAAATCAAACACAAAACATTTCTCTATAAGAGCAATAGTAAAACCAAACGCAATCAAGCGAAGTATTAGTTCTAGCTATTATCCGTCAGTATTTGCTAATTAAACAATGTCACCGAATGTTACTCCCTAAATCTCACAGGAAGCCTAGTTTCACGTTTGGGACGAGGAGTTATGTTTTCTTCCACTGCATCAGAATTATCATCTCCTAAATCCAATAGATTCCTCAAATGCAAATCCTCTCCCTTGTCTTCCTGTTTGGTTTCCCAACTTTCTGGGGTCGGACCATAATAAGCCTTCAACTTGTCCACATAAACCAATTGGGGTGGTGCCTTTTTGCTTTTCTTTGCCCGATACAGCACTGGACCAACTTGCTCCAAGATCTTCACAGGACCCACAAAATATTTAGCCCATTTCTCCTTAATTTGTGCTCTCCTTCTCGGATAGTACATCCAAGCCCAATCACCCGGTTTAAACTCAACAGGACGTACCCTCAAATTGTACCTGGTGGCTCGATTAGTGGCAAGACGCTGACTAAATTCTCTGACCTTAGTAAAAGCATCTTGGATATTTCTGTCTTGCTCCATTACAAAATCATGTACATCACGATGACACTGATTCGCAGAATTACAATCACCCAACACTAAATCAATCGGTAAAGTTACTTCTCTTCCAAGGAACAATTTGCAAGGTGTAAATCCGGTGCTTTCGTGCTCGGTTGCACGATATGCAGACATAACAAGTGGGAGGTGCAGATCCCAGTCCTTTTGGTTTGGAGAAACGACTTTTCCTAACATGGAATGCAGAGAATGACAAGGTCTCTTGACAGCTCCATGAAAGGAAACAGCAGCCTGATTGTCCATTGTGAGCGACTTCAACCCGTCTTGAACTTCTGTTGGGACTTCTTCAACCATGGGTTCCAGTAACTGCGCATGACTTTCCTCAGTGAAGTTTTTCACGACAGGGGAAGTTACCTGCTTAATGGTTGCACAACCTGCAGCTCGGTCGTTCAATGGATCTGTGACTTCTTCCATCAGATTCGGAAGACCTTTCTTCACTCGCAATGATCGCTCGGTCGGATCCATCGCAGGCAGAGCATAATCCCAAACTCGATTCGGCAACCGAGTTTCTGCTGTAGCTATTTTCCGACATTTTCTAGCGCGTTGTGGTGGACCTGCAGACAATGGGAATTCATGATTGTCAATCTTAATGCAGCGTTCAGCAAAATTCCACGTTGCTCGGTGTTGCTCTAACCATTTTAAACCAAGTATCAGTTCGGATAACTGCTCCGTTACCAAACAAGGAATGTCAAACTCGAAACCGTCTATTTCGCCACGAAGATTTGATTCACCCAAAACTTTGATCTCACTGGAGTTGGCGGCACGAAGAACTTGCTGAGATGATATCAGATCCTTGCGATGCACCAAGGATGCAGGCGCCAAATTTAATTCACTACCAGTGTCAATCAGAGCATGAAGAGTTAGTCCATTTATCTTCACCGTCAGGTAGGCATTTGTGCTTCCTTCCACATACCGTACATGAGCAGGTTCTGTTTCGGTTTTCGGCAGAGTCTGATCTTCATCAGAGTCTCGAGCGTCTTGCTGACGATGCGGACATTGACGTGACAAATGACCCAGTTCATGGCACCTATAGCAACGCTTCCCTTGTTGTCCTTGGTTACGGTTGTTCGACCAACGTCTAGAGTCAGCTGGACCACGCGGTTGACGGTTTGACCAGGTCGAAGTTCTCGGCGGGTTTTCCGACTCTTGTTCGGTCGACGATCTGGTGACGTGATTACGCAAAGTTGACAGTGACTGTTCTAACTGTTCTAACCTCCGCTGTTGAGGAGCCAATTCCTCTTTCAAGATGCGACGAACTGTTTCGGCTGATGATTCCTCATGGACAGCTTTAACCCTTCCGTATCGACGATCTTGATTCATCCCAGCATCTTCCTCAGATTTCAGGTAGCATTCTAACCGTAACGCCACCTTGTATGCATCTTCCAGAGTCGCTGGTTCTCGCTCACGCACTTTGAGCGACAGGACTTTATCCCTCAAGGCATCCAGAAAAGATCTGACAGCAATTGTTTCTCTGTGGATTGACGATGGACCCGGATATGCTAATGCAAGCAACCTTCGTACATCTTGAACTAGAGTACTTATATCTTCACCATCTTTCTGTCTTCTAGTTGCAAGTTGTGCTTGATACAGACTTGCTTGATCCGTACTCCCAAATCTTTGGGGCAACACCTTGACCAAATCCATCCACGTTGTTACAGCACTAGGTTCAACGTCCCATAAAATTTGCGCTGCAGAATCAGTGAACGAGCACTGCAGCTGATTCAGTCGTTCACTGTTCGTCCAGTTGTTATGTTCAGCACAAATTTCAAAACGGCGTAGGAAGGCTTCGATTGGAGTTCTCCCATTATAGGAACCTAATTTTATCCATTGACGAGCCTTCTCCACCGGTTGGGTCCTGGAGGAGGGGCTGCCTTTGTCCTCAATGGCTGTCTTTGCAAGACCGGATACAACCGAAGACGAAGCAGGTTGAATGTTCTGCACCATTACCGATTCACTTCTCTGTGTTGACCTTAAGTTCACATCTGACTGTTCAAGGTTTGACGGTAATGATGTGGAGGTCGAATTTGCAACACGTTCATTGACCGACAACGATTTCAATTCCTCTTTCAGGAACTGACGGAACATGGCTCGATAATGTTCATTTATCATGGTCTCTGAGTAGACCAAGTCCTGACCTATGCCTTGAGGTTCAAATGTCTTTGACCAAATGCAATTTGATTACATTCATTGTCCTGCAAAGGATTGTTTTTGCGAAGCAATTGTTGGTGTCTCACCTCAGAACGAATCTCGCTTGACAACCGGTTGACACTGGTACCCTTGGTTGACCCGATTCTTTGCTGCAACCATGGTTCATCCGATTCTGGTTCAGGTGCGACAGCGTAGGAAGCACGACGAGAACATTCTGCTCCCATCACCGGCGACCCATAACCGATTTGACTCCTCCGAGCATCCTGCACAGAATCTAAAACTGAGAAATTCGGATTAGCCTGGAATGGTTCCACTTCATCTAACATTCTTTTGTGACGACGATCAGCAGTTTTAGCATTCATTGAATCCGACTGAACTACATTTCTCCCTCTGTGGTCACTATTTATACTGTTCATCCTTAACTGAGCAAATGGCTGGTTCAGTTCAGTATGTTCAACATCACGTGATTCAGGAAAATCACTCAATTTATTTATGAACCTCGGTACAGCTTCTTCTCTTATCCTCGTGTAGTCATTTATACTATCAATTTCAGCAAATTGAACCCCACTTATGCTGGTGCCAATTGTTGCGGTGTCCCTTCCTCTCCTTTGTACTGGTACCCTGAAGGGATCACTTTTATCCATGGAGGCGTTCTTGATAGTATAAAACCCTGAGTATGGCTGTTCTTCAGAGGTTGGTAACGCCTCGGATTCCTTCATTTCACGCCGAGGTCCCCTCCCGAACTCCATTAATAGAGCAGCCGCCTCTTCGGTTCTTTTGTCGGCCTCTCCACCGTTTAACAGGATGGCACGGTGTGTGTCCGTGACTCCCGAGCAGGGAGTGACCACCTCTGTTCGAGATGATCCTGGGTGCGTTTCAGCCTCCATCGCCGACCCGAACCCTATAAGTCGTGCTCCAGAGCTCGGTGAAACCTCCGCCTCTCCTCCGACATATTCCGGCGCGTCGTCTTGTTCCTCCGCATATCTCCGAGCCAACTCCGACAACAATTGCCGGCACCTTTGTTCATATTCACGTTTTGAGGCAGAGTTAGTCAGTAAAAGGCGATACCGTTCGTCCGTAATGTCTTCCATGTCGTTGTAGGTCACAAAACGCATACAACCGTAATTAAAACTGTAATGAACTATCCATTCAAAAGTCCGAGATAAGAAAGTAACGCCCAGACGCCACGTTGTTTTCGAACTAACTTCTTATCAACTTTTTACTACAACATTCTAAATTATGAAACGCTACCAATCGCCATTTTGTATCAGACCTTCTTGTTCAACTCCCTCTTCAACACACTCCTCCAGTTGGTCCTCCTATCCCATCCAACCGACTTCTATAGCGCTTAAGAAATTACAATTAGGGCCGGAAGCCATTTCCGGCACAGGACGATGAACTGAAAAACTAACTGAGTGCAAGGCAGGGATAAAAGCCATCTTGTACTTTTTGTTGTGAAATATTATGGAGCATGTCAAACATTGCATGTGTAAACAACTAAACATGCTACTAATCATTTCTGTTATTCATTATACGACTACATTAGAGTTAATAATTATTATCAATAAATTTTTAGTCGCTGCATTTGAGCTTACTGCTGCGGCTAGACCTGGGAGTGACTTTGGTCAGCTAATCTGACCCCACTTGACCCTAAAGTGACTTGAGGTCGACTTGAAGTCGACTTCTCGGCGTAAAAACGACTTGACCCGACTTGGCAGGAAAACAATCGACTTCCGACTTGAAGTCGACTTCTGACATGGTACTAGCCATTAGCCTAGGTCCACTTACGGCTACTAATGCAGGAAGTCAAGCCAATTTTCCTGCAAGCATTAATTTCATTTAGGCCTACAAATGAGTAATGAGGCCTCAACACTTAATTGATGCATGAATTTGTTAAAGCGCTATTTGTCCCATTTCAAGCTGTTTGTGTTTCAGTTTGAATAGTTTTGTGATGCTTTGGGCCATCTAGACACTAGTAACCTAGACAATGCGACGGCAAATTATTAGGCCTATGAATTTTAGATTGTACATTGTCTGTGATTATTAAGATTATACTCATTATTATTTTTTAATATTAATATTAATTGAATTTTCAAAAAGCGCAAGGTCTAAGATAAAAAAAATAGCGGACCGCGGACTGCATGGTTGCACTGAATGGCGTGTTATGATAGGCCTAGATCTAATTTGTAATTCTGTTTTCATAATTATTTGGCCACTAACATCATTTGGCAACTTAGCATAGGATATAACATTGCAAGTGCATCATCCCACAGTTACTGTAGGCTATTACAGCTACTAGGCCTACTCACTGACATTGTCCAATTGGCCATGGATACAATAGTTTTTCCGTCTGCAGACAACTCCAGATGCATGCAGCGCTCCAAAGTAGCGCCAAACTATCGATCTATTATAGGCCTTGAAGATCCAGCTTTCTTTGCGGCGAATTCACTGACCAGTTCAATGATTTATGATAAGCACACGTGCTAATATTTTAGTAACATTTTGTTTCACCATTTTAATTAAGCGCATGCATGCCTATGCGTGACGTTTTAGCATAAAATTAGAAATTATATGAATAGATCGGCAGACGGCAGTCTGCACGATAGCCTACCGGCAAAATTATCAGTAGCCTAAGTCTCTGTTTAGCAAACTTGAGGTCTCATTCATTCTTGTAAACACACTAGGCAACAAAAGCTGCTTAAATGTTGTCACAATCATTGGTCTGAAGTGACAAATTTAACTCTGTTTGTGTCTCAAGTCGGTTTAAGTCGACTTGAGGTAAAAACAACTTCAAGTGACTTCTCTCTACAAAATTCGACTTGGGGTCAGTTGCGGTGAGCAGAAACGACCCGACCCGACTTGGGATGGCCAAGTCGACTGGGGTCGACTTATTGGGGTCGACTCCCAGGTCTAGCTGCGGCCCTCGGCTTCAGAATTATTGCTTCTGCGGCCCATGATGCCAAAAAGGTTGGACAGCAATGTAGAAGAACGAGGGTCACAGTGACTGTTTAAAGGGATGGATTTAGTGATGAAAAATACTTTATGAATGAAGGAGCTACATGTATACTTCGCCTGGAGAGATAAAAAAAAGGTATATAACCGAAGGAATACGGATGGTTGAAATGGATGGATTGATAGATGAAGGCTCAAGCAGGTCAGAGCGGGTAGTGATGGATGACGGGATATAGACTGAGTGATGAAGAAATACGATGGACGGGAGCGGTAGTGTGATGAAGGTGAGATTCAGGCGATGTTGCCAAATGTCCCGTAGGAAGAACCGTCTTCGGTCGTCCATGATTTCCTATAAAACGCCGATAAAACGTCGCGGTGGCAATTTATTGTCGAGATAAATCCAGTTGAACGACCCAATTCGGCGCTCTGCGGCGTCACGCTGCAACCACCATCCCAGATAGCAACGTAGTAGACTATAGTATACGCGCGTTCTTGGACATGTCGTAGGGAGAAGCATCGGCTTCACTTTTTATAATCGTCGACACTCCTTGAACTCTGTATCATATCAAGCATTAAGAATGAATCCCCGCATTCAGCCATGGTAGTAAGATTTGGCGCGTGAAAGCCCCGGTTCTTGACCATTGAAGTAGGCTATAGCGTGATTCAGTAAAAGAAAAAACGTCGTCATAACTGCAATGCAGGGCTTGTTCGTGTGCAGCTCTACACAAAATGTGCAGTAGCTGTGGTAA
Organism: Lumbricus terrestris; assembly: GCA_949752735.1. Taxonomy (NCBI): domain Eukaryota; kingdom Metazoa; phylum Annelida; class Clitellata; order Crassiclitellata; family Lumbricidae; genus Lumbricus; species Lumbricus terrestris. The sequence continues at coordinate 25,545,736 of OX457036.1, forward strand.
ATGAATTTGTGCAGTTGTAAAAGCAGTTCTGTGCAGTGAAAATTATTAGAAAAAACTCAAAAAAGTAATTGCAGCCGGTTCATCACGGAAGAACAAAATGGAATGAGGGACCTGTGCAGTGAAAAAAATAAGCAGAAAGGCGAAATTTCAAGTGGATGACTAAATAAGGTTATCAGCTTTTGTATGCGGAGACTTTGCGACATTTCTGGAAAAACTATGGAAAATTTTCTAACAAACGACAAAGCCATGGCTCTAGAAAAGATTCCTGCATTGTTGTGCAATTCAAAAAATTTCTTTTAAAAGGTCCTGCTGCAATTTCGCAATAGCTCAGAGCAATAGCGTCAGAGCAATCAGTACCATAATGTATCATAGACGTCTATTGTACCATGATTTACTGTAGCGTCTTAGCAGAAAGTGTCCCAATTTATCGTATATAGCAAACCATGGTGCTCCTTGACAAAATTTTATCTGAACGCGTAAGAATGTTTCTTAACGCATGAAAGGCTGCGAGCGGCCAAGAACGTATCTTAATGTATCATAGCTATAGGATAGCCTATAGGGTGGTCCATATTTGTCAACTTTCAAGAGTGCACAGACCAGCCATTCAATATTCTCAGTTTTTAGAAACAATTTGGTAAGAAATATCTTAAATAATTGGTCTATATTTAGACTGTAGGCATACAATTGTTTAATTTAATAAGTAAAACAAATTCCCGCTTATTGTTGTAAACCAACAATTGCTGATTATCCATGTTTCTGTCTCTGGGTTAAGAAGGGCATGCCAGTCTGGTCCTCAACAAGGAGTAAAAGTGGCATGATATCCATGCCTCCTGGAATGTGGCAAGTGTGGTATTTTGGGTACCTCCACACAAGCCAGATTTTGATGAGGAAATTGTATCTAGTAGCAATTTAATTTTAGCACGTTTATGGAGGCGCATATGTTCCACGCACACTTCAAATTAGTTTTATCTTGAATTGTCTAATATTGCAAATTTTGTTCAACATTTTGTGACTTTATGCCAGACTTGCCCCACCTCCCCTAATTGTAATCGAAGTTTAATAATATAGACTTACCTACATGTACATTGCCCGAAATGTATCCATAGTAATGAAATGTATCCATAGTAATGTATCCATAGTATCAGATCAGATTGTATAGGCTAAAGGTCAATGTCTTGGGAAGCGTCTGTTTTCTTTTCTTTTTTATTGCATTTGGATTGCGAATCTGTGATTAAGTTTCGTATAATCAAATCAGAACAGATTAGCATACACTGGATCAGAAGAGATTAAATTAAACCAGTTTTATTAGAATACGGTCAGATTCGTAAAACAGTCAATGTATGGAGTTTAACTTGAGTGTTAACAGATTCCGATTAGAAAAACAACTGCACAGAATTCAGATTGTTATAAATATTCAGATAGCCTATTACAGGTTAAAAACGACACGTGTTCATATTTTAGCATATAATTATACAGAAAACGTGTTTGAAGTATAGAGATAATCGATTTGCGTCAGTTGGTTGATTAACTGACGCTTGCATGCTTGAATTACATGCGATATTGTTGTATTGTATTGTATCTAAGAATTTATATAGCGCCTCTTCCATGCGATAGGGAACATGAGAAGTTTGTTTGTATGCGCAGTGAACAGGAAATGGCGACCAGCGGCGAAAATACTATATAGAAAAATAGGTAATAGGCCTAGACATTTAAAAAAGGAAATAGAAATGCAATCGGAAATTAAAATTTACTGCGCATGAACCGTTTTCTAGTAATGATATCCTTGTCATAAATAACCGTTTGAAAGTGTCTTTGATTTGGTTTTCATGGTGATTTTTTGTTTGTTTGAAAACCCTCAATCACTGGCGTGTGCATAACAAATGTGTTTGTCACAGAGCTTAAGCTGAACGCTGCCTCACTTGTGGCCGAGTAAATTGGGTCCATTGGAGTCAACTCGCCAGCGTCAAATCCTGTTGAGTCTCCTGAGGCATGGTTGTCTCTGCTGGTTGTCTCTGGTTGTCTCTGGTTGTCACGACTGTTTCTTCGTTGCCTACTGTTGCCTGCATGCTTCCGTCTGATAACTTGTTTGATGGCTTGCTTCCATTCTGTATAGCTTCCGACTTAAACAAGACAGAGATTTCCTGAATTCTTTCTGGGAAGCACGCTTTGTTGCAACAAGATGTATGGCTCAATAAATCTCTCTATAGCGAATCTGTTGTCGTCGTTAAGAGTTTTCCCATCGGAGCTTTAGAGCAATTGTAGATGCATTTTATTGTCTAAAAGTGTCTTTAATGGCGAACAATAAATTATTACTCGTTTGATATCAATAGATAATGTTCTAGATGATGCTGTTGAAAATGTTTGGGGAGAGTGAGTATCAGTTGATGCCATAAGATGCGAGATGTCTTTAGGGAGGTCGGAAAGATTCAAAAGATTCTGTGGTTGGTTGATTCTGGAAGCAGTCCTATATAAATGCCTTCTTCATGCCACTGGTTGCACTCTGCCAGTGCCAGTCCCAAGCCTGAAGAAAGGAGGAGGGAGACACCAATCATATTTGATATGGCAGTGTCGTTAAACATATAACAAGTAGTTTATGGGGAGGGTTTATATAGGCCTACTCGAAGTGGCACAACGTATCCATGCGTTTTTTGATTTTTATCACAATGACTAGAAACATCCAGACTAATGAATGTGGCATGGTCAGTTTGAACCTTATGATACCACCGTTCAAAAATACCCCATTCTCTCTTTGCTTTGACTTTCTGAAACTCGTTTGGAAAGACAGTGGCAATGCCATCGTATGCATGCACTCTATATTTCCAACCGCAGATGTACAACCAAGAGTACGAGGACAATCTAGGTCATGTGACGTCATAGGGTCAAAGACCTAGGTTCTCTAGGTATACTCTTAGTTAGTTGCACATCTACTCTTGCATGACCACTCAGCACTCTGCTTTTCCCGACATTTATATAGCACCCGCGTCATTCGCTTAGCTTCGACGGCAGAACAGCCGCCCGAGGTCAGACCGAAAGTTACGATTCATGAAGGAATAGATGACCGGATTTGCGACGTTGTTTGCGAAGTATACGTAGAAGACGACGATGTTGTAGGGCAGCAGCTGAAGCACCATGAGGAACGCAGGCATGAACGTCACGACGAAGACCAGCGTCACGACAAACAACATGGCCGCCGTCTTCAGATTCGCCAAGCGGAACGTGTCGACACGACTGGCCCTCCGCATCAAGCCACTCATGCGGAACGTCGTCCCGCGGGACCTGCGTCGTTTCTGGCCCGGACGCAGCACTCGGTCCAAGGGGTCAGCAGAGGGACCACACCCCGTGGCATCGATGGGTGGAGGGGCGGTGGGACAGACCGCGTCGTCTGCGCAGCGATGGGGAGGGAGGACGAGCGGAGGACCATCGACGAGAGGACCAGGGCTGGTGAGGGGACCTGGTCTGGTGAGGGGACCTGGTCCGGCGAGGGGACCCGGTCTGACGACGGCCGATGACAGAGACTGGACGAGAGCGAGGCTCTGACTCTTCTGGCTCCAGCGGAGGTTGCGACGCGTCAGAACCGAGCGATAGATGAGCGTGTAGAGACAGGCGACGATGATCAGGCAGAGGGGAAAGGTGGACGTGTGCAGCTTCTGGTAGTACCATTGAAAGTCCTCGCTTATCACCAGATCCCTCTCCCTGCAGTGTCCCGTATTCACCAGCTCCATCGAAAGATGAACCTCCGCCATCACCTCAGTCACCGAATCACTTAGATCCGCTACGGTCGAGTGATTTGCGCAGTCAAGCGAAGCAGCCGTGCAGTTGAGCGGAACGAGGGTTGAGTTGGTGACTGGTCTCATCTCGTAGACACCGTAGATGAGCCCAACGCAAATGCCCTGTCCCGCAGCGAATGCACCGAGTGCAGCGATGAGGGCCTTGGCTCTCTGGACGTTCATCGCATGGATGAGCGGGTGGCAGATGCAGAGGTAGCGGTCGACGGCGATGGCGACCATGATGAGCGCGGAGAAGGGAATGTTCGACGCGATGAGGAACTGGTAGATCTTGCAGACGACGTCGTTGGTCAGATGGAAGTCGTGGTACTCCATGAAGATCGTGTATGGAATGACGACGAGACACGTGATGAAGTCGACGATGGCCAGAACGAGGATGAAGACCGTGGACACGAGCTGATCCTTTCTGGTCGAGAAGACGTAGAGCACGATGGCATTGCCGCTCGTACCGACGACGCTCAGCACCGACAGGTAACCAATGACGACGTACAGTTCCGGAGTCGATGCGACGTCCTTCTCTTCATCCTCATCGTCCAGACTGGTCACCCACTTCCGGTCTGGGGTCGACGTCGTTAGATACATCACGTGATCAAAGTCCGATGGCATCGTTGGAACTCGCAGAGTTAGCGCTTTGGAAGTGTACCATCTCAAACGCCGTTCTAGCAGTACACAAAAGAACAAGCACAAGAGAATGCACAATTGATCAGAAAGCATTATAATAGGTTATCTCCCACACCTCAAGCGCATTGGTGCGCCAACTCTACTAGTTTTCTGAGTTTTCTGTGAGTTGATTTGCTCTTATTTAATGGCACAGTCTGTTCTTGGTGATATTTGGCACAATACACATTGGCGCAGACAATGTTTTGTGAGGTTCCCGTAAAGGCGCTATAGAAGGCACCGGGATACATACGCAATGATACACATAAAATTGTTTAGAGACTATTATATATAATTGATATAATTTATATAGCTTCTTTTGCAGACAGCATGCACAGCGGTTACGACGTTCCATGGTTGACTCGATGCTTCAAGACTTAAGAGAAGACAAATTGGACAATCATCTATACAATGGTATGCATAAAGCGTAGAGAACAATGTATTGTATACCAACTCGTGTCTGCAGACTCATATGGCACATTTCAAACTACAGCTGTCCATCATCCTACTAACTCTTCCTTCTCATCCTACTCTTCTCCATTTTGTGCTCCAGCTCTCCTCCTCCCCTCCACTATCGTATACTGTTCCTCCTACTTCCTTTCCTCCTTCTTCCGTTCTTTTTCATCCACTTCATATATTTAAACATATATATATATACATATATGCATTGCATATATTAAATATAGATATACACAAAATTATATATAATATATACGCCTCGGTCGTTTAAGGTCAGTTATGACTGCTTAATGGGAGACCAGAGGACTCACTCAACCGTCTGAATCGATGGGGAAACGATGGCCAGCGGTTCCGCTCTTTAATTTAAAGCATTAACTGATGCAACTGCAGCAGCAGCAGCAGCAGCAGTGCAAATGAATGCCATCAGAGTCGTTTGATTTCAACAGCATCATTCACCATAGCAACCAATATCGTCATCTTTATTCCGTCCTTCACGACTCTCTCTGTCTGTCTGTCTGTCTGTCTGTCTGTCTCTGTCTCTGTCTCTGTCTGTCTGTCTGTCTGTCTGTCTGTCTGTCTCTCTCTCTTTCATTCATCTAGACCTGGGAGTCGACCCCAATAAGTCGACCCCAGTCGACTTGGCCATCCCAAGTCGGGTCGGGTCGTTTCTGCTCACCGCAACTGACCCCAAGTCGAATTTTGTAGAGAGAAGTCACTTGAAGTTGTTTTTACCTCAAGTCGACTTAAACCGACTTGAGACACAAACAGAGTTAAATTTGTCACTTCAGACCAATGATTGTGACAACATTTAAGCAGCTTTTGTTGCCTAGTGTGTTTACAAGAATGAATGAGACCTCAAGTTTGCTAAACAGAGACTTAGGCTACTGATAATTTTGCCGGTAGGCTATCGTGCAGACTGCCGTCTGCCGATCTATTCATATAATTTCTAATTTTATGCTAAAACGTCACGCATAGGCATGCATGCGCTTAATTAAAATGGTGAAACAAAATGTTACTAAAATATTAGCACGTGTGCTTATCATAAATCATTGAACTGGTCAGTGAATTCGCCGCAAAGAAAGCTGGATCTTCAAGGCCTATAATAGATCGATAGTTTGGCGCTACTTTGGAGCGCTGCATGCATCTGGAGTTGTCTGCAGACGGAAAAACTATTGTATCCATGGCCAATTGGACAATGTCAGTGAGTAGGCCTAGTAGCTGTAATAGCCTACAGTAACTGTGGGATGATGCACTTGCAATGTTATATCCTATGCTAAGTTGCCAAATGATGTTAGTGGCCAAATAATTATGAAAACAGAATTACAAATTAGATCTAGGCCTATCATAACACGCCATTCAGTGCAACCATGCAGTCCGCGGTCCGCTATTTTTTTTATCTTAGACCTTGCGCTTTTTGAAAATTCAATTAATATTAATATTAAAAAATAATAATGAGTATAATCTTAATAATCACAGACAATGTACAATCTAAAATTCATAGGCCTAATAATTTGCCGTCGCATTGTCTAGGTTACTAGTGTCTAGATGGCCCAAAGCATCACAAAACTATTCAAACTGAAACACAAACAGCTTGAAATGGGACAAATAGCGCTTTAACAAATTCATGCATCAATTAAGTGTTGAGGCCTCATTACTCATTTGTAGGCCTAAATGAAATTAATGCTTGCAGGAAAATTGGCTTGACTTCCTGCATTAGTAGCCGTAAGTGGACCTAGGCTAATGGCTAGTACCATGTCAGAAGTCGACTTCAAGTCGGAAGTCGATTGTTTTCCTGCCAAGTCGGGTCAAGTCGTTTTTACGCCGAGAAGTCGACTTCAAGTCGACCTCAAGTCACTTTAGGGTCAAGTGGGGTCAGATTAGCTGACCAAAGTCACTCCCAGGTCTACATTCATCGTCCCACCACATACATGTACATTATATCGTCACACTGGTTTCTCTTTATCACTCTGCTTGTCTGTCTCTATATGTCCCTGTGTCTCTATATCTGTGTCCTGTATCTGTACGTGTGACGTGTCTATGTGTGTCCGTGCGTATATGTTCAATTTCACTTCCTTCCTTCAAAAAGCGGCTAAAAACTTACTACTTCTCCTTGGCCCTCAAGCATTTGGATCTTTAATTGCATCTTCATCTGGCGGCTGACTATCCGCGCCTCAGATTCACATTTCGGTGTGACCTTGCGCGCGTTACAAATTTATTTAATAATAATAATAATATGTTCGCCTCTATGTCAGCTATAGCCTGAATGCCTTGAGTATACCTGTCAGTCTTTCTACCTGTGTTGTGTCGGTGTGTTAGTGTGTGTTTGTGTGTGTGTGTGTGTGTGTGTGTGTGTGTGTGTGTGTGTGTGTCTAATTTTGCATATGCCTCTTGCGCCTTATGATTTCAGACGGAGATTATGCTATATAGAATAGTCAGAACATCATGACATTGTAACCGATATGTTTGTCCTTTATTCTGTTAAACGCATTTTGATGTACCTGAACGTTTTAAACTTGACTCTCGACACGGAAATCGGTTAGACGCCTGGGCTCAGTGGGCTGCTATAATTATAGCTAATGCATTCTGCTCGGAATCATTGCATCTCCGCGAATAAAATAATTAGTTGGGGTCCACCGAAGTTATTTCGTAGATTGACCCGACTATTATTCTATAATGGACTTAGGAAACGAGCAAATAGCTTCAAAAAAATTTAAGTTATCTGCGTTATATTTTCGTCAAAAAAGTAGGGCTGTTGATTTAATCGCGTTAACGCGTGCGATTAACGCGTTAAAATATTTTGCGATTAAAAATTTTAACGCATTAATCGTACGCGTTAATTAGATCTGATATCTGATTAAAATGGAATCAGAGGCAGAAAACTCGTTTTAAACGGAAGGCTCATACTTAAAAGCTAGTGATACATTATTTGGTAAATATTCCAAAAAAGAATTTGAGTATTTTCGTAGCAATTCTTTGCTGAATTATCGCCTGCATGCGAACCAAAACATGCGTTAAACGCCAACGATGAGTCGTAGACATAGGCCGCATCGCATCGTCCACTAAGGTTGTTTCCTTTTTCCTCACCCCGCCAGACGTCAGACTACGTTGGTTGAACTCCATGAGATGGGAGGACCAATGGATTTCAGGTTTCAAATGCTAAATGTTTACAGAAGAACAACTAAGACCAGGTTTGGCAAGAACCGCAACCTCCTGTGAAAAATTGTGACTAAATAATGAGGTTCAATAGTAGACCTCAACTGGTCACCTGGTGCCGTCAGCTCTTGGAGTTCTGGCGATATTCTTGATGTATCCTCTCCAGTGTCTCCTCTCTCCTGTTGTCTCTCTCAGCTCCTCTAGGCTCAAGCCAGACTTTTCCTGTACCTCATCCAACCATCTCTTCCTTGGTCTTCCGCGTCTCCTCCTTCCCTCTACGCATGCCGTCATCAGCTCCTTTTCCAAACCGTTAGATCTCATCACATGGCCGAAGTAGCTCAATTTCCTCCAAGTTGCTGTTTGCTGTAGTGTCTCCTCTCTCTCTCTCTCTATTCCGAGCTCCCCGCGCACCGATTCGTTAGTTCTCTTTTCCGTCCATGAAATCCTTAGCATTTTTCTCCAAATCCACATCTCGCCGCACGCATTGATTTTCTTTTCCATATCCAGTGTCTTTGTCCATGTCTCGCATCCATATAGGACCACCGGGAAGATCAGTGCTCTTACCAGTCTTTTCTTTGTTTCCCTGCTCACGTATCACGTAGGCTATAGTAGACCTAGGCCTACTATTGCTAATTAATAAGATCATCCCTTCAACCGACCAATGTAAATAAACTGGTCTGCCTATACAATTCGCTGGATAAATAATTAATCTTGATAGTCAGAAAACGGTTGTCTAATTTCACATTTAGGCCTATGTCATTTTAATTAAAGGTGGCTCAGATGAAAAAATTGACAGATTTTGAGCAGTTGGCTGATTTGAACAGTGTTTCAATTCTGTCTGTCATACAAAACTGTTCAATAAACTAAATGCAGATATTCAATAGACCTAAGCCAAAGGTTATTAAATATGTTTGCAATAGAAAGAATGCATTCAGTCATTAAAATTGTATGCTTCATGGTCCTTAGAAAATAGTAAGATTAATAATTATAGTCTATTTGAAGGAAATGTATTGCGATTAATTTGCAGTTAATTGCGATTATCGAAATTAATCGCGCGATTAATTTCGATTAAAATGTTTAATCGAACAACAGCCCTACAGAAAAGGAATAGTGCCATCTGAATTGATATATGGAAGACTCAAATTCATGTACTGGAAGGAGAGAAGTAAATTCCATTTTGCTGCTTGAACAGTCTGCATCCTCTGATATCACTGGTGTCGTCTTTCAAAATTGAACACAGCCTGCAAGAATCAGGTTAGGCCTACTTGCAAATGTACTTCTTTTTTATTCGTATTTTCCCTCTGATTAGTGGTGTATATACGGCGTCTGATTAAGATCTAATTAGCTATTACTATTATTCTCATTTTAAATTCGCAGTTGAAGCAATCGTCGCCAGAAAATAGCAATTTTGGATTATTAGATTTCAGTTGAGATGAGGCAGAATTCAGAATATTCAATTGTGTTCGGCGTTCGACAATCGACACCAATTATTTCGGCTACAATTGACACCTTTTAAGGACGCAAAATTCCAACTTAGACCTATGTCATTGTTGCTGCGCTGCTTGCAAGATGTCTCTAAACTCTGGGTCATGCATCCCAGCCATCTATACGTCCAATTCTTTAATTTGATATTCATTCATTCATTCATTCATTCATTCATTCATTAAAGTATTCATATAATATATCGCCTCTTCAAGGAAACAACTCAGAGGCGCTCCCGACTCCAGCACGGCCAAATAGAACAGTTTTTAAGTGCTTATAGAATGTGTCACAGAGTTGATCTATAAAAATTATAGGGAAAAGGCGCAGCTCACGTGGGAGGAAATTCCATACCACCGGGCCAACCACAGAAAAAGCACGACTCTGCATGATGGAGGTACGTGCAAGCGGGACCAAGAGTACTTCCCTATCAGCCGAGCGTATACGACCGATCAGTCCGAGTACTTGACACAGGCGACAAAGATCAGTAGGTAAATTGGAGCAAGACTTAGCCAGCTGGCATCGCCATATCAAGGAAACGATTCTGTGTTCGATGCGCTGACGGACAGGGAGCCAATGCAAAACCTCCAGCATGTAATTTGTAACGTGACCAAATTTGTGCAGTTGACCAATGAGGCACGCTGCAGCGCGTAGAATACGGTGAAGAGAAGATCACCGACCAGATGGTAAACCAGCATAAAGGGATAGGCAATAGTCAAGACGAGCTGAGACAAAGGAATGTACAAGCGCATAGCTGCAGCGCCAGTTGAGAGAGAGCGGGCGACAGTGCGAAGCTGGCGCAGCTGATAGAAACAATAGCGACTGAGACAGGGGCGGATCCAGGGGGCCAATCCGGCCATGCCCCCCCCATTTAAAAATTGCATGGGACGTGGCCCCCCCATTTGGTTTCAACAAGCCATTAAATAAATGTAGTGGGAGAGAAAAACAGGACATCAGGCCGCCCCTTATTACAAAATCGCACGGGACTTGGCCCCCCCCCCGTCGATCGAGCGGTGGATGTTTCCCAAAAAATTGGTCGATGACTAAAAAAAAAAAAGGTCATCAGTTTTTTCGGCGGATGAAATGGTATTTTTTCCCCGGAAAATTGGCCGACGACTAAAAATTTTTTCTCATGTCTCACAAGACCAAAAATTTTGGCCCCCCTTCGAAAATTCCTGTATCCGCCCTTGGACTGAGACGATTAAGGTGCATTACAAAAGTAAGTTCCTGGTAGCACGACGCCAAGGTCACGGACCGAGGTGGAGAAAGTACAGTCGGGAAATTCACCAGAGAGGCTAACCAGATTAAGCTTAGACAGCTGCTGCCGGGAGCATAATCAAATGAATTTGGTTTTAGCAGGGTTTAGTCTAAACGGTTTGATGCCATCCATGCACTCAGGGCAATGAGCGCCTGACCCATAACCCTAACTGTAGAGGAAGCATTAGGTGAGAGGCAGTGCATGTACGCCTGTGTGTCATCAGCGTAGAGCTGGCTGAAAGGCACCATGTTCTGCAAGAAGCAGGTCACGACATGTGGTATAAATAATGTATAGGAGGGGACCAAGAACTGAACCCTGAGGCAAACCATATGGGGCAGGGACCCACCGAGACCTAGTCGAGCCATGGACCACGCTTATGGTATGCCCATGCAGGAAAGAGCCGATCCACTCCAGAAAATTACCAGACAACCAAACGAAACATTTAACCAGAATAAACCAAAATAAATTCCATATGCATGTAATTATATACAATTAATCATTGGCGGTGGGTATAGTCTATGTTTCGTGCTACTGCAATGTCATAGCGACTTCAGTTGAGTTTTGTTTTGTCGGATCGGGATCACTCAAAGACCAATCGACATTGGGAAGAGTATTAATTTGTCGGGACTGCCTATGTAGATTTCGAAGTCAATGTTCCGCGTCCCAATACTTGACCTGGTCGGCACAAACAAATGCTCATGCTTTGAAATTTGTGTGTGAATTAGTCGAATGTTGTGGCATAAAGCACAGCAACAACATTTTGTTCAACACCGCTATAATTTTATAACGCAGGTATAATTTCAAATGATGTTTTGGTAATATCGCAAATAGCAGAAAAGGTCGGAAAAACGAACAGAAGAAGGATGAATCCACATGGACGAGAATGTATATGGAGGTTGCAAGTAATGGCATAGGCTATGATGGCTTCAAGAACCATGAAACAGCTGGCCAACGCAGGCGGCAGGTGTTGGAAGGACACCTAAGGGCGGAAGAGGTCCAAGTGGACCCAACGGCCTCCTTACCCTACCAGGAGAGGATTGGTCACCGCCTGGCAAATGACCAAGAAACTTTTACATGATAACATAAGAGAAGATCTAGAGGAAAGGCACATGGATATGAGGAATGCCATGGATACCATCAAGGATAAAGCAGCGTGGAGACGCCATGTAAAAGCCTCATCGTCGGCGCGGCCGGACGGAGGAGAGCAATGATGATGATGGCTTCACTGTGTGTGTGTGTGTGTGCGTGTGTGTGTGTGTGTGTGCGTGTGTGTGCGTGTGTGTGTGCCTGCTATGTGCTTGCTACGTTGATGACCATTTCATTAACTATGCTGTGAGTGAAATGCGGCCAATGCAGCTGTTCCGTTGCAACGATTCCTTTGAAGTTTCGAGGAGCAGCATAAATATTTCAGTCATGTTCTGATGTATACGTCTCTTTGCATGTTCCTCGTTCATTAACATGCAATTCGCTGCTTGAATAAATTCAAAATAAACTACATATAATTAATCTGGTTCTCTCCAGAATCCGAACAGACCTTGACCTACACACTAATAGCGTTAGTTTCTTATTCAATGAACGTTTGCGTCTCTCTCTATGGCTATGCGGTCTCGGCATATACCCTAACCAACATAATGAAGGGAATAAACGACGAAAATTGATAATTATAATTTAGCCTATAATGATGACCTGAGCCAAACCAATGCTTGTAAACTGAGTGTTAGATGTATAGAGTTTATGAGCAATATTTGTTGTTATTTTAGAAAATTGGGAACGCCTATATAGCTATGATTTTCCGAACAAATATCAAACAAAGCGTAACGAAATGCGCGTTGAGCTTGCTGACGCTGAATCACTTGTGAAAACAATTGAAATAGAATGATACACGTAGCTATGAGCGGAATTATATACACAATTGTGTTTCGGACAGAAACCGTTGTTGAAAGTTATGATGATTAATATAATAGAGCAAAGCTTTAAATCAAAATCATGGTCTTCGCATAGGCCTATAGTATTGTATATTTGTATACGGCCTATTGTATACTGCTTGCAAAAAAACTTGATTTGTTGGTCAGAATCTGCAAGTGTTCTTAAGGTTAAACGATCGGAGATCGGTGGTTCCGTAGACATCTCACTACAACACGCGATTCTTGTAAACCATCTTGAAAGTTCGTGTTTTCCGTGGCTTGGTTGAGACTCGCAATCGTCTCTGATGAGTATGTACATATTGTATATCTCTTAGAGATGCGCAATATAAAGCAGTGATTTTCATTACTATTACATTCCCGTGAGCTTTTCACCGCTCTGTGGTCTTACTTTTATTACCTAATACTTGTGCTTCTTGCACTTCAATCATGTGCATCAACAACAATATACCCTCAGGTCTTAAAATTTGGCAGGACGATCATGGACGGCATCCAGGCACTTATTTTCAGATCCCTATCCCGTCCTGCCACTTCTTTGGCCAGCACAACTGAAAAAGTGAGGAGGCACTTCTTTTTTGCACTTTAAGCACTGAATACCCTCTTCCTCATCCTTCTCCGCCGCCACCGCCAACAACCACAAGCAACATCACCACCACCGCCAACAACAACGTTGTTGTATAATTAATTAGTGCAACAATCATTCTCTACATCACTGTTTCAATTAACGCTGCTCCTTTGGTGAAAGATCATTAGTTCCAAACGAGGCTCATATACATGCAGACGTCATCATCCAAATATAGACTGCAATGTGCCACAATGCAATTGCCATTATAACAGATGAATGCAACGCCTGTCTGCTTTTATATGCGCATGTCCAAGTGCGCATCATAAATAAAGTACGTGTATCTCGATAAAGGCGTTAGATAAACGCATCAATGAACCAGACGAAAGAGTTTATTGTCTTAATCGTAATCTCTACATTTCTATAGCGCTTCTGTAAAGTAAAGCGCAGCGCACCAGCTTATTCGCGAACGCTGAGCTTATTCGCCAGCGCTGAGCTGACTCAAAAGCGCTGAGCTCATTGACGAAATCAATGTGCGAATGTCATATCACCGACATCAGAAGCTTCGTGCTTTGTAATAAACAAATCTATTTGTCTTTAACGCGGGGCCTTAGAATTATAGCCTAACTAGCTGGGGCACCCGGCGTTGCCCGGGAAATTTAGGATTCTACCCCACCACACCCCCACACCTCCCTCCACACCCCACCCCTCCACTCTCCCTCCACCCCTCCCCTCCACCTCTCCACCCGCCTCCACCCCACCCCTCCACCCCTCCGCCCCCACGACCCCACCCCACCCCTCCACCCCCAACCCCCATCTCACCCCCTCAAGGAATGGATAATGTTTACCACGAAACAGGGCTTCCTTTAAGGAATTTTTAGAATTGCACAACCCCTTCTTTCCCATCCCATCATCCATTGTAAACTACTTCCAATCGGATAGCAATGACCTTTTGAAAACTACTTTTGACTGTAGGCCTACATAAGTGCTTCTACAGATGCACAAATCTATTTAGAACTGCACATTTTGTGTAGAACTGCACAATAAAAAACGAAACAATGAACGTTCGACTAGCTATAGGTTACTTAGCTATAAACGGCCATGAAACAAAAGCAAGACAACTGTATGTGCAGTGATAGAATGATATACTAAGAGAGTATGCATAGACTATATACGGAGTAGGCCTACATAGAGTCTTGTCTTGGCGACAGAATTAACTGTTTCTATTACAATAAACAGTTCGCTTGTGTATATATATATAATTATTTATATATATAATAGTGTTATATACATGTATATGCGTATGCCGTCGTGCAAATGTATCGATGACGGCTTTGGATGTTAAACGATTGAAGTTTTTGGTAAGAAGAAACTGACTCAGTGATTACACTTGTAACAGTTTTCACGTTTCACTTAATTGACATGTGATACCAAATTAATTGAATTTAGTTGATTGATCGAAGCTAAATTTTGAAGATTGATTGAATAATTTCCATTTAATCAATACCATCCATGTATATATATTAGGGTGGCACTCCAATTTTTTTCTTCAAATTCTTACCTTCCCACCCCTTACTTCTGTTAATTTTACATAAAGATTGAAGCACACCAAGTTTTGGAACATTATCAACAACATTTACTGGTAGCTCCACAAAGTCATAGAACTTTTAAAGATTTTGTATTTATTATGAAGCATTGCGAAAAATTAGTCAAATGTTAAATTTGACTTTTCTACAGTGTTCTATATGGAAGTAAACTTTTACCTTCCCAAGTTTCCATGTTCTATTGTTCTTACTAGATTAGTCAAAATATTGGTAATAATAAAGAACACAACGTTTTGAAACATTTCAGTAAATCTTGGTCTGGTGCGTTAACATTCAACAATGTCAAAGTTTGATGTTTTATCATCAAGTGTCGGACTGCAAGTTAATGTCCGAGCACAGTTGATTTGTTGGCATTAGGGAAGGTCTGGCGATGCTTCTCTACCACCTGCAAGCGGTACTGTTTCTGTTCCTCCTGGTTGGTGATGACACTGTTGAAGGACTGGACAAGTCAACACCACGCTCCGCTGCATCGTTCACCACCTTCAACCCTTTGAGCTTCTTCTGACCATCAGTATAGGCCTCATTATTTTCCGATGTGTTGGGATCGTGTATGAGGAAGTCATGCGGGATGTCAAGAGCAGTGAACAGTGTTCTGGTGTGCTGAGACACGAAGTCACACAGCTGTTTGTCTTGGATGTCTGCTGCAGTGAGAACTACTCGACGAGGATGGTCTGGGTGTCCAGTCTTTCTCAGAGCTGCAACCATTGCTATCTTCATTTCAACTGGCACACTGGGATTGAAAAACGCAAGCCCTACAAGAACTTCACTCAAATACCACAAATGACCCGAGAATGTCTTAATTGCAGCGTTGGAAATCGCTGCATTTGTATCCCCGTAGCTGTACAAGTCGCGTAGAAGTTGCAAGTCATTGCGTGGGGCTGATGCAGCACTTGTACATTAGGGTGCCACTCGGCAACTTATTACAGAAATTGGTTGTTTTTCATAGCGATCAAGGACACCATTGAATGAATCAGCGGCATTGTTGACCACCATCAGACTCTCTGCTCATATTGGAGCACTAGCATACTCAGAAAATATGCTCTCTCAAGTGCTAGGGTGAAGGTCTTAAGGACAGGAAGTCATGTGATATTCCAATTGCCACAAGAAGCTGCTAAGTATGTTGTGACAACCATCGCTGCATTGGTATAGTAACAGTGCCATGCAGCACAACGTGTCAAGGAGTTTGTCCATGAGTTTCTTTACTTAGGGCTGTGACCATTGCTTCCTTCCAGAGGAACCATTGTATCAAAGAAAGTAAGACCATTTAGGATTTCACCTAGATGCTACAAATGACTGCAGAGGGACTTGATTGCTGAATCGGCAACAGTTTGGTTGTTTGTCTGTATGCATCAAACTCATGCGGAAGATTCAAGTCGTTGTGAGGATCATGCATGTGCGTACAGACACTTAATGTACAACTTCACAACTACTTTGAACTCTTGGAGAGCTGACAACTCGCGTTTGGTGACGTTTATTGAGAGTGAAATAAGTAGCTTTTAAAACTGTATGTGACCTTGCCATTCAGCTATAGGCTAACAAGCTCTAGGATGCATGGGCTCCAGGGGCATGGATACGCACATATTCCCCACTTTCCACTCCTTCTAAAAATATCAGTGCCAGGTGAAAGAGCTCATAGTGGTCCTAACAGTCTTGGCTGAATATCATTGAGCCGGATGAGTTCGGTATACTCACTTTGCATCGGATTCAAACCAGTGCAGTTGTTATCACCTTTATACCGTTTTCATACCGGATCTGCTTCAAATATGTATACGTGAGTCTCTAAATCTGTTAAATTATATCTTGATGTTATGCCACTGGAGGTCCCATCTGGTGTTGAACGCTTTGGCATCGACTAATTCCATGATTTTGGTCTACAAACCAAGCTCATCCACTGGGATACGCTTTTGTACCAGACAAAACACAGGCGTGCACCATCATGAAGGCATGTAGTGCTGGAAGTTGTATGAAGTGACATATACAGTCTTTATATTTAGCCCTTTTTGGTTTATCCATGTTATTATAACAACAACCAAGAATTGGGAAAGATTAAAAATTACAAGAAACATTATTATTCTTAGTCAGTATGAACAATGAATCACAGCGCAGCCTGTTCTCTGTAGATATAAGTTATTTCCATACGCGATTTCAAAGAAATGATGTGATACGCTGCTACAAACTACTAACGCACGGAGCTACCTCTAAATATTTATCAATCTGAATAAAATTTGTTACACAGGAGTTTCTTGCCATATTAAACATTTTTAGTGGGTGGGAAACTGGATTTGGCAAAATTATTTTTTGACCATGCATTTCGTTGTCACCCTAATATATTATATATATATATATATATATATATACATACAGATGCATATTACACATATATACGATTGTAGCCTATGTAATATATATTACATAGGCCTATATATACTAGGTCGCAGCCGACCGTGCAGAATGGAGAAATCTTGTCGCCCGATGTTCCGAAAGGAATGAAAGGAAATGTGAGAGAGAGTGAGAGATATATACTAGATAGATAGATAGATAGATAATTAGATATATTATATTAATTTATCGTGTGCAATGTAGCACAGAATGCCTGGAGAAAAGAATCGCTTTTAAAGAACGGTGTAAGGAAGGTAATTGCAAATAGATGCTGCCATGGGACCCATCACGACAGCAGACGCTCGATGTTAGACTAAAGCAGTCCTATAGGAACAAAGAGAATTTAAGAGATCTAGATGATCTGCAGAGCTCAAAGAGCGAAATGAATTTGGGGAGTTGGGGGGGGGGGAGAATAACGACGGATTTTGCGTATTGTCTGCTGAGAGTTACTGTGGAACATTGCTCAGCTGTGATTTGAATAATATATATATATATATATATAATTATATATATATATATGAACCTGCATGCATATAGGATATACACATACATGATGCATTTAAGAATGATCGACTAAGGAAGATTCGCGCTGATTATGGAGTCTATAGGATTAAGGGACTTGCAAACTTGCAATGTATATATACAGTGCAAGTTCATTCATTCATTCATTCATTCATTCATTCAAGTGCATTGGCACACAAATGCATAGACTATAATATGCGTATAATAATTATATATGAGACGTCTCACGGTCTCAGGGTGCATTATTGGACGAGTGTTTTTTTCTATGTCTCTGCCACCAGATATTATTATAATAATAATATTATGGTGGCAAAGACATAGAAAAAAGCCACTCGTCCAATGATGCAACATGAGACCGTGAGACGGCTCATGCATACAGCTGAAAGAAACATGAGCGGATCTGCCTCGATCTATAGACCTACATGTATATGCATGATCGGTGAACACGAAAGAGGAGTCAAGTGTGACAACGAGGTCACAGACACTAGACGAGTATAAGTCTATGCAGAGAATTTCTCAGCCAGTCAGTCAGTCTGTTGCAAAATCGAGCATAGAAAGCTGTTGCTTATTCCACAAATTGATCAACTGAGTTTTCTTAGTGTCTGCAAACAGAGACGGTTTGTCAACATTCAACTATAGTGTAGATCGGACACAAGACAGTCAGTTTGTGTAGCATATATGTGCATTTCTTGGTTCGACTGGGAGTGCTTCTAAGTAGATTACCTTGAAGGTGCGCTATGTAAAAAGTCAATAATAATACATAGACTTCGTATGCATGCATATGCATCTGGACACTCAATCATGCAATCAATCAATCAATTAAATATTTTTAGCCTATTTTATAACTGCATTTATATATATATATATATCGTCTTTTAAGTACCTCACAAAATGAATTAATAACTGTTCGCCATTTCATAATGCGTTTTGCAACTCAAAAATAACATATACCATATGAAATAGAAATAGGTGTGCATTATATATATATATATATATATATATATATAGATCTATGCAAAACTATGTAGGCCTACGCATCGGCCGTTAAGCGTATTCGCATGACAAATTCTGTTATCAAGGATCATTAGCCTGAATGTACCTGGAATGGTCAACTCCAAACAGAGACTGCGTTTCGCTCTCCATGCCTATAATGCGTTGCAGTCAAACGTGGCTTCGAAACATATGGCTGGTTAAGTTAAAGTTACACCGCCAACGTGGCCAAACCGTCCATAAACATGGTTCGTCAACAAAGCCAGAACTGCTCTCGTTTTATATATTGGACTACAGGGCTGTTTTCAAGGAATTTTTATAACTGCACAACCCCTTCTTTTCTTTCCAATCCTTCTATGGTAAATTACTTCCAATCGGAGGAAAACGACCTTTTTGCTAGTTTAAACTGTACAGAAGTGCTTCTACAACTGCACAAATCCATTTAGAACTGCACATTTTGTGTACAACTGCACGTTAAAAAAGCCCTGTTGGACTAGGCACGTGTGTATTCATTGGTAGTGTCTGCTGTAGACTGGCATTTGTTTTGCAAAATACCGTGGAGCTGTGACAGACTTCTGTTGGATGTTAAGTGAGTCGAGTACATGACACCGGAAACCGTTTGGTGTCAGTTGGCGGCTTTCCCTTCTGCCACGTGGCTAATTGACGTCACGCAGACTCCAAATTCTGGCGCATGCGCTCAACGTTTACCCGCTGCAACTTTATCGTCGTTGGTTTTGATCACACGTGCCCAACTCACCAGACATTGAACTTACTATTTATTTTTTTATTAAGGAAATCTATATAGCGCCACTCTATGTCTAGACAACACGACCAATTTTTTTAAATGTAATTCACTAACTGAACCTAATTTAATAGAAAACGTTGCAAGACTGATAACATAACATTGTGGTGAATGCAAAGCAAAGCGAACCAGCTGAATAAATTGCGTTAGAATAAATTTACAATGATAATATTAGTGTTGATCAAAGGCGGCTTGCTGCGATAAGAATCTACACACATGCACACACACATAGTGGGTTGCTCAATTGGACCACTTAGTCTAGCTGTAGCCACACATAGACAAGCTGGCAATGATCGCTGATAATAGTCCTAATTGCAAAGGATATATCAAAGTCACCTCACAAGCACTTTGCCAATTTCCAATTTTGCTTGAGTTTGGCCATATTATAATAATCGCCTAGACATCACTGGTTGGATCTTTCCTTTCAAAATATTCCCGTGGGTCCCTCGGATCCCATTATAGGCGCCGCTGTCCCTATACATTATTTATGCACCGTATGCTCTCACCGTATACATAGGAGACTGGCATACAAGCTTTCTTCAAAGACTGGAATCGAGAACTTTGCTTTCAGAGGACGCTCGCAGTTCTTCATTAGAATTGTTTACATCCATTTTAGAGCATTTGCAACGAATGTACGACTTGAGATGACTTATATATATATATATATATATATATATATATATATATATATATATATATATATACTAGATGTGTAACCCGGCGTTGCCCGGGAAATTTAGGGTTTTAAACACTACTCCACTGTGGTACCCAACGTTGACCGCTAAATTTAGGGTTTTCGCCAACCCTCTACCCCACCCCGCTTCCTCAAAAAGCCAAACGTAACCCGCCCCTGCGGGGCGATACGGAAATTATTACTGGGCTTGTATGACGTCATTCGGACTGTAGACTCCTTTACTAAAGCTCGATACTGCTTACCAAAGGGTGAGCGATGAAATCTGTCTTAAAACGCTTCTGTCTTAAAACGCTAATAACTCGAGTTCTAAAGTGAAATTTAGGGTTTTAAACACTACTCCACTCTGGTATCCATCGTTGACTGCTGAATTTCGGGTTTTCGCCAACCCTCCACCCCACCTCGCTTCCCCCAAAAGCCAAACTTGACCCACCTCTGCGGGGCGCTACGGAAATTATTACTGGGCGGGTATGACGTCATGCGGTGTAGACTCTTGACTAAAGTGCTAGCGTGATTAATTACTGATGAAATCTGTCTTAAATCTGCCTATTTTGCAGGGGAGAGTCAAAAGCGTACAAACAAATAAACAAACATATGGAAAGTGTTTCGGAATTATAATATATATATATATATATATATATATATATATATATATATACCGGTATACATGCAGTTAACCGCATAACTAACTCCGCCACTGGCTGCACTTTGCCAGTGCCAGTCCCAAGCCTGGATAAAGGAGGAGGGCGTCGCTAATGGTCTTTGTTATCACACAGTGACGTTAAACTGTAATAACCACCACCACTGCATAACTTATGGCTTGATTAGCAGAAACTTATGGCTTGATTAGCAGATGTGTACGCTTTGAAAATATTCAGTTTACATGTAGGCCTATATATCAGACATGTATGCCTATAGGCCTATATTATTAGGCTATAGCCGTATACACAACGCTGTCGTTGCAGGCTGCCCAGAATCCTTCAATTGTATGCAAATTAACATTGATGTTGCCGCGATCGGGGATATACATGTATGTCGCACACTCAATTAATGGCAACACGTGGCAATAATAATTAGATTGTTGCATGTGTGATTGCATGACCCATGACTATCTTATTATCACAAGATAGTCACGGGTCACGCAATCACTCATTCGACAATGATATATGCTGCAATTATAACTGCTTATGATATGTGACAACGCTTAATAATTCAAGTTTTGGCAGTGACTGCATGACTACAATAAACAGAAGTAGCATATATATTCAAAATTAGTTGGCAATGTATTACCGCATTTCTTTAATTAATTCATAAAGGCCAATAGCAACGCGACGAAAATAATATTCTGTCATTATTATAAATGACTAACAACACGCTAAGCATATACAGGGTGGGCAATAAAAAAGTAACCCCTACGGTTTTTAGCCCATATCTTGGCCAAACATAAGAATTTTTAAATGAAACTTCACAGTCTTAAAGGCAATTCATATTTACGCACAATGATCAAATTTTAACAAAATATTTCAAAGAGAATAAAAGTTATATCACTTTTAGTAAGGCCACCAACCGTTTTTTGACGATTCAAAAACGTAACGCAACAAAAAGTAACAAAAACATGATTTTATTAAGTCTCATCTCAAATAATTGTTGTCAAATAGCCTTGTAACTGCCAGATGATCATTATTATTACTATTTTAAACAGAAGCATGGTGCCAGCGTAGCTGCACGTCACCATGAAGTCACTTAGCAAGAAGACAATCAAGTTGGTAAATAAACAATCTGTCAGATTATTAATTTTGTTATTGAGGCAATGCAATTCAAATTTCTTTAAAAAAAAGAAAAATGGCCAAGGTGTCAATGACAGACAAAATGTGTATTCAGACAACTCTTGAGCAAGATCCTAGAGATACATTGAGCAACGTTTACTCTGATAAACAGTGAGAGCGCAAACAATAAGAGTTGAGCTGAGAGTTAAGAGATTTGCCGTGAATGAAAGGAGATCGGTTCGATTGTTCTGGTTTTATTGAGAACGCCAATGGCCCCAAATCTCAAGATTTGAACCCGATATATTGATAACCAATTGCGGAGAGCTATGCTGAAGAAATATCACAATCTGCAACCAAAACCAAGAGCGGTAAGAGAATTGATGGGCGCATTGGAGTTAACATGGGAAGATTTGCCTTTGGAACGCATCAACAGGGCTATCAAGAACTTTGCAAAGAGACTCAAAAGAAGTTTTGGCACTGGTGGTAGGCACATTGAACACAAGTTGTGAAGCACTATCAAGTTCATTTCACAACAGTTATTTGAGATGTGACTTAATAAAATCGTTTTGTCACTTTTCACTGCGTTACGTTTTTGAATCGTCAAAAAACGGTGGGTGGCCTCACTAAAAGTGGTGTAACTTTTGTTGGGATTGAAATATTTCGATGAAATCTGATCACCATGTGTAAATATGAATTGTACTTAAGACAGTAAAATTTCATTTCGATATTCTTACTTGTGGCCAAGATATGGGCAAAAAAACGTAGGGGGTTACTTTTTATGGCCCAACCTGTACATTGCAAGATTATAAAATCAATGGAGATAAAATATTATATTAAAATACAGTGTTTGCTGTGACCAGGTATATATATATATAATTATATATATTATATATCTATATCTATATATATAATGCAAACAGTGGGCACATAATGTAGTGTCATCAGTTTACCTTAAACGGCACAGAGGCACCATTCCATAGATGAAAGTGGAATATAACCAATTAAAGGACTCAAGAGATGGTATAGCTGACGGTAACACAATTAATAAGAGATTGGTGTCTTGATAGACCCTAGAATATGTTTTTATGGCAAAACACTTAAATGCATGATAGCAGAACCGTATTTCTGGATACTTATACTTCTATGAGACATTAATCCAAATGTTATCGAGAAAGGATGGTTCGATTTAACCTCATCGGGTCCATATATATAGCCTACGACCCTTTGGATTGATCCTTTCACTTATATGTATACGCACCAATCACTCGAAAGTCATTGAGTTTGTACTGATTGCTGTTATTTTGTATATGGTTGATGCTCTGTCAGTAAACGACTACTACTAGGCTACTACTAAAATAATATACAGCGATGTTCTTGAATAGATTGCGTGGCATGACTTTTGCGGCGCTATATATATTCATGGCAGTCCACATCAAAATGCGATCGGCTAATCAATTAGGGTCTACACATTGGTTACAGTGCTTTAGTTGCTGCTATTCTGTCTCGTCATTATCTCGAACGAAACAGCTTTTTAGAATAGGTCGATGAAGAGAGAGTAAAACAGTCTTTGAACGTTGATTCGGTGGAATCTTGATAGACCTACATGCATTATGAGGTAGAGGAGGAAACGGAAAAGAATTAAGGGCGGAAGGAGTATGAGGAGGGAGGCAGGGCCTACTACGCCATGGGGGGATGGAAGCAGACTGCTTCCAATTTGGGTCAGGGGGGGAAAGGTTTCCCCCCCTGATGATAAAGTTGAGTATAGAAGATTTCCTCCAGAACATTTTTCCCCCGGTATTCCCCAGTATCTGCCATTGACTTCCATCTGGTAAATCCCCCAAACAATCCCCTCCCCATCATAGCACAGGGTAAATTTTCATTTAATTTGACTTTTGCTTAACACTCACATAAATTTGTCCTTGCACTTTCATCACATTCGCGCGCATCAGGTCTTGCCACGTGGGGGGGGGAGTAAGTAGCCTGATCCAACTTGTGCCAGAGGGAAATCTCCCCCCCCCCCCCCCCTATTGATAGATGGGCATAAGAGATTTCCTTCTGGACATATCCCCCGGCATCTCGCTCTGTACCATTCCTCCCTGCCCATCCATGGTAAATTCCCATTGAATGTTCATCCCGCCGTCTCAAGGGTAGATATTCATTTAGTATGACCTTTGCTTTATTCACTTACATTTGTCCCTGCACGTATATGGCACTCGCTCTCACAACTCTTAATTTTACATTAATTGTTAAAAAATTTAAAGTATATTTTATATCTACTGACACTGCACTTGTTTTATAATATAGGTTTAAAATAAAATGAACGATATTTTCAGAATGAATTTTAGTGATATGAGGCAAAGAAGCAACAGTAAATTAGTAGGCCTACTTTTGTTTATATTAGGCCTAAAGGATTTTAGTCTGTTTAAGTAAACATTAATCAAGCAATTAAAGCTTGGTTGGTCAACAATTGAAGTTCAAAAGCAAGTAAAGCAAATGGCTTATATTGAAGTCTGTACAAATGCAAATTGCTTACACTTTTGAAGCCTACATTTGAGGGAAATGTTCGAAGGAATTGTTCCATTGAAACGCTCTGGTGGAATCCAGAGAGGAAATTATGGGCAGTGGTCCAGGGAAATGTCCATGAGATTTGTTTAGATCCCAAAATGGATATTGCTGAGTAAGGCTTATTGTACAACTGACGGTTGACTAAACAATTTGATATACCAAAAGAAATTTATATTTTACTGAATGCTGAACCTTTCCAAACTTCATAGGTCTTAGAAGTACTACAGTGCCGCACTGTTAACCCATAATGAGAAATTTTAGAATGTTACCATTAGGCTATATTGTGCAAATTTCAAAAAATTAAATAATGGAGAGGCTAAATTTTATGATATCCTAAACCACGTTTCTGAGCATAGAATTCACGAGCAATTTTGTGAAAATGACAGCTTAAAAAGGTATAATTAGAACGTGCAAATCCAAAAAAGTGAAATTTTCATGACTTTATCGTTCATAAACAGCTAGCAAACAAGAACCTAAAACATGCGCTCTAGTCGATGCCAACAGCTAAAAATGCGTTGGTTCCTGGGGCTCCGCCCCAGACCCCGCTGGGGACCTTACGACGCTCCTCAGACCCCTATAGTCGCTATATGGGTCTCGTGTCTTCGGCACTCGCAACTTCGCGCCTTTGGCGCTTGCAATATATACATGTATATAGGCAAAAAGTTTCTGTTAGGGGGGGGAATGCTTCCAGCTTCCAGGGGGGGATAGTAGGCCCTGGAGGGAGGGGAGTGGAAGCAAAAGAAGAAGCGAGAGAGAGAGAGACAGACAGAGAGACAGACAGAGAGAAAGAGGGTTCTTTGTCTGTTTCGGAACCTGCATGCATGCTCTGGCCTCTGCGGTCCAGATTATCGCTCGTGCCAAATTAGTTGATCGAGCGTTGGCAGCAGCGCCAATGCATTGCAGAAACCACTTGATGTGTATATATTATATACAATATATATATATATGTATATGCCTATGCAACGCATCCAATGGTCGATGGCGCTTCTAATCACCACGAACGTCCATTGACTAAGTATATCATTCTACCACACTTTATATTTCTGACGTTTCTGTCTGTTGGTCTTTCTATATTTCCATCTATCTATCTATACATGTATCTATCGTTCTTACTTTCATTTGTCTGTATATTAATCCATCCATCCATTTTTCCATCCATCCATCCGTCCATCCGTCCATCCATTCATCCGTTCATCCATTCATCCATCCATTCATCCATTCATTCATCCATTCATCCATCCATCCATCCGTCCGTCTGTCTGTATTTCTGTCTCCATCGTAGGTCTGCATTTCTTTCACCTTGATCTATTCTCTCTGTCTTGTATCAGTGACTCTTTGTCTCTCCGTCTCTGTATCTATCTCTGTCTGTGTCTGTCTCTGTCTGTGTCTGTGTCTCTCTTTGTCTCCCTGTCTCTCTGTCTCTGTCCCTGTCTCTCTGTCTCTCTGTCTCTGTCCCTGTCTCTGCCACTGTCTGTCTCTCTGTTAATTTTCGTTTCTTTCTCTCCCTCTCCCTCTGTCTCTCTATCTCTCTGCCTCTCTCTGTCTCTCTGTCCCTCTTTGTCTCTCTGTCTTTCTCTGTCTCTCTAGCTCTCTCTCACACACACAGACAGGTGCATACTGTATAGTATTGGTTATTGTCAGCCTTAGATAGATTTCTCTGCCATGCTCAGAGACAGTGACTGACACTGCATGCAGACGAATAGATCATATTAGATGATGCATTGCAATTAAGGTCAAAAGACAGATAGATCTATCCTTGTGGGACGCCGAAGATGAGAGACACGTGGTGATGGATGACCACATGAGAACCGATGCTAACGTATTGACTGCAATTTAAGAATTTAGATGGATTGACTAATTGAGGATTTCACCAGACAGGCCGAACAGGCCATCTGTTAGACTTTGAGTGACACTAAATGATCTAACGCAATAAAAAATAGCAGCAGAGAAATTAGTGAGTATTAAGGCATTTCAGCAGCATGGACATCGGTCACTTTTTACTTACAGAACGACTACTTTCATGGATTAAAATTTTGTCTGCAGGAGTCTGGCTAAAGATGTGTAGACAGGTTGTCTACAGAGAGGAAAGAATATCACCACCCCCTCACCATCCCGATAACAGTCATCCCTTCCCCCCCCCCCAGCATCCTCCCACAGTTTATATTTTGATCCCCGTGATGTCCCGGCATCTTAAAGCGACAGCCTTAAACCAAATAAAATTCAACTGTATCAGCAATGGCATTTTTTTAATGAAACTATTGTAGCCATTAGCTGTCTACGGCCCTTCTTCTCTACCGTACTCTATCTTACTTGGGGCACGTGGGTGTAGAAGGATGGGCGTTGCCTATTTAAGGAACTGCTAGCGTGGGTCGTAGAGCAGTTGTGGTGTGTGAGGCGCGTGGTTGATGTCTCTCGTTGAGCGTGTTCTTGGTGTGCGTTTCCCTCGTTGTTATGCGAGTTGACCTGCGGGTTCGTCTTCTACGTCGCCTTCTTCACCCTGTTGGTGGTCTCAGGCCCGCCGAGAGGGGGGGCAGGGGGCAAATGCCCAGGGGCCCGGCGACTTTTAGGGGCCCGGAGGGGGCCCGGCAACAGTGATTATAATATGTTTTATTATGTTGATTACGGGCGCGGGGCCGCGAACCCTACCTATAATCACTTATAGGCTATTACGTAGCTTATTGTTTGTGATTTATGTTGTTTTAAATTAGCCTAATAGGCTATAAGTGTTACATAACTACAACTGTTACAGTTTCAAGCAACTGTCTATTAGCCTATACCTTGTGTCCTACTTAATTATCAGTGTTTTGACAAAGAACACGCTCATGGGCGGAGACCTAGTGGGGACAGGGAGACGGTCCCCCCAATGGAGGTGTTGGGGGACGGCCCATGCATTTGCCCCCCCCCCCAATCGTTGAGCTTCACGACTAGAAAAAAGGTCACAAACTTTTTGGCGGGGAAAATAGAAAATTTCGTCGGGATTTCGCCGGATGACTAAAAAAAGGTCGTAAGAAATTTAATTTGGCCGGCAAAAGATAGAAATTTTTCGGCGACACTCAGAGCCGTTCGTCCGTCAAAAAATCTCGAGTCTTTCCCCTCCCCCCCGCCCATGTACACGCTCATATCTGTCTCAGAACACTCTTTTGCTAAATTATGCGTTGTCAGATTTAAATCACAAGTGAACAAATCTAAATGATAAATTTCTCTCGCAACGATGGAATATTTTATAAACACAAATCTGGAGCACAAAGACAAAAAGAAAAAGCTAATAAGTTTGAAAAGGCAAAAGTTGGTAAGCTTTCTATTTCAATTCAGAATCTCAAAAGAAGGCAATCACAGGCCGTAATTAGTTCTACTCATATACATCGGTTGATTCTAGTGAATTAAACGTGCATGCATGATGATCGTATAACTGGATGGATGAAAATGAAGCTTGTGGTGTTAGTATCTATAGTATCTTAATTCCAAAAGAAGACTTTATAAATAAGAATTATGAAAATGCTAAAATTCTAAAAACTGTTAAAATCCTTTTTTGTTTTGATGTAGGCACTCTGCCGCCAGGGCCTGCGTTTAGGCCTATACAAACCATTGAGACTATATACATCTAGGCTGATATTAATTGAGCTTAGGGCCTATAAGAAACGGTCCTCCAAGACATTCGAGCAATTTTCCAGGCGATGAAGAAAGCATCTCCGAAGTGCATTTCTTAGGTTTGCAGACAAGATGGAGAAGTATACCAGGACATTTTAAACGACTTTACGACTTTACTGCAGTTAGCCTAAATCCAGAAAGGTTGCTTGCTGATAACCATATCATTTGAAAATTAAATTCCTACCATTGAAATAATAAATGTAAGCATTAGCGTACATCCATACTCACACACAATTGCTATTTTTTTAATTTCCTCAAAAAGCCAAAAGATAGTTTGGGGCCCGTGACGGCTCAGCCCAGGGGCCCGGAATATCTGTCGGCGGGCCTGGGTGGTCTGGCCGTTCATCCGTCTTCCTTGGCTCCGTTAGCCGTTGTCTGCTGTGCTGTCGTCCGTACTGAGTCCTCTGGTCTGTTCGACTTCGTGTCTACTAGACGGTAACGTTGATAATTTCGCTGTACATAATTGCTCTCTTGAATAAATCGATGTTATTTTATCAAATTGGGACCTTATCTTTATAATCATACCTCGTAGACGGCCTGTGAACCCAACAAATGGGGGCCCTCCGTTCTTTTGCTCGTTTTGGGCGTTTTTCGTGATTGTTCTTTTGCGTAGTTCCGTTGGGAAATTTCGGATATTTTTGGTCCGTGTGGTTCTCGGAATTTTGAGAGAATTTGCCGTTATTTGTCGGAAATTTTGCGGTGTCGCATTTCGTTTTGTGGGGGCCTGGGCTATTATTGATTTTGAGGCAGAAATTTTGTGCGTTTTTCGCATTTGCGACGGTTTTGAAGTGGACTGTCGGTAGCATTGTGAATTTGAGAGAATTTTGGTGTCCGTGGTCTGCACAGTAGACTATTATGGCGTCTACCGCGGAAGGTACTCTTCTTGACTGGGACGAGATAGTGGAGTTGCCGCTGGACGAATTGAGACAATATTGTGTGACGTTGGGTGAGGACGTTAAAGGTTTATCGAAACCTCAATTACAGAAGTTGGCCAGAAAAGCGTTGTCGCCTAAACAAGGAAGTGAGGAGTGGAAACTTCGGGCACAAGCTAAGAGAGAGGCAGTCGAAATGGAGCGCTTGAAATTCAAGGAGGACCGAGAATTTGAGTGGGAAGTAGAGAAAGAGAAAATGAGAATGGCAGCTGAGGCAGAGGAGAAGAAAATGAAGATGGCAGCTGAGGCAGAGAAAGAGAAAATGAGGGTGGCAGCTGAGGCAGAGCACGAGAAAATGAGAATGGCAGCTGAGGCAGAGGAGAAGAAGATGGAGGCAGAGAAGGAGAAAATGAGAATGGCGGCTGAGGCAGAGGAGAGGAAAATGAAGATGGAGGCTGAGGTTGAGGAGACGAAAAGGAGATTTGACATAGAGGAGAAAAGGATGAATTTGGAGATCGAAAGACAGAAATTCGATATTGAAATGAGGAAAATAGAATTCGGAGTTGTGGCAGAACGCCCTGCGCAGAACAAGGAGGATTTTCGTATTGGGGCGGCAATGAAATTTGTTCCTAAATTTCACCCCACAGATATTGAACATTATTTTGCGGCGTTCGAACAGGCGATGGCATTGCATAAAATTCCGATGGAAAAATGGTCATCCCTTTTGCAGCCACAACTGTCGGGAAAGGCGGCTAATGTATTTGCGTCTTTGTCTTTGGAGGATTGTGTGAATTATGATGTTGTTAAAACTGCGCTCCTCACAGCTTATGAGCGGATACCTGAATTCTATCGGAAGAAATTTCGGGGGTTGAGAAAAGAACCACGGGAGACTTTTGCAAATTATGCGTATCGCCTTCAAATTCCCTTTCAGCGTTGGATCGAGGGTACACATTCGTGGGATGATTTGGCTAAAATTAAAGAGGTCGTACAGATGGAGCAATTTGTACAAGCGTTACCACTAGAGGTACATAGGTGGCTTTTGGACAAGAATCCTGAGAGTGTAGCGCGTGCTGCACGTATGGCAGATGAATACGCTGTTTTGTATAAACAGGGGCCGAGTAATTATGCTGGGGGATTCCAAAGGAATTTTTCTGAGCGTACAAACGGATTCTCATCTGACGATAATGAGAAGAAAGATGTGTGGGAGCGTCAGGGCTCTGGGCACAAGGAAGGTGTGCGCCATGAGTCGAAATGGGGTAAGCGTTCGCCTCAAAGAGGGACGTATGGGTTTAGGCAGCCTGGTCGTAAATATGATGATGTTGATGGGTTTGGGGAGCAGGTCACGTGTTCGTACTGCAGATCTCCCGGGCACTTGAATGCCCAATGCATGAAATTAAAACGAAAAGAGGGGCCGGAAATTGAAAATTAGAGGGGTCCGAAACCAGTGGGTTTGGTACAAACTATGTCGGCACCTGTTAAGGAACAGAGTTTTCAGAAGCCTATTGAAAATGTCGATAAAATGTATGCTCCTTTCTGTGTGAATGGGTGTGTCATTAATGATGTGAATGAACGAAAGGATGGTATTTTTCTGCGAGACTCAGGTGCACTTCAATCTTTAGTGAATGGTGCATGGTTGGATGAACATGATTTTGTGCAGTTAAATGAAACCAGACTTCTGCGCGGTATTTCGGGTCAAATTATGGAGCGCCCGCTTGTGAAATTGAGTGTTGAATGTGCATTTGTGAAAGGAGAAATTCTTTGTTGTGTGATGGATTCGCTTCCTATGAGCGGTGTGCAAGTTGTGATTGGGAATGATGTAGCGCTTGCAGGTGATATTGTTGATGTTGCGATTACGACGAGGGCTAGAGCTCGACAATATGCAGAGGAACGAAGTGAGACAGTGAGCGCTGTGTGCAGTGAACCGACGCGCGTGGAGACGCCGAGTCTGGGTCATAGTGCAGAGTCGGTCGATCGGGCATTAATGACAGGTGATTTAATGGGTGTGTCAAATGACCCAGCGCTTTTAGAGGCCGGTGATTTAGAAGCATTATTTGCAGTGACTGAAAGTGTTGACGAAGACTGGACGGAGATCTGTGTTCCGAGATCTGAATTTATAATGAGGCAAAGAAATTGTCCAGATTTGGGTCCACTGTTCGCGCTGGCGGAAAATAAATCGACAGGCGATGGCCTTGTACAACCGTATGCGTTGGTTGAAGGTGTATTGGTGCGTCGGTGGGACGATAAATTAACACCATTTGGGATGGGTGTTTCACAAATTGTGGTTCCACGTCAGTTGAGAACGAAATTGTTGCACGTTGCACACGATATACCGGCTTCGGGTCATCTGGGAACACAGAAGACATTGGACAGACTCTTAAAACATTTCTGGTGGCCGCTTGTAAATAAGGATGTACGTGAGTATTGTCGGTCATGTGATGTTTGTCAGAGGTTGGGTAAAGGTAACAGGAATTATAGAGCGCCTATGGTGAGTGTGCCTGTTATGCAAGAAGTGTTTGAGAGTCTCGCGATGGACATTGTTGGTCCCTTAAGTGTGTGTGCCTTAACGGGTAACCGATTTATACTTACAGTGATTGATTTGGCGTCGCATTTCCCATTTGCTTTTCCTTTAAAGACTCATACGGCACAAGATGTGGCGAAATGTTTGTGTGCTGATGATGTTGCATCTTCAAGGATGTTTAATCATGTGATGATGTGTAATGAGGATGCTGCATCTTCAAGGATGTTTAATCATGTGATGATGTGTGATGATGATGTTGCATCTTCAAGGATGTTTAATCATGTGATGATGTGTGGTTATGATGTTGCATCTTCAAGGATGTTTAATGATGTGATGGTACGTGATTGTGGTGTTGCATCTGTAGGGATGTTAGATCAGCTGATGCTACTTGATGGTGTTGTTGCATCTTGGATGTTGTTGGATACCAAGCTGTTACTGGATGAGGTTGTTCATTCATGGATACTGGTTGCATACTTGAGGGTGTGTAGTCATGTGGTTACTGGGTTGACAGTGAATAACATGGTGCTGTGTGCTATTGTTGTTGCATCGGTTGAGTGCATGGTTAACATGGTGTTAGTTCGCGTTGATGTTGCATTGTGGTTGTGGTGTGAATCTGTGGTTGTGCAGATGTTACAAACTCTGGTGAAGGTGTTGTTCTGGCACTTGAGGTGTTACAGTGTTGATGTACAAGTTGTATGGACTGTTGTGTGGTGTCACATGGTGGTGCGATGCATTGTGTTTGCATTTGGTCGTGTCTTGGTGATGCGTTATGGCAGTGTGTTGCATGGTTGCCATGTTTGGAGTTTCATGAAGTCTCAGACTGGTGTGCAAGTTTCTTTGCAGTGTATCGTTGCTGTGGAGTCAAGGACTGATGATGGTGCTTGCATCCGAGTGAAATCGTGGAAACGTGGACGGCGACAGGTCGTGTTCCTGCTGCTGATTCTACTGACATGGGTCGTGCTGTCGTTGATGGATGACTCGTTGGGCACTGATCGTGATGTGTCTGGTCGATTGGGCCGTTCTTCAGGTCGATCGTTGATCGTGGCGCAGTGGTGTCTGGCTACTGTGGCGGCGCCATATCTTCAAGTGGACTGCGAATCTTCACCTGGCAGAGGTCGTTGCTCATGTTGGGCAATGACTTGGACGTCTGGAGTCCTGGAGAGTGACAGAGACGTTCTGTTACTTCCGGCGTCTTCAATCATCGCGTGTCTTGGAGATGTCACATACGTTGCGGAGGAACTGTTGAGTTGCAGAGGCGATGCTCTGTGCTTGATGGCTGTTCTTCGCTTCGGTTCCTTGAACTTCCAGGGCAGTCATAACGTTTGTCAAATGAAATCTTCAGTCAAATGGAATTTCTAGCAATGAACACTTCAGTGAGTGTCTTGCGCGCGTCTGTCAGACACTTTCCAGAAAAAGTGGTGGCATCGTCAAAGTCTTGTTCCAGAACTGTTCAAGAGTTGGGGGTTCTTGTTGGGGTTCTGTGGTTGACACTGTTAACTTTAGTCTCATATGGCTTTGGCCAATGACACTTTCAATTTTGGTTCATTTTTGATACACGGTGTGTGTCCAATTTTTTTTCTTGTTTTTCAGATTTATATGATTCGAACTGTTGAATTGCTTTGAATTGTATGAACTCTCAGTTGCTTGCTTATTATGATGCATTATTTAGTGTTTTGTGCTGCTTTAGTTGTTGCGATGCATTGTGCGATGAATTGCTTAGTACGTTAACTTGTAATGATATAGTGCTTGGCGATTCTTTATGTTACGGACTTGTAGGCGTAGCGATTGCTGCTCTGTTTCGTCGTCCCTCAGGACTCCTCAAGCTTTTGGGAGGGGATATGTAGCCATTAGCTGTCTACGGCCCTTCTTCTCTACCGTACTCTTTCTTACTTGGGGCACGTGGGTGTAGAAGGATGGGCGTTGCCTATTTAAGGAACTGCTAGCGTGGGTCGTAGAGCAGTTGTGGTGTGTGAGGCGCGTGGTTGATGTCTCTCGTTGAGCGTGTTCTTGGTGTGCGTTTCCCTCGTTGTTATGCGAGTTGACCTGCGGGTTCGTCTTCTACGTCGCCTTCTTCACCATGTTGGTGGTCTGGCCGTTCATCCGTCTTCCTTGGCTCCGTTAGCCGTTGTCTGCTGTGCTGTCGTCCGTACTGAGTCCTCTGGTCTGTTCGACTTCGTGTCTACTAGACGGTAACGTTGATAATTTCGCTGTACATAATTGCTCTCTTGAATAAATCGATGTTATTTTATCAAATTGGGACCTTATCTTTATAATCATACCTCGTAGACGGCCTGTGAACCCAACACTATATAAACTGGACAGACTATGTATACTGTTATGATACTCTTGCATAACGACCAGCCTTTCTAAAAACGCTGCACCA
This sequence comes from Lumbricus terrestris, assembly GCA_949752735.1. Taxonomy (NCBI): domain Eukaryota; kingdom Metazoa; phylum Annelida; class Clitellata; order Crassiclitellata; family Lumbricidae; genus Lumbricus; species Lumbricus terrestris. The sequence goes on from OX457036.1 coordinate 25,579,751, forward strand.
CAGTCTTCCCTTAAAGAAGCAACGATGCAAAGTCCAAAAACAAGGGGGTCACATGTCACGTCTGTTAGCTCTAAATAAACCTACTTCACGGAACGCTTAAGTAATTAGGAAGAAGTCTATGAACGCCGACGAAACCGCAGCCATTACCGCGGTTTTACCGCAGCTTTCATAGCCATCGTCACGGTAATACCGTTCAATGTTTCCCCATTACCGTGCTCGTAACGCTGGCTTGTTTAAAACCCATCTCCACTCCCGCGGTATTCCCACGGTAACCGCGAAATTACCGCGGTTTACCCGTCACCGTGGTCTGCGTCACTTCCTATAAGCTTAGTCGCTATACTTCACACATCCAATGCCTCTGTTTATTGGTATCTATAGAGACGCATACGCTGGTCAGAGCAGAGTGATATATATCATGATCACAACAAGAGTGTCCTCTTTCTGAGTTGGCGCGTAGGCCTATAATTATAGGCCCTACAGACTACGTGAAAAAGAGAAAAATAATAAAGAAATAATAATAATAATAAATAATATATTAAAGGTGATAGTATCAATATAAATCATTATATTGTTGAACTGTAGACTATAATTATTAAATTGACCGGATGAGAGAGATAGATAGGGAGAGTAGTAGGCCTATAGTACAGACAGAAGAGAAAAGTTATCACAATCAAACATTTAAATAGCGAATTTGCACAAAAAATTCAAAAATTCCATTCATTGCCCCATTACTATAACAAGGAAATTGTTAAGATTCGACAAGGACTAGGTAAACAGAGTTTATTATGGTGTTTTTGTAATAATTATGCGTAGAGGCAACCAGCCGCAGCTCTGAACGGGCATGTTGAAGGAAAGAGAAGCCGAGGGAGACAAGAGAAGACTTGGAAGGACAATATGAAGGAAGATCTAATAGCGCAGAACATGGATATGAGATATGCGGTGGACAAAATCAGGGACAGAGCAAGTTGGAGACGGCATGTTGAGGCCCCATCGTTGGCATACGCCTGACGGAGGAGAGAACAAGAAGAAGATGCCTCTAGTGCAATGATCAGTTATCATTTATACTGAATTTTACTGATGGTATAAAACTTAAAACAGAATACCGTCCATGCATTTTCTCTATGTTTATTTCGTCTCTCTTCTGCTTTCTAGGCACGAAACGACTTCACATCGTTTTCAATGTTGTCCATTATCTTGGCGCTTTTGTATGGAAACATGAAGCGTTCCGTTAACATCTTCTTACATCCAACACACGCTTACTACAACATCCCGTCACGTGATCAGCAGTACACTGGGATAAAAATAGCTGTACTTTTTCAGTGGCCCATTAGAAACTTTTTGATTTTCCACATTGCAATGGCAGTATTTTAAGGTGTTGTCTTTAACAAAATAGCTGTAGGCTACTTTTTCAGTGACCCATTAGAAACTTTTTGAATTTCCACATTGCAATGGCAGCATTTTAAGAGGTCATCTTATCAAAATAGCTCTACTTTTTCAGTGGCCCATTAGAAAATTTTTGAATTTCCACATTGCATTGGCAGCATTTTAAGGGGTCATCTTATCAAAATAGCTGTACTTTTTCAGTGACCCATTAGAAAAATTTAGAATTTCCACATTGCAATGGCAACATTTTAAGGTGTCGTCTTAACAAAATAGCTGTACTTTTCAATGATCCATTAGAAAATGTTTGAATTTCCACATTGCAATGGCAGCATTTTAAGGTGTCATCTTAACAAAATAGCTGTACTTTTTCAGTGACCCATTACAAACTTTCTGAATGTTCACATTGCAATGGCAGCATTTTAAGGTGTCATCTTTACAAAATAGCTGTACTTTTTCAGTGACCCATTAGAAACTTTTTGAATTTCCACATTGCAATGGCTGCATTTTAAGGTGTCATCTTAACATGATAGTATCATATATTATAGTAGTAAATAATGTCATTATAATCATATAATAATAAATAATATCACGATATATTATAACACTTCATGTAAAACAATTATGAAAACAGTAACTAAAAACCAATATCATTTCGTCAAATTTTTCTGGGGGGAAAATGTCAATTCTGGGGTGGAACTTCCCCCCCCCCCCCAGAGACGTCTAGATTAAACACTGACGGAGGAGAGACCAAGAGGGAGATAAGTACTGCAATGTTCAATTATTATTTAAACTGAGGTTTACTGATGGTATGAAACTTAAAACAGAAGACCGTTCTTGCATTTTCTCTATGTTTATTTCGCCTCTCTTCGACTACATTACATTGTGTCTTTTCTTTAGTTTACAGTGTATAAACAATATTTTTTTATGTACGGTTTGATCAAGTGGACAGAGTTCCACAAGTTCCAGCATTATGGTCTTCAATTAAACACCATTGATTTTGTGTTGATGCACCGAGGGGCGCGGTGGTGTATAGCGATAAATTCGGTGCCTGGTGACCGAAGGGTCGCAGGTTTGAATCAACCTCAAATATATACGTAGCGACCTTGGACAAGTTGCTCACCCACAATTGTCTGTGAGGAAGACAACGGCAAACCACCTCAAACATCTCATCCCCCAGAGGCAAAGAGCCAATGGACCATCACCATCAATTTGTGTTGTAAGCCCTAGAAAGGTATGGGTCAATGTCTATAAGCTATGGTTTCACTTGGCTTCATTTGCACTGCTGCTATTTTAATTGTCTTCTCTGGAGCTAGTGTTTAGTAAAAAACGAAGTTACTTTTGTTTTAGCAACAAAGAAGCTTCTGTTCTATTACTGTAAATGGATTTGACCATGCATGCTCTGCTGCAAATGTTATTTCACGGCTGCTGTTACAATAAAGATTTTAACTCATTTCAAAATGTGGACAGGCTTTGTGTGACTATCAATAAGAGGCCATGGTTTAAGCCAGGCTTTGACTACTAGTCAGAAGCCAGGCCTAGATGAAATCCAATAACTTACCGGCTGAAGGGAGGTGTCATTGTGTCAATCGCCAAAGAACAGAATGAGCGACAGATTCGATCGCTTTAGTTCACTGACTTGAGTAGATCTATATAATACACGTGGATCTTTAAATGTGTGAATCATTTGGATTATCATCAAATTTCCTCCTAAGTATAAATCGAGTGATTCGCAAGCGACTGAAACTGACGATGAATCGTCAAAATGCCGCACTATAGGCCTACTCTCGACGCACTTTAAAAAACAAACTTGAATTCTTCTCCTTGAAACGACTTACGAATAGTTTGTCGAAGTGACGCAGCTGTATCGAAAATTAATAATCTTTTCAGCAACACTTTAAATAGAATTGACATGCGAACCTGTTGCATTTAGATCATGATTTTGACTTTTGTCACCGCATCTTTGAGGACTGTTAGTGTTTAAGGTTGTCTCTGCGATTTCTAAAGCCACGGTCAGATGTGTAACGGAGGAATCCTTTTCTGGTGACGACCGATTTGTCACTGAGATCCGGACGCCCGGTCGAATGCGCTCGGCTGCGGAAAAGGCAGGCGCCGGCCGCCACCGACGCCACCGCCGCCACCGTCGGTCGCAGGTATGGGGTGACTATCGCTCGGGCGCATACATCGGAATGAATGGTCGTTGGATTAAGGAAATGAAAGCAAGACGGAAGGAACATGCAAGAAGGATGGGAGGAAAAGATAGAAGGACGGTAGAAGGTATGCAAGAGACTAGGAGAGATGGATGGAGGGATGAACGGATGGACGGACGGACGGACAGTGGGTGAGAGAGTGAATGAGTGATTGAGAGGAATAAAGGAATAGAGGGAGAGATGGAGAGAGGAGGGAGTAGGAGAGAGGGAAAGAGAGAGAGGAAGAGGGAAAAGAGATGGAGAAAGAGAAGAAAAAATGGATGGCTGTAGGAGAGATGGAATTGGAAAGGCAATGAGAGTTGAAGGGAAGGAGAAACGGAAGAGAAGAGATACGGAGAGAGAGATAGATTGATAGAGACAAAGGAGACAGACAGAGAGAGACAGAGAGACAGAAACAGAGATAGAGACAGACAGACAGAGAGAGAAACAGAGAAAGAGACAGACGGACAGACAGAGAGAGGAATGGAGGGAGTGATGCATGTACAGGGTGGGCCAAAAAAGACCCCCTAGGGTTTTTGCCAATATCTTGACCAGAAGTAAGAATTTCGAAATGAAATTTTACAGGCTTAAAGACAATTCATATTTACACATGATGGCCGGATTTCATCAAAATATTTCAAACACAACAAAAGTTACACCACTTTTAGTGAGGCCACCCACCGTTTTTTGACGATTCAAAAACCAAACGCAATAAAAAGTTTTAAAAAACACGATTTTATTAAGTCTCATCTCAAATAACTGTTGTCAAATGAACTTGGTAGTGCTTCACTACTTGTATTCAATGTGCCCACCACCCGTGACAAAACTTCTTTTGGGTCTCTTTGCAAAGTTCCTGATGGACCTGTTGATTAGTCTGATAGATTCCTTATTAATTTTACCAATTTGATTGTCATCTTGCTAAGTGACTTCTCAGTGACGCGCAGCTACGCTGGTACCCTGTTTCTCTTTTAAATAGTAATAATAATGATCATCTGGCAATATCAAGGCTATTTGATACCAATTATTTGAGATGAGAAAAAAATCGTGTTTTTGTTACTTTTTCTGTTGCGTTTCGTTTTTAAATCGTCAAAAAACGGTGGGTGACCTCCATAAAAGTGGTATAACTTTTGTTATGTGTGAGATATTTTGATGAAATCTGACCACCATGTGTAGATATGAATTGTCTTTAAGCCTGTGAAATTTCATTTCGATATTCTTACTTTTGGCCAAGATACTGGCCAGAATAATTAGATTGGATTTTTTCTTACTTTTTTCTGCGTCGCGTGTTTGAATCGTCAAAAAACGGTGGGTGGCTTTACTAAAAGTGGTATAACTTTTGTTCTGTCTGAAATATTTTATTGAAATCTGGCCATCATGTGTAAATATGAATTGTCTCTAATCCTGTAAAATTTCATTTCAAAATTCTTACTTCTGGCCAGGGTATTGGCAAAAAACCTAGGGGTCTTTTTTGGCCCACCCTGTAATGTATATTGAAAAGTGAGAACATCAGGATGGGAGGAGAAGAGAGAGAAAGAGAAACATAAAGACAGACACAGACAGAGGCAGAGACAGAGACAGAGACAAAGAACAGACAGAGACAAATGGACAGACAGGGAGACAGAGAGACAGAGAGTTAGACAGACAGAGAATCAGAGCGACAAAGAGACAGAGAAGAGAGGCAGAGAGAGAGAGAGAGAGAGAGAGAAGGAAAGGGAGCGAATAAGTGAGAGGGAGATGGGGCTGTGGCATTTATTTGAGCTTAACCTGTGATTGATGGGTAAGGCATCGAGCTGCGGTCATTGCCCCTTCACCCCTCACCCCCTCGAATAAGCAGCAGCAGCATGAAAAAGTAGACAAAACAGTACGGCAATTTGTTACCCGACTGAAAAGGTCGAAGGTGTCGGGTTTCGGGAAGAGAGAGCGAAGGAGTAGGGATGGAAAAAGGTTGATAGCATCTTGTTGGTGGTGACCTTTGGAAGCAACGGGATTAAACTGGGTAAGAGGAGCAAAGACCGTGTCTCGTTCCTCTCTCGAACTCGACATCATTCTGCACATGATTTTTGCGAGGAACAGAAACTAAAACTAAATTAGTCAATGATTATAGTCATACATAACAATTACACGTCTGCTGTGATCTATTATGGGGCACCGTATTTTTTTGGGTTAGAGCACGCGTTTTAATGCGCTGGAGGTTGGAGTCTCAGGCGAGACGGTTACAGCACATGTAGGGTGAGAATTGCCAGGGGGGTTGGGGGTTTCAACCCCCCCAGTCTTTCTCAGAGCCCCATAGTAAAATCTGTTTTTCACACCCAAATTCCAAGTGGATAATGGTCCAACCCCCCCCCCCCCAGTTATTTTTCCACAATTCTTACACTGAGCACATGGACCATAAAGCATTGTTGTGCAAGTCATTCACTCTCAACTGTTCAACCACATCGATCAATGTTTTGTCGCTAGATAGGCCTAGTGCGCTTTCTGTAGCACATTTCGAATCGACAAAACCATCCTCGAAGACTAACCATTCCAGAACATCGTTTCCCTCCAAATTTGCAATCCCGAGGGAACATAATGCAGCCTACATGTACCTCAAGAAAAGATAATGTTAATAATGTTTTTCGTGAATTCTTGAGTGATTACACGTAAGCTTCACCTCAGATATAAAAAATAATAATAACAAATAATAATAGTAATAATAATAATAATAATAATAATAATAATAATAATAATAATAATAATAATAATAATAATAATAATAATTATAGCTATCATTATCATTATTACTACAATCCAAATTATGGTTTGTAAACCAGGCATCGTTCATGGACGTCGAGCTCTGATGGGTGAGTGGTGCAAAAGTTGCCGGCGAATGGTGTCTTAATGGAGAGTGGAGAATTAGGTGTCAGGAAATCTGCTTAGAACGAACGTGTAGCTTCTTTCAAAGAATTAAAACAGGAAATGGTGATTTAATCTCATTTGCAGACAAATAGAAAGAAAAACAACTGGTAGCCTAGATGTGCGAATGAAAGAAATGATTAGTTAGAAGATGAATGGATGGATAAAAGAGAGGCTTATATATATAGGAGGCATTAATTTGCTAAAAGGAAATGGTGTAAAAATGAGTGTTAGTCGGAGTAAAGGATGGAAGGATCGACAAAATAATGATAGGAAAGATGAATGAATGCAGGGAATGATGGAATGAAGGATGGATGAACGCAAGGAAGGATATAGAACGATGAACGTAAAGAAAGAATAGATGGAAGGAAAGAATAGATGAATTGATATACATACATACATACATACGTACATACAATGTCATACATACATACATACATACATACATACATACATACATACATACATACATACATACATACATGTGCATACATACATACATACATACATACATACATACATACATACATACATACATACATACATACATACATACATACATACATACATACAGACATACATACATACACACATACATACATACATACATACATACATACATACATACATACATGTACATACATACATACATACATACATACATACATACATACATACATACATACATACATACATACATACACACACATACATACATACATACATACATACATACATACATACATAAATACATACATACGTACGTACGTATGCATGCATACAATGCATATATGTCATGCATACGCACATATACCCATACGTACATGTTGCCACGTGCCCGAATCTATAAATCACAATGATATATTACTGTTTATCTTAGATACGTGTATAAAGTACATGCGTTTAGCTATCCTGCTCGTATCAAAGACCAAGAGAGGTAACACCTGCACAGTTTACACGGCGTATACCTGCAGTAGGTGACACGCAATCCAAAAGATCATCAATGGTTTTTAGATTTTAGTCTTATTACATTCGTCATTCAATATCTTTGATGATTGATGAAGAAGCCCTGCTCTATGAGGTATATCTTCTGCTGGTCGTATATACTAAGTTACACTCTTCATAATATTATGAATTAGAATATCGACTGCGTGTATATCGCTTGAGGCCGGTGTCTATGCTCGTCTGCAGATGATGATCTGCTTTGGAAGAGAACAGGGTTCATAAAAATGAGAGAGTGATGGGTAGAGAAATGGAGAGGGAGAGTGAGAGGAAGAGGAAGAGAGAGACAGAGACAGAGACATAGACAGAGATGAAAAGAGAGACAGAAACTGAAACAGAGACAGAGACATAGACATAGACAGAGACGAAAAGAGAGACAGAAACTGAAACAGAGACAGAGAGAGACAGAGAAAGAGAGACAGAGACATAGACAGAGAGGAAAATAGAGGCAGAGACAGAACAGAGAGACAGAGACAGAGAGACAGAGACAGAGAGACACAGAGAGAGAGAGAGCGAGAGAGAGATACAGAGAGAGAGAGAGAGACAGAGAGAGAGAGAGAGAGAGAGAGAGAGAGAGAGAGAGAGAGAGAGAGAGAGACAGAGAGAGAGAGAGAGAGAAGAGAGAAAGAGAGAGAGAGAGAGAGAGAGAGAGAGAGAGAGAGAGAGAGAGAGAGAGAGAGAGAGAGAGAGAGAGAGAGAGAGAGAGAGAGAGAGAGAGAGAGAGATAAAGATAAAGAGAGAGAGAGGGAAACACCTGAAGTGCTGTTCAGCAGAAGACTGTCAAAACAGTCGGCGTTCAGAGCTCTCTATCTTACACCATCTTCTCCAGCGGTAAATCGAATTACCAGTGACCGTTTCGCTTCCATACCGCCTCCACACGTATCCACTCCAGCCCTCCACCTCCCCATCAATCCATCCCTTCCATATGACGAACAACTTCAGGTATCACAGTATAGCACAACACAGTTCTTTCTTGTTTGTTCCCTATAAATAGTCACCACTATTATAAGTGACGTCAATTTATATAATACTAGATGTGTAACCCGGCGTTGCCCGGGAAATTTATGGTTTTAAACACTACTCCACTGTGGCACCCAACGTTGACCGCTAAATTTAGGGTTTTCGCCAACCCTCTAGCCCACCCCGCTTCCTCAAAAAGCCAAACGTAACCCGCCCCTGCAGGATGCTACGGAAATTATTACTGGGCTTGTATGACGTCATTCGGGCTGTAGACTCCTTTACTAAAGCTTGATACTGCTTACCAAAGCGTTAGCGATTAAATCTGTCTTAAAACGCTAATAACTCGAGTTCTAAAGTGAAATTTAGGGTTTTAAACACTACTCCACTCTGGTGTCCATCGTTGACTGCTAAATTTCGGGTTTTCGCCAACCCTCCACCCCACCTCGCTTCCCCAAAAAGCCAAACTTGACCCACCCCTACGGGGCGCTACGAAAATTATTACTGTGCGGGTATGACGTCATGCGGTGTAGACTCTTGACTTACGCGCTAGTGTGGTCAATTACTGATGAAATCTGTCTTAAAATGCTAATAACTTTTGTTTTGAACTGAATTAAAACCTGAAAATAGTTGCGATGACCTTATAATTTGGGTAAGAATCGATTTCAAGATTTTTTTTAAACCGACGCTGTTTCATTTCCGAGCCTATTTTGCAGGGGAGAGTCAATTCTGTCAAAAGCGTACAAACAAACAAACATATGGAATTTCTGCCTTATTTATATAATATACGGCACGTCGTTAAAATGCGCACGTGTTTGTTCACAACAAGTGCTATATATAATTTAAAAAAATTGAATTGCATATTATATATATATATATTGTTGTGAGTAGTGTTCCCTAAGTTACGGTCCCTAACTGGTTCAACTCACATAAAATAACTCGTGTCTAGTTTAAAGGTATAATGCAACATAAGAACGAACTGATACAGTTACCACACTGTAGCCCCAGTGGGAAGTCGTCGACGGCGCGGCATTCTGCGACGAACGTCTTCAAGCAGCAACAGGCTGGCGACGAAGTAACTTAACTACAGACACCATTGTCGAGGTGTAACGAAAGAAAGCTTAACTAAACTTAATCGAACGAACTCTGACAAGAAGACTGCCATGCAGTCACCCTGCAGCCGAGAACATCAGAGTCCCATACTCTAACTTAACTAACCATGAAGAGAGAGAGACGCCCCTGAAGTCAGACCTTATATAGAACCAGTCTGTCACCAGGTGTCACCTCCAAGGCTACCCAAGTCAACTGTCCGTGACGAAAGCCCATCCCATGACCAGAACCAGTCGTAGAGAGAGAGTCGTGGGACCTAACATACCCCCGAACGACCACGAAAGGCAGAAACCAGAAGGGTTTCTGACTTAACTAGCATGCACACGAAAGAAGGTTACACGACTCAAAGAAAAGAATCGCATAACTAATCAGAAATTACGACAAGTACAACTACATGACAAGAACACAATCAGTTAAACTATACAAGCGAAACGTTCAAGTACATGTACGTTCCCCCTAAAACATTCTACTCAAGATTTCGAGAAAAACAGTTCGAAACAAAATCAAAATGAAGTTTCCATAAATATTTTACATGGTTAGGAAACTCGAAAAGTCATTACAATTTTTCACATCAATCGCCAAACGAAAATCTGCACACTACATCAATTAACGAAATCGAACGAAACGATTGAAGCCGAATGTTCCAAGAACACATTCTCGAAACCAACCAATGCGAAAGTTCCAAGCCATCGCTCGCAAAATTTCTGTTCAGTGACTGACAGAAACTGAAGACCCAAGGCACACAGCCAAACCACAGTGTGAGCCGACACACCATAGCGAACATCGAAGACGCCGACTCGCAAAGAGCCAAGAGCGAAGACACTGTCTCGCTCGACAGAAGGGACGCAAGCGACAAGCCATCGTACTTGTCACTCGCGAAGGAAACGCGCGAAGTCGTCCCAGAACCCGTCAAAGCCAAGATGGTGGTCACCATCCATTGACCCACGAAGGCGCTCACGTTCCTTCTTCGAAGCCTCGCACAGTCGTAGCGAAGACTCCCGCCATTGAAGACCACCGATTCCACGCCGTCCACCTGCAAGGAACCGCTCTCACAAGACAAAACAAAAGAATTAGCGTCATGGCAATTCAACTCAACTTCTGGCAACGAAACAACACCAGCAAACAACTCACTGCTCTCAGGCACAACAGACCAAAACACATCTGCAAAATCTTCATGCACATAAGATACACTCACACTCACTGAAGAGTCCATCACACCAACCGGCTGAAACATAACTCTCGAAGCAGTCGAGTAAACGCAACACAACTGACATGCAGATAACTCTGACGAAGCATCATGACCATTCAGATAATCATCGACAGAATTAGTCACAGTATTTCTCACTGCACTAACCAGAAACATGTGAAAACGGACAATGTCATCCACAAACAACTGCCCCATTCCTGCAGAATTCACATCCTTGTCAACATGAACAATAACATCAGTCAACACAAGTTCATTCGACCCATGTTCACAAACGAAACAATGCGTAGACAACACACACTTGTTCACCTTAGTCATTCGACCACATAACTCAACATTCATTGACAACAGTGCAACCGTCGACACCGTACAACACCAACCCATCATCCATCTTTCCTCGTAGACAACAGTCGTTATCATAGACTGCACAACCAAATTCTCACTTGCACAATCATGCAACAAGACAACAGACAACGGTGACGAATCACACACAACAGTTGTCCCACTCAATTGCAACACCAAAGATTCATTCACGCTACCATGCGACGAATCAACCACCGAAACCGGCGAATGCACAACACAATTCATGCCTGAATCAAACTCCACAGTCTCTGCAAAATCACCAAGTGAATCCGAATTCTCTTTCGCTTGAGAAAAATTCATCCAATCAAATTTACTGCGCACAAACAATTTCGCACCATCTTCACAATCCAAGTCATTATGCCAACATGCAATCACGTTACTAACAAAGTCATTCATCCTCAAAAGGCCTATTTCCGCCAACAATCGGTCAGACACATGACGTGTAAGCCAACTTCGATTATCTTCACACTCATGCAAAACATTCAAACAAGTCTGATGCAAGCTTTGAACAGACAATGTCCTACACCACATGAACTTTAAACCGTGTGACACAAAGTCAAAGACAGAATAACTTCCATCTTCATCAGCCTCAAACGTATGCACAAAATCCAGCACATCATCAAACATTATGTTCACCTCCTGCGTACACTCATCACATACAGTCAACAACACGTTAGCCTCTGACTGGCAGCCAACATCAACAAAAGAATCATGCAAAGCACTTAAACTACCATGCTCATCCAACCGTGTACTCATACCTAAGTCCAGTACAGACACACCTTCCAACGAAATGCCTAAGTCAACAGACTCATCCGACATATCAGAATCACAAACGGAATCCTGCATACACTCAACATCATTCACACTGTCATACAACGAACCCAATACAGAATCATTCTGCACGTCGTTGTCTTCAAATAAATGACACTCGAACACATCGTCAAAATCATCGTCGCACACGTGCATCTGTCCCTTTGCCTGTGTATCGCCACTGACATAATGAAGGTCAGCTCGAAACACACCTTCGGACTGAATAGGCCTACTTAAATTCTTATCTACCATGCAAGCAGAATTACTCCGATAAACTGACACACCTTCCTCAACATTTTCCGACGAACTGAACCCAAAAGAAACCTGCTTATTCTCAGAGGCCAATTTCTCCTTTAAAGTCTTCCACGGAGACATTCTCAATTTCACAAAGAAAGAGAAACACAAAAATTTGGTTGCCACGCCCCCAAAATTCTAAACTTTCAAAATTCTCTCAACTTTCAAGAAAAACTTCCCGAAAAAACTCTCGAAAAACTCACAACTCACAACATTCCAGAAAAAACTTCCGAAAAACTCCCGAAAAACTCCTCGGAGTGCTACGTCAAAACTTCCACCGCAAAAAAGTCAACCGGACTTAATACCGTATAAATGAGCAGACACGCCCCTCAAAACTCGAAATTCAAAAACGCAAAACGGAACGAATACCGCATACGAGAGCAACACATCTCTCAAAATTCGAAATTCAAAAGCGCAAAACGGAATGAATACCGCATACGAGAGGAAACACATCTCTCAAAATTCGAAATTCAAAAGCGCAAAACGGAATGAATACCGCATACGAGAGGAAACACATCTCTCAAAATTCGAAATTCAAAAGCGCAAAACGGACTGAATACCGCATACGAGAGCAAACACATCTCTCAAAATTCAAAATTCAAAAATGCAAAACGGAATGAATACCGCCTACGAGAGCAACCACGCCCCTCAAAATTCTCAAAACTCTCAAAAACTCCTCCAAAATGACGAGCCATTGACCTATCTTCACGGCCAACGAACAATTAAACACTGTCAAACGGAATATCTACCGTATAAGAGAGCTGACACGCCCCTCAAAAATTCTCAAAATTTCACGAAAAACGCCTACAGACGCAAAATTTCCAACTAACGTGAAAAAAATTTCCGCAAGCCCCCATACTTAACGAAAAAAATCCCGGCGAGCCCCCATATGTTGTGAGTAGTGTTCCCTAAGTTACGGTCCCTAACTGGTTCAACTCACATAAAATAACTCGTGTCTAGTTTAAAGGTATAATGCAACATAAGAACGAACTGATACAGTTACCACACTGTAGCCCCAGTGGGAAGTCGTCGACGGCGCGGCATTCTGCGACGAACGTCTTCAAGCAGCAACAGGCTGGCGACGAAGTAACTTAACTACAGACACCATTGTCGAGGTGTAACGAAAGAAAGCTTAACTAAACTTAATCGAACGAACTCTGACAAGAAGACTGCCATGCAGTCACCCTGCAGCCGAGAACATCAGAGTCCCATACTCTAACTTAACTAACCATGAAGAGAGAGAGACGCCCCTGAAGTCAGACCTTATATAGAACCAGTCTGTCACCAGGTGTCACCTCCAAGGCTACCCAAGTCAACTGTCCGTGACGAAAGCCCATCCCATGACCAGAACCAGTCGTAGAGAGAGAGTCGTGGGACCTAACAATATACAGTTGGAAGACTATATAATATACACCGTTTACAAATGCATTGCACTCGCTCTTCGATTTGTTCTGAAACACGATGTGACGTTGGTTAATGGTTATACATTATCTTCACAGTTGAGACCGTACTTTAACATAATACCGTATCGATTTATAGATCATCTGACGACAGGGCAGAAACAGATTTCAAAAGTTTCTGCTCATCTTGGGAATGGAAACGACTGAATTGCGAAAACCGTTCGCTTAATTAACGCAAACGAAACATAAGCTGGCTGGTTCACGGTCATGTTTGAACCGATGACAAAAGAACGGACGACAATAGAACGGCGCATGTAGAACGGTGCATATTAGAAGACCGCTGAGGTCATTGAACGGCCGGACAGTTGATCGAGTGACATGTGATCGGTGACCAAATAATTATTCGGGTAATTGAGCAAACCTGACGATGAGGTGAAATTATAGGGATATATAATATATATATATATGCATATATATATATATATGCATGCCCTCATTTCTCCTATGGTTTCACGTGACAGGATGTTGCACCATTTCAGATGTAGCCTATATCTAAAGAACGACTTGTGACATGAGGCGACCAAGTGGTCAGCGAACCAAAGGCTGAAAACACTTTCTGGGCAGAGCAAAGCATCGGCCCAAATTTGACATCGCCATTGAAAGATAATATTTCCGTTCATGCATTTTTCTTGCAAGTACTCGAAATAAGTCCTATGCATAAAATGTTTCAGCGTTCGTTTGCCTTTGGCACTAGAAACTTATTTAAAAGGTTCTGCTCATCTTGGGAATGGAAACGTAGGTCTATACAGTATACAGTGTATATCGAAGACATGTGATCGTGTTTTTAATGTTACCATTAGGCCTATCCATGAGCCAAAAAAACCCAGGAAATTGTAGAAATTTAAGCAGGTCTGTGAAAGACAATTTAAATGAGAGTCGAACACAGTTTCTGAACTACTTCACAATATTAAATCATCCAAAGTTTTGTGCAAAGACATGAGGATGCAATATTTTATAGGCAATTGAAAACGTTCGTAAATCTTCAGTCATATAAAGGGTGGGCCAAAAAAAAGACCCCTCTAGGTTTTTTGCCAATATCTTGACCAAAAGTAAGAATTTCGACATGAAATTTTACAGTCTTAAACACAATTCATATTTACATTTGATGGTCAGATTTCATCAAAATATTTCAAACAAACCAAAAGTTATGCCACTTTTAGGAAGACCACCCACCGTTTTTTGACGATTCAAAAACGTAGCGCAGCAAAAAGTAGGTTTTTGCCAATATCTTGGCCAAAAGTAAGAATTTCGAAATGAAATTTTGCAGGTTTATAGATAATTCATATTTACATATGATGGCCAGATTTCATAAAAATATTTCAAACAGAACAAAAGTTATATCACTTTTAGTGAGGCCACCCACCGTTTTTTGACTTTTTTGAATCATCAAAAAACGTAGGGTGGCCTCACTAAAAGTGATATAACTTTTGTTCTGTTTGAAATATTTTTATGAAATCTGGCCATCATGTGTAAATATGAATTGTCTTTAAGCCTGTAAAATTTCATTTCAAAATTCTTACTTCTGGCCAAAATATTGGCAAAAAACCTAGTGGGGGTCTTTTTTTGGCCCACCCTGTAGGTCCAATAATACTTAAGACAAACGAAAAATAACCACTTAACAGTTCAACGACATAGAAGTCGTGGATCCAAGCAGGTCGTGTTCCTGTGAGAATCTACACTGGTCACATGTGGAAATATGGGTAATCCATGGGCTCCATGCGGGCTTGAGGGCAGACAGGCAACTTTCAAGTATTCAATGCACAAGATTAGACTTTGCTTCCTCTAATTAATTCTCAAAGGCAATTTTTGATGTTTAAGGAACATAAATACCGATCGTAATAATGACATTGCTTCGGGTCGGTCGAGGTCTTACACACGCACATCCATCCGCCAGCGCATAAATCTACAGGGGCGGATCCACGGGGCAAATCCGGTCATGGCCCCCCATTTAGAAATTTCCTTATCAGCTACTGTATTCTTGCAGGGAAAGTAGACGTCGACAACCCTCCCCCCCCATCAGTGTCGTGGCCCTCCCCCTGAGGTTCGAAGAGGCTTTCAACAATATAGTGGGTAAAGATGACAGAAAAGGCAGAGAGTAAAAGGAACAAAAAGTAATGTATGACAAAAAAGGCCATCAGCTATTTTGGCGGAGAAATGGTATTGTTTTGGGGGGAAATGGTATCTTTTTTACCGAGATTTCGATCAAATTACTAAAAAATGAAGCATCAGATTCTACGGCGACGAACTTTTTCAGACCCAAGATTTGACGTCCAAAAAAGATCACAAAAAAATTTCTTTAAGACCCAAGACCGAAAATTTTGCCCCCTCCTTCGAAAATTTCTTTATCCGCCCCTGTAGGTATACACGAAGACAAAATTATTACACAAACGCAGACGCATAAACAAAAGCACACATGACGCTTATAGGCCGCTAGATATATAGGGCCTACCCGTATACACGCACACATGTATACACATTACACACAAGCATACAATTCGGACATGATCCCATTTTCCTGTGTGGATTTATTTCGGGCTGTAATTGCTTTCAACGCTTGACCAACGGAGCCGACTTTTACGAGTGTTTTATTGGAACCGTTATCTCTTAACCCGGTGTGTTCCTGCGGATCACTCGACCCTCGGATCGGAGAACGATTCGCCTGCAGCGAGTCCAGCGAAGACCGATTATAATATAGGCTATGCAAGTATGCATCCAATATATATTATATATATAGGTACATCCAATATATATATATAGTATATATACATCCAATATATATATATACATCCAATATATATATAATATGTATATATTCAGGGACGATATTGGAATATGTCAAGCCATTGAAGGAAGAGTTTCAGACGAATTATTTTTGCCCTCATGGTTCACTGGGCCGTATTGCACGCCACGGATGACTGGTTGCATGCGAAAATTGGCGCACCAGATATGTATTATGTGCATATTTCTGTGCTATGTCGATGATCGCATGAGTAAATCACGAAGGGTGGTGTTTCATGTGCGCGGATTTCTATAGACAACATCGTGTACAATGGGGTTGATGTGTAGACATTGGCTCAAAAAATCTATATATATATGTAGAGAGAGACAGACAGACAGACAGACAGACAGACAGAGAGACAGATAGACAGAGAGACAGAGAGAGACAGAGAGAGACAGACAGAGAGAGACAGAGAGAGACAGAGAGATACAGACAGATAGACAGACAGAAATAAGTATAGAGAATGCTTTTCCAGAATAGGTCTACACGACCAATCAGATGCATGCACGCACGCATTCATCATTCATACATGTAGGCCCTACGTGAAATTGTGCAAACATATACCGGTAATATGTACGTGTATACGTGTAGTTGTCTTTTCATACATAATATAGATCTACTCATGTGTACTCAATGTTTCACTGCAGCCTCCCCAGGTTTTACCTCAGTTATATAGAGTCGGTCAAGATCTCAACACTTCCGACACGCATTGCCGATCGAAGTAGCCGCAAGGTGTTTGGGACAAATCGGACGTCAACGCAGAACTAGTTTAATTTCAAAACTAAATCCCATAAACCTAGTCACTATGGACTATCAGACAAAAGCGTTTTCTCTGGCCTATATAATATTATTATGTGGTAATGCTAATTATTCACTGAGGGTCTTGCTTAAGCTCGGTATACAGTCGCTCAAAATTACAATCTCGCAGTTCGTTGTCTCAAAGTTTCTAAAAACGCCATGTGAAAGTCAAACGTTGTTTACCAACTCATTAAAAGCGCTGCGGCAAGTCACAGGGGTTGTCCAAAGGGTTGTCATATCCCGGTTGCCTTGGGATAAGAGGCAGAGGTGGGTACGGTTTAGGTCGAGGATTGGAGGGCAGAGGGTCATTTGAGACAGGATATGAATTCTTGAACATCTAGGATTTCAGTTTTTAGTGGAGAGTCAGAGGAGTGATAGATAGATAATATATATAGGCCACATCAGGGGTTATTTTAACGTGCAGCTGGACACAAAATGTGTAGTTGGAAAACATATTTGTGCAGTTGAAAATCAGGTTTTGTGCAGTTACTTTTTTTACACACAATCGCATAAACAATGTAAGTAGCTAATATATTTTAATTAAACTAATTGTAACAAACAAGATAATAAGACATTTTTGCCGTGAATTTAACTTTAAATTTCTACTGACAACTCGATCTATTGGCACAAAATACAAGAAAACAAGTCTAGAGATGAAGACATGGCAAGCTGTCTGATGCAAGCCAAATAACGCTTAGTGAAACGAAATCAAATGCAAGATTTCAAGTTCGTAACAAAATAATGAGTTAAAAACGAAAGCCAGGTGGAGCACAGCTATAGCTAGGGCTTCTCTGCTTTTGGGTTTACAACTTCAATCATTTTAAACAATAGACATGAAAGCACATAAACGTGAAGGATCGCAAATAATCTTACACCGTATCAAAATTCCCCCATTCAGCTATTCCACGCATAACAAACCTTAATTGGCGGGCCATGTAGGCTACACTTACTTTAGAGATCAAACTGTTTTTGGTTTTGCAACATCAGAGGTGATATCTTGACTAAAAGAGTAATCGCATTTTGTCTGTTCGCTTCCAGAAACTGTAAATATTCCCTCAAACCAACGTTGTTTTGATGCTTTTGGTGTGTCCCTCGTTCTACGGATTCAGTGAAACGATTATAAATCAGTTATCGGTTTTGATCATGCAGCCCTTGATCCAAAAAGGAAATGATTAAGTGTCACATGCCAGTGGATTAAGCAGTGTCATTCTCCTTGTGATCCTTTCTGGCTCCATCGATAATGTTGGAATGCAGAGCTTTATTCACGATTAAAGGAGATAAAGATTGTCACATGTCATCTTAACTAATAGCACAAAACACGGAACGGAGGAGAAGGAGGAAGTGACGTATAACATAGACTAAATTACATAGAGTCATCTACAGTCATCTATGCTAGCGCCATCTAGAACGTGTATAATTATTCCAACACCCCCACTTTATACACACTCAGAAAATTAGGTTAGTGTTATTTTTCTAACCCCATCCCAGAAATGCATTTGTTATGCAAATCTTTACACAGTCCTTTCGTTAAACAGTCAGCAACCATGTTTGTTGTTTCAATCTGTTTAACCAGAATGTCTCCAATTGCAATTCTGTCTCGAATGAAGTGATGCTGCACAGCAATGTGCTTGGTCTTGGGTCGATATCCGGGATTTCTAGCAAGATCGATCGCCCCTTTGTTATCACAGAAAATCTCCACGACATCTGAAGCTTGAGGAACAAGTTCTTTGTGAAGTCCCTTTAACCAGATAGCTTTTGTAGCAGCCATGCTTAAAGCCATGTACTCTGCTTCAGTTGTTGACTTTGCAACTGTTGGTTGTTTCTTTGAGTTCCAACTTATTGTGGCACCACTTAAAACAAAAGTGTATCCTGTGGTTGATTTCAGATCCCTTTTATCACCACCCCAGTCAGAATCACAAAACCCAATCAAATCTTCATTGGTTCTCTTGTAAACTAGTTTGGTACTTGCAGTCTGCCGAAGATATCTAAAGATTCTTTTCACTGCAACCCAATGAGTTTTTCCATAGTTGTTATTGAATCTTCTCATGACCCCCACTGCAAATGCGATGTCTGGTCTTGTAGCCTGTGCTGCATACATAAGGCTACCCACAGCTTCTTGAAAAGGAATGTTTCTCATTTCTTCTTCTTGCTGTTGACTGTTAGGAAAAAATTCTTCTCCAAACAAATCTTGATTCGAATCAAGTGGAGTTGAAACCCCATTGCACTCAGTCATATTGAAGCGGTTGAGCACTTGTTCAATATATTTCTCTTGATCAAGTGATATCGTTCCTGTATCACGATCTCTTTGGATATGAATGCCCACACAATAGTGTGCCTCACCAAGATCCTTCATCTTGAGACGTTTCATTAGATCTGCTTTCAAATTCTGTTTCTCCCCCTTGTTGTTCGAGAGAATTAAAAGATCATCAACATACACTGCAATGATTAAGATCTTTCCGTTTTCACATCTGTAGTAAATGCAAGTGTCAAAATTTGATTGCACAAATCCAAGTTCTTTCAACAACTTATCCAATTTCTTATTCCAGGCTCGGCTTGCTTGCTTCAGACCATAAATTGACTTCTTTAGCCGACAAGTTTTACCATTCAGCCGAAAACCACCTGGCAATTCCATGTAAATTTCTTCTTCGAGCTCAGGATGCAAAAATGCTGTTGTGACATCCATTTGATCAATGTCAAGGTCATATTTTGCAGCCAATGCCATCAGAAGACGAATGGAAGTATAACGTACAACCGGCGAGTACGTTTCCTCATAATCAATGCCTGGTTTTTGTGAACATCCTTTAGCCACCAAACGAGCTTTGTAACGCTCAACTGTACCATCAGATTTCAGCTTTGTTTTGAAGACCCATTTGCACTTAATTGCTTTTCTCCCAGTAGGTACATCAGATAATGTCCATGTCTGGTTTTCAACATGTGCCTGAATTTCTTCTTCCATTGCACGTTTCCATTCTTCTGCATATTGAGAAGTAAGTGCTTCTTCAACAGTTGCTGGATCAGTACTTTTACACAATGTAGCTTGATGCACAACAAAATTCTCATTGAATATTTGCTTATTTGGAATACGAGTTCTTTTTGGCCTCTCAAATGTGTCTCGTATCACTTCTCCATCATCAGTTATGTCCTTATTGACCACTGAAATATTTGATCCATCAGAATCTTCTTCCACAGAGTTTATTTCCAAGCCAGTGTTCGAGCCATCAGTAAGATTAGTCTTTGATCCACCAAACTCCTTTGAACCATCAGACTCCCCCACTTCAACATGAGTTTGGATATTCTGAAACTGCTGTTGATTATGAATGTCTGAAGTGACAGTTTGCGATGAGTTGTCATCCGCAACATCTGGAAAAGGATCATCTGAAGACGAATGTCGAACAGGAAACTGAGATTCAAAGAAAACAACATCTCTGGATCGAGTGAATTTTTTTGTAACAGGATGAAGCATTCTGTAACCTTTGCTTTCTTCACAGTAACCAACGAAGATGTACTCTTTTGACTTAGAGTCCCATTTCTTGCGGTTATTATCAGGAATTTTCACCAAAGCTTTGCAACCAAAAACACGAAGATGGCTTAGGTCAGGTTTTTCTCCTGTCCATGCCTCTTGAGGTGTCATATTTGGTAAGACTTTTGTAGGTGACCGATTCTTCAGATAATTGGCTGTATTTACTGCTTCTGCCCAAAAATCTGTGCTTACTCCGGATTCTAGAATCATTGTTCGAGCTCTTTCTACCAAAGTTCTGTTCAGACGTTCAGCAACTCCGTTCTGCTGAGGAGTATACGGAATCGTGGTTTCGTGACGAATTCCACAACGTCGTAAGAAACTCAGAAAATTTTCATTGACATATTCAGTACCATTATCTGTTCGAAGAGTTTTGATACGTTTACCAGTCTGATTCTCAACAAGAGATTTGTACTCCTTCAACTTCTCCAGTACCTCAGTCTTTGATTTCAGAAAATAGACAACCGAGTGTCTCGTGAAATCATCAATCAATGTCAGAAAATACCGTGCTCCACCAACTGATGAAACATGCATTGGACCACAAATATCAGAATGAACAAGACCAAGAACGTGCTTCGCTCGTTTGGCTCCTGTTTTCTTGAACGGTTTGCGATGCTGTTTGCCTTTCACACAAACTTCACAAGGAATATCTGCCGTCCCTTCAGACTGAACACCTGAAGACATAGTGCTTCGAAGTAGGCGCATAGAAGGCCGATTAAGATGTCCAAGGCGACGATGCCATAAGTTTACAGAGTTCGTTGACAGCGCAGCAAACATACGAGATTGCTTACAGTTCAAACGATACAGTCCATTGACTTCTGTGGCAGTTCCAATGACACTTTTTGGATTGACCTTCACCTGCTGATTAACTATGCGACAGCCTTTCTTGTCAAACAAAACAGTTTTACCCTCCTGAGCAATTCTGTTAACTGCTAAGAGATTTATAGCCAAATCTGGAACATGAACAACATCCGAAATTTCCATTGTTTTCTTTGTTGACAACGGAATCGATAATGTTCCCATTCCAGTACTTTTTAACTTTGTTCCATTTGCAATTCCAACCTCTTGACTAGAATCTGAAGAAAAATTCTTAAGCAAGTCAAGTCGAGATGTTAGATGTACCGTGGCACCTGAATCAAGATACCAATCATCATTCATCGAGGTAGGCTGCACCGATGAAACTGAAAAATTCGTTTGGGCTGACACAGCACCAAAATTCGCGTTGGCTGAATTCTTATGTGGTTTAACCTTGACCTTCTCACATTGCGAACGAATATGACCAAAACGATTACATTCAAAACAACGTGGTCCTTTTGGCTTACTTTTCATCTGGGACATGCCCTTGTGGGACCTGCTCATTTGAGACCTGCCCATTGAAAATGCTGAATGAGTTGCAACCGAAGTCGTACTTGCTCCTAGCTCCTTAACACTGTCCTGAAGCAATAGACTTTTTACAAACTCAACTGTTGTGTCTTGCTTTGATCCTTGAATGCCCAATATTAAAGGCCTATACTGATCTGGAAGACCTCCAAGAATTATGCCTCCAACAACATTGTCCTGAAAAGGTTGACCAATTGATTCCAATTGTTCTGCAATTGACAAAATGTGATCTACATACTGCTGCATCGAAGGAAAGTTCTCAAAATTTGTCTTAAACAAACTGGAATACAGTCCAATCAGACGAACAAGAGCAGTGCTTTCATATTCACCTCTCAATGCGTCCCAAGCAGCTTTCGCAGTCTGGCATTTCTTCGTGACTCTGGTTGAACAGGGTTTTAGGCTGAGATTGATTTTGGCTAACGCACGTAAGTCCAAATCCGGATCAACAGTCTGGCCCTCTTTTGGCGAAACACAGCGCCATAAACCAGCGTCAATTAAGAAATTTTGCATCCAGAATTTCCAATCACCATAATTTTTGCCATCAAGATGCTTCGCTTCCGGTAAACCTCCGACGGAATTTGTAGTAACTGTTGTCGCTACATTACCTGTTCCTGTGCTAATTTTCTCCTGAATTCTCAAAACTTGCTGCTGTAGTTCTTCCAATGCCGCCATTTTGACGCGAGACCAAGAAGAAACTTCAGCTTCTATCGACTCGGATAATTAACGAGAAAACTCGAAAAATATTAGTCGACCAGTCGTCCTGGGAATTAACCAGTCGTCCTGCGTTCGACCTGCGTTTGTCCTGGGCCCATAACCTGTTGGAATGCAGAGCTTTATTCACGATTAAAGGAGATAAAGATTGTCACATGTCATCTTAACTAATAGCACAAAACACGGAACGGAGGAGAAGGAGGAAGTGACGTATAACATAGACTAAATTACATAGAGTCATCTACAGTCATCTATGCTAGCGCCATCTAGAACGTGTATAATTATTCCAACAGATAATGTCATCAATGTCTAACTTGATGTCCTTGTGGACAAACAATAAAATGAGTGCATTAAATCTGTCCTCGTTCATTGTACTTCGGAAACACGACTTCACAAATCGCAGACTAGAATTTGCTCGTTCAACACTGCAAGCCGTGACAGAAGTGAGCAGCAAAATGTGAATTATTGTGGTAATATTTGGATACATAATACGACAGGAGCGGCTGTCAGCGAGGGTGTCCGACAGGGTGCTTGGTGTGCTGTCAGCGTTTCTCCACATCTGCTGCCAAAGCTTTAACTCTTGATGAAAAGAATCCGGCGAAGGCAGGTCATCTTGATAGTACCATCAGCAGTGAGTGCGTCGATGTTTGAAACATTAGATGGAATGAGACTTAGACCACGAATTGCTTGTTTTGCAAGATCTCCAAATCGTAGGCTAAACTGCTGAAGTAGACTTCCAGAAATGGAAGATAAATGTTTCGTTTGAAATGCTCATCTGGCGTTGCAGCGGGTGTGTTGCTTCGGTGAATCTGTTTTGAGCATATTCTTGGTGCAGTAATAGGTCCAGCGCCAGCTGTCTCTGCCATTTGAGTAGCTTGCTGGAAAACATGCTCCCATTCGCTGTCATCCTGTCGGGCATTGTTTAGTGCTGCTCTAACACTCGTCACCATTTCATATCATTGGATCACGTCTAAAGATGAGCTTTGCAACTCTGCGCTGAGTCCTTTGAGGTAGCCAAAGAAATGGCGAACGATATGAAAGCTTACGATAAATGCATGATCTGTAATGCTCTTCAAAAGTCCGTAAGCAGCAGTGCTCGTCATCTGCTTCAATGGATCCGATTGCGTCTAATTAAGCAGGCAACAAGGGGCCGTCCATAAAGTACGTCACGCTCCAGGGGAAGGAGTGCAAGAAAGTGTGACAGTTTGTGACAGGGGGAGGGGGTCAGGCCATGTGTGACGTCACACATTTATTTTTAAATTCTTTTATATTTTTTTTGTTCTTAGTACCTAAAATCCAACCCGGCCCGGCCAGGCGTGTCTAAAACCCGGCCTGGCGGGATAAAAGTTGATTTCCCGTCACTATCAAAGCGTTTAGGAACACACGCCACTATCAGAGGGATTAGGGATAGTATCCTAGGGCTTAGAGGGTTAGGTAAATGGTTGTTTTTAAAAAAAAATCCCGAAAGTGTGACGTACTTAAGGGTGGGGTCCGAGATTTGTGACAGTTTGTGACAGGGGGAGGGGTCAAAAATAGCGTGACGTACTTTATGGACGGCCCCCAATCGGTTCGTACAGCTCCTTGAAATTTGACAGAGTTGTGTGCTTTTCAATCCATCTCGTCACACAGAAAATTCCGACCTTCCGTTTAACAATTTCTTCATTCTCATACGATAATTAACATAGTAATGATAGAAATTGAATACACTAGTATTTTGTATAAAAATAGATTCAATAAGCAAGGGATGCGCCTCATCCATGGACCGCACGCCACTGAGCGTTAAGAGAATGATTGTATGAGTAGGCCTAGTTCTATATCCTTGATTTGCTTTTGTCCATAATATCGGCAGCTGAACGCTTGCGGCGGCTATAATCAGCACGACGAATTTCAAAATTATAATGATAACCATATGCCATCTTTTGATATCTAGGCCTAAGATAGGCTTATGTCTTACCAACGGCAGTCGGCTTATTCGCGAATGATAAAACTGCTTGTTTAAGCCGTTTTGACGGCGGACCACTCGACATATTTTTAAATTGACCAATTTCTATTTACGTAAGTTTTGTCTGTACATGAATTTTGTCAATGACGTCACGGCAAAAGTCATTGGTCACGTGGGCAACGTCTGCTAGCAACTCAGGTAAGTAGGTAAGAGAGCTCCGGTAAGAGAGCTACATTCTGCCGGTCCATGCAGCTACTTCAAACATCCTATTCCCAAATTGCAATTATATTAGTTTTAGGTCAGTTCAGTTTGAGAACATTTGCTGCAGGTTTAGGGGGGGCGTACGCCGGCTCCGCCCCCCTCTGAATCCGCGCCTGCATTATGCTGACCGATCGACTAACATACAAATTTTAAAATGTATATTCTTACTCTTTGGAGAAGCAGGTTTACAGTGGTTCCCAACCTTTTTGACTGTCGGGCCACTTTTTCTAAGTTGGAGGACACGAGGGCCACTTTTTCTTAGTTGAAGGACATTAGGAGGCCACAAGGCTAAAATTTAATTAACTAAATTGTTATAATTGAATCAAAAAAGAATGTTTTATGCGATTTATTAACGTCCAAATAAAATAATTTGTCAATTTTTACATATACTTTTCTTAATTCTTTGAGATGCTGCGGGCCAGTTTTGTAGGCCAGGCGGGCCACTTATGTCCCGCGGGCCAAGGGTTGGGAACCGCTGGTTTATAACCTTAGCCAGTAACATCAGGGGCGCCGTTAGGCGTACGCACTTACGCAAGTGCGTACAGCGCGGAATGGCAAAAAAAATTACAAATTGTGAATTAAAGCGTTAAATATTATAATCGATGAAATTCTATTGAATCTGCTTTAGTAGTGGACCACGTACACTTCTCACTCACTGCATGTCCATTAAAGATCGTCATAACAGTTCATAACTTCATTTCGCGTATTCTTATTTTGTGCAAGTTGTGCGTACAGAAAAATAGGCCTAGTGCGTACAGAAAAAAAATCCTGGCGGCGCCGCTGAGTAACATAATAATGATAATAATAATAATAATATTAATAATACTAATAATATAATAATAATAAAATAATAATTATAATAAATTAATAATAATAATAATATTAAAAATAATAATAATAAAATTATGATGATAATAATAATAATAATAATAATAATAATAATAATAATAATAATAATAAGAAGAAGAAGAAGAAGAAGAAGAAGAAGAAAAAGAAGAATCAGGCCTTAGTCTCAATAATGACCAATCTACCCGATGTAGGATGCTATTCTGATAATTATGTGCAGTTGAGAAATTTCCATAAAATAACCCCTGGGCCACATATGAGATGATGATAGATAGATGATAGATAGTTGCGATGATTATAGATGATAGATAGTTGGGATGCTGGTGGGTGACTGGCAGTGATGTTGGAGGAAGAGTTGAAGAGCTGGTTGCATAATTGGAAAACAAGTAATGTATTCATTGTACAGTCATCATCATCAATATCATTGGGCTCAATGCCCGTAAGAGTCCGACGCCACTCTCTGTCTGATTCTGTCTCGCGTCATGCTGCCCAGCTTCAACAGGTCCGGTCAGCAGGTCTGCTCCATACCATTAACATCTTGGAGCAGCTAGACCACCATGTCTAAATGAATAGAATAATGGGAGAGAGGCATGAAGGACAACCTGGGTCAATGCCCGTATGTGTCCCACGCTCTCCCCCGACTCTCTCCACCGGTCTGTCCTGACCGGCCTGTGCATGTCTGCTCCACATCATGACACCTTGAAGCATCCTGGGTCGCTCTGTCATGCACTTGTGTCGTGGTTTTTGCGGATTTCAATCGTCTTGGTCTTTTACTGCCAGCGTATCGCCACCCATCTTGCAAACCTTTCTCCTTTGTACGGGCTTAGGACCGGCACAGGGAAGTTGTTGGTTCCCTGTGGCGGAGAATGGATGCAGTTTAACGTCGTGCCCAGGACCAGATTGTACAGTACAAACAGTATATTCTACTCTTGCAATATCCATATCCACACTTGTTAAGCACCTGCAGTCTTCTTATTAGCATACTAGTATATGAGCATATACCGTTCACGCATTAGCATACCTCTTGTAGAGCCGTCTTTGCCACACTTCGCCTGTCGTTTTTTAATCTTTGTCGCATGCTGTTTAGAAACCATTTGTTTTCATTCTCACCCATGCATTTCTAACAGTCAGCGGGCACCTATCTCTTTCCACATCTTTATGCGCATTCTTTCACGCTGCCTAAGAATTGTTTGAAGCATTATACCGGCTTTGTGTCAAATGCTTATTTCTAAGCCATTTGCATGCGACACGTTGCGCACATCTGCGAACAGGAAACACGTTCACCTCAGACTGTAGCGATGCAAATCAGCGAAAAGTCTCGGCGCGAAACAATTGATGACTAAGACGGTTCAAGAATAACAATGGTGTTCTCCAACAATGGAAGCCTGAACAGGTGTCAAAATCGGTTCCTTTTAGTAAAATTGACAGTTATAAATTCCTGCCAACGTATAAGATATGTTCAACCACTCCACATACACGGTGCTATTTTGAGCAAATGCGTAACTCTTTATTAGCAAACATAATAAGTAAAACGGTCAATCAGATTATCAGAGACCCGAATAAGAGGAATCCTGGAATGTACGGGGACAGCGTAAGGGTTGTCAAACGAAAACAAAATTAAGGACAATATTACAGATGCTGAACAAATAAATATGGTGACATACAAAAAATTTAAAAAAATAAAAAATGGCACGAAAACAAACACGGAGAAACGAGATTTTTATGAGAAGAATTAAAAAGGGAAGACTTTTTTCAGCCATGGTGATTTGTGACCGCCACTTAATGGGGAGCAGCTATGGCTTTGATCTTACGCCATGCATGTGTGAGAGCATCAAAATACCTTTCAAACCGTTACCTGTGCAGCTTGACACCTACACTATAGGCCTACATTGGAGAGCGGACATTTACCCTCTGGACATAGACTACTCCCCCCCGGACATATTCCCCCGGACAGCTACCCCGGACGTTTTAATCCCCCCCCCGAAGACGGACATTTCCCTAAACAAACTTTAGGCCTAAGTATTGATAAATTAATTGTAAGGTAGGACCTACACTTGTAGTAGCTCATTGATGAATGCCGTCAAAGCAACCGTTTTGGAACATAACGTGCGGTAACTATTTCTTCCGTTCGAATAGCTTCACTTTAATCTATTAGCAAAGACTCTGATCAGTTAGGCGACTTCGAAAGCGTCGGTAGCCTACATAACATCACCTCAATTGTCGCTACGAGTCAGAACCTAAAATAAGCAGTCATCGTATCTACATGTATGTTTGATCAAAAGCATCGGTTTCGAACTTCGCACCTAAGTTTGATCAACAGCAGCGGTTTAAAATGTAACCTACGGTCATTATTCATTTTGTACATTCATTGCCAGCAGTGTGTATACGTTTATCTACATTAATATAGATTTCTGATCGTTTACCTCAAAGCATCCGTTTCTAAAGGCTACGATACACAATGGCCATAGGTCTAGATTTCGGGCTCTGACTTGCATGGACAATTGAGGTGGGATTTGCATAGGGGATTTTGTCCGGGAGGTAAATGTCCTAGTCAAAATCGGGGGGAAACGTTCGGGGGTACCTGTCTACACCCGCCTACATTGTATGTTAAAGTTCATTTCAAGAACGTTCATATGGAACGTACACAGGGTGGGCCATAAAAAAGAACCCCCCTAGGCTTTTTGCCCATATCTTGACCAAAAGTACGAATTTCTAAATGATATTTTACAGGCTTATAGGCAATTCATATTCACACACGATAGCCAGATTTTATCAAAATATTTCAAAGAGAACAAAAGTTACACCACTTTTAGTGAAGCCACCCACCGTTTTTTGACGATTCAAAAACGTAACGCAACAAAAAGTAGGTTTTTGCCAATATCTTGGCCAAAAGTAAGAATTTCGAAATGAAATTTTACAGGTTTATAGACAATTCATATTTACATGAGATGGCCAGATTTCATAAAAATATTTCAAACGGAACAAACGTTATATCACTTTTAGTGAGGCCACCCACCGTTTTTTTTACTTTTTAGAATCATCAAAAAACGTAGGGTGGCCTCACTAAAAGTGATATAACTTTTGTTCTGTTTGAAATATTTTTATAAAATCTGGCCAACATATGTAAATATGAATTGTCTATAAACCTGTAAAATTTCATTTCGAAATTCTTACTTTTGGCCAAGATATTGGCAAAAACCTACTTTTTGTTGCGTTACGCTTTTGAATCGTCAAAAACCGGTGGGTGGCCTCCATTATAGTGGCATAACTTTTGTTCTGTTTGAAATATTTTGATGAAATTTGGCCATCATATGTAAATATGAATTGTCTATAAGACTGTAAAATTTCATTTCAAAATTCTTACTTTTGGTCAAGATATTGGCAAAAAACCTAAGGGGGCTTTTTTGGCCCACCCTGTATATAGCCTAATGCTCTAGTACTATATCTTAAAATCTGAATCTTGAATAGAACTGCTTACATGCTTACATGTGTATCCTGTCACATGCATGTTTTCGCCCGTGCCTATTAACTCCCACACTCTGGCAGTGCAAGTCTCAAGACAGGAGGGGACGCTGATCACTCTGTTGCATGAGACGGCGTCGTAAAGCGGCAGCTGACCACCTGCTTGTGTCACGTGATGAGATGAGCACCTGTCAGTCTGTTTGCCGCAGAGGAAAAAAACGCTATTTGTCAACATTAAATTTTTTATTGGGTGAAAACTGGCAACGGGGGTTGAGACTGCAGTGCGGCAAATGCTTCCTTGCTCACTGCGTAGGCCTGTAATAAATGAATTAAACAGCTGATTAGACTTTGTTTGTCACCAGTCCATTCACGTTCGGGATCTACGGCTTTTCCGCGATAACGTCAGGCTGTCCTAGACTCTCATCAACTTTCGTCCGTGCCGGTGTCACGAAATAGAGTATCCCCTAATAATCGTAGGCCCTATTCCCTTTTCGAAATAAAGTATCCGGCCGGATTACACTGACTATCCCCCCCCATCGTGCAGAAGTATCCCCCACGAGTCGTACGAAATCATCCTCCTTCAAAAAGTATCACCAGCAACATGATTACAAATGGTTTTAACTTTATTCTATTTGTAACACTGTCAGTGGTAGTCAGAGTAAAAAAAATGATGCTAAATATATAAAGAACCTATATTCTTATT
This sequence comes from Lumbricus terrestris, assembly GCA_949752735.1. Classification (NCBI taxonomy): domain Eukaryota; kingdom Metazoa; phylum Annelida; class Clitellata; order Crassiclitellata; family Lumbricidae; genus Lumbricus; species Lumbricus terrestris. The sequence continues at coordinate 25,609,811 of OX457036.1, forward strand.
GTCTCTTTATCTGTCTGTTTTTCTTTCTGTCTGTCTGTCTGTCTCTGTGTTTTCTCTCTCTCTCTCGGTCTATCTCTCTCTTTCTCTGTCTGTCTGTCTGTCTATCTCTTTCTCGATCTAACGGTGACAAGTTTAAATGGCAATGACAAGTCTCATCTATATTTCATAACGACATTAACTCGCTCACACCAAGGCTAAAATCCTTGTGGGGCCTATTATATATAATATAATATAATATAATATAATATAATATGATATGATATGATATGATATGATAGGATATGATATGATATGAAATGATATGATATAATATAATATAATTATATATAATATATAATTATATATAATATATAATTATATATAATATAATTATATATAATAGCCCCAATTCATTTTCATTGCTCTTCTTAGACATTAGCAAGTCTTCATTATAGTCCTGGCATTGAGTTTGGATTTTAACAAGCAGAATAATTATACCTACTATTTAGCAATTTCTACGCTTTTTAAAAACGATTTCCTATAGCATGTGACTTTTATCCTCCTGAGGATGATTTCAAACGATAGGGGATAGAAACGGTTTATCCCCCGGATAGTCTCTACCGGTATATTCCATCCGGAGGTATGTGAATAATTCATTCCCCCGGATAGCTTTGATATGGATAGAATATCCCATGACACCGGAACAACAGGATGAAGTTGGATTGATGTGTTTGCACGGTCATTGCGTGATAGACGGACAAAAGGTCAGGGGTCAATTCGCCATGTTTATGACACTTGGCACCTAATCCACTGCTATCTTCTTGCAGAAGACCAGAGTGTTCTCTGCACATAGGGAACACGCTACATTGACATGTAGGCTCTAATTAACGACAGCGATCGAGTGGTGAATAGATCTATGTATATGGCGACTGATAATCACACTCTTCTTTGGTGTATATCCACAAAAATCTGACCACGGACACTATGGTATATCGTTCCCGACTAAAAATACTAACTCGGCGCAAGCCTTAGCCCCCCCCACTACGTGTTTACTTCTGTCGCCCTCTAATTTTGCTGTCTCAGTCCTCGCTTCCATCACCCCCCCCTCTCCGGTCTTTCCTCAACTTAGCGTTGCGTCACTCACGTAAATAATTATTGACTAAAGTTAGTAATCGTAATCGTAATCGTAATCTCGAAACTTCTACAGCGCCCACAAAAGCCAAGTCGCGGGAACCAGCTTATTCACAGGCGCTCAATCAAAACAAAATCGATAGGCAGCGGGTCAAGTCCGGAGAGTCAGGCAGGCAGATAGATGGACGGCTAAGGTGGGTGATGTTTAGAATTGAAATGACGAGGGATGTGATGAGAAGAGGAGGAATCAGGATAGGATTTGTGAAAGAGCAATGTTTTCAGTTTTGAGTGAAAGACCTGTGGGGAGATAGCGAGAGGTGGAGTTTTGGTGAGTTCGTATGATGGGTCGGAAGTTTGCCGAAGTGCTGGCGGAAGCTTGTTCCAGAGAGGTGGAACGGCAATGGCTATGGAGCGGTTTGCAAATTTCAGTGATGAAGTGATGGGAGGGCGAAGCAGTGTAATGGAGGACGAGGAGCGTGTTGAACGAGGTGGCTGGATGGTGAACAACTGACGAAGGTAGAACGGCTGGGATGATTGAAGTGTATTGTAAGTGAGTGAGAGGGCTTTGTATTCGATGCGTTCAGGTATTTTGAGCCAGTGAAGTGATTCCAGGACAGGAGTGATGTGGTGACGTTTGGGGGTTTTCGTCACTGCACGGGCGAGGGCATTCTGGATAGCTTGGAGGCGGTTAATTTGGGTTATATCAATGTTTAGGAAGAGAGAGTTGCAGTAATCAAGTTTCGCATGAACTATGGATGTGGCTATTGTGGATGCAGTTTTAAAGTCGAGCATAGGTCGGATTCTGCGGAGATCTCGTATGTGCATGAAACAAGTGCGGGAAAGTTGGGTTATGTGGTCGGAGAAGCTAAGATGCTGGTTAAAGATTACACCTAGGTTTCGGACAGGAGAATTTGCGGAGAAAGTGTGGTTGGAAGAAGAGTCATTGTTGAAGGAAATAGAGGGATCAGGAATTTTCTTGAGTTGTTCTCTGAGGCCAATTAGTATAAATTCTGTCTTGGAGGGGTTAAGGCAGAGGAGATTTGAGGTCATCCAAGAGGTGATTTGGGTGACCACGGAGAGAAGATTATCTATGGAGTCAGAGAAGCTGCTTGGAGAGAAAGAGATGAATAGTTGGGTGTCGTCAGCATATAGATGATGGTCGACTGTGGATGCTTTTATGAGTGAACTGAGTGAAGTGGTGTAGAGGATGAACAAGAGGGGCCCGAGGACAGAACCTTGCGGAACACCACAGGTGAGAGGGCATGATTGGGATGAAGTTTCAAGTGTTTTGACTGAGAAAGAGCGTGATGAGAGATAAGACTGAATCCAAAGGAGAGCAGTGTCGGTAAAGCCAAAGCAGGAAGACAGTCTTTGGAGTAGTATGTTATGGTCGATGGTGTCAAAGGCGGCAGAGACATCAAGGAGGCAAAGGCAGGAGACTTGTTGATGAGAGATGGCAGAGACAAGTTTATTGTAGAGCGAAGTGAGAAGTGTTTCGGTGGAGTGCTTTTTAGTAAAGCCGGACTGGTTTGGGTTAAGGAGTGAATTTGAAGTCAAGTAGTCATTGATGCGAGAGAGTACAACACGTTCTGTTAGTTTAGAGATGAATGACAGGTTGGAAACAGGTCGATAATTAGAAAGGATTTCCTTATCAAGTGATGGGTTTTTTAGAAGTGGAGTTACCAAAGAATGTTTGAAGAGGAGGGGAAAGTTGCCAGTGGATAAGGAGAGGTTGATTATTTTTGTGATGATGGGGACAATGATAGATGCGCACTCTTTCAGTGGGGAGGTAGGTATAGGGTCGAGTTCGCACTGCTTGTTTGGGAGAGATTGTAATAAATTGGACACTTCAGACTCTGATGTTGGGTTAAAAGCAGATAGTGATGATTGAGGTGGGGAAGACGGAAGGTCGTGAGTGGAGGAGGGTGTATCTGCAGGTGAATCGATGGTAGATTTTGAGAGGAGTGATTGCAGAGAGAGACGGATAGTAGTTACTTTGCCAGAGAAGAACGAACAAAATGAGTCAGCGATTGAAGAAGATGGTAGAGAGTTTGGAAGTGGGCTAGAGGAGTTCCGATGTAGGAGTTGGTTTACCGTTTTCCAGAGAAGACGAGGGTTACAAGATCGGGATTGAACTAGTGAGGAGTAAAACCTCTTCTTGGCCATTGCCAGAAGGTGATGGTATTTGTTTGTAGCAGCTTTTAGAGCAGAGAGGAGTTGAGGGTCATGGGTTCGTTTGTAAGTACGCTCAAGGCGTCGACGGAAAGATTTGAAGGCCTGGAGGTAGGAGTTATACCAAGGGTTGTTAGAGTGAGAACCAGATTTGGTAATAGTAGGAGCGTGTTTGTCAAGGATCATGGAGAGAGTGGTGTTGTAGGAGGACAGGAGGTCATCGAGAGAGGATGGAGGATTTAGAATGAGGTCTGAGGAGGCAAGATCGTGCTTGAAGGCTTCAATGTTTATGGAGCTGATGCGGCGGAAAGAATGAGAGACGGGATCAGGACGCGGAGTAGGTAGTATGTTAAGTTGTGTGAAAATGGGGTAATGGTCAGAAGGAGTATCAAAAGAAAAAGATATGTTTGGCGATAGCCTTGAGAGAGACGATGTGATGATGAGGTCAAGTGTGTGGTTGTGTGTGGGTGGGAAAGTTGACGTGTTGGACCAGATTAGTAGAAGACAAGAGCGTGAGGAAGTCGGGAGCAAGTGAGTCAGATGGGTTGTCAACATGTATGTTGAAATCCCCTGTGATCAAGAATTCATGAGGAGTTGTGGCAGCAGTGGAGAGTAAGTTGGTAAATTCCTGCAAGAAGACAGAGTTAGGTTTAGAATATGAGGAGGAGGAGGGAGGGCGGTAGACATTGAAGATGGTTAGGATTGAGTTCGGGAGTTTGAGAGTGATTGAGGCGCATTCGAAAGATTTGAAACAATAGCCAGGTGAGTCAAGGACAGTGGAAGGCTCTCGGGTTAGAAATGCAATCCCTCCACCTGTGGTTTTCCGGTCGGTTGTCAATTTTGAGGGACGAGGGGTGCTGTACAAGTGGTAACCAGAGGGGATACAATCTTGATATTGAGCATGAGTTGTGCCTGAATTGAACCATGTTTCGGTTAAAGCAAAGAGGTCTGGAGGGTGAGAGGAAAGAGACAAGTCATTTATTTCAGCAGCGTGAGCTGGATGAAGCAGAGAGCGCATATTTAGAGAACATAGTAGAAATTTGTTTTTGTCTTTGTCTTGTGTAGGAGGAGGAGAAAGAGGAGGAGAAGGAGGAGGAGAAGGAGGCGGTGGGAGAAGAGGAAGAGGAGGAGGAGAGGTAGCGGTAGACGCAGCAGCAGCAGTAAGAGGACAGTTAGGCTGAGGAGGAGGAGGAGGAGGAGCAGCAGCAGCAGCAGCAGCAGCAGCAACAGCAGCAGGAGTGGTAGTAGAAACAGAATAGGGTGTAGGCGGGGGAGAGTGAGAGGCGGAACACCTATTGATTGGGCCCGGATTTGCATGTATGTCGCCAGAAAGTAGAATTAAGATGAAGAATAAACTATTGTGAGTACGGTGCTGAGGTTGTATTTTGCGGCGAATTGCTAAGAAAAAAGGAAGAGGAATGTGGGCCATGTAACCATTCTGTTGTGTTGCGGTCAGGAAGTGGGCGGGGTTATGATGCCGGGGTGAGAACGGTATGTAGGTCAGTGAGAGGCTGGAGGGGTGAAACTGGATGAAGTGAGCAGTTTGGATCACATATAGTATATTACAGACATATACGAAGCTCCTCCCATTTTCTGTAATTAGGTCAAAAAGCGCCACCTGGCGGCCCTGGGGTTAGAAAGCTCGCATGGACAGCGTTATAGCCGCTGCTGCAGACCGTTTGTTTTGGTGTATCGTAATCGTAATCTACAAATTTCTAAAGCGCCACTCGAAGTCAAGTGCAGGACACCAGCTTATTCATGACATGCTGTGTCTTGTCAGAAGGGTTGTCGATTAGCGCATTACCAGACGATACTTATGGCGGCTATGGCCTATGGAGTAGCTGTTAAGGTGGGTGGCATACGTTTAGGTCGAGAATGTTATTGGAAGGTGGTAGATCAGGTAAATCGGGGTCATAGTTCCTAAAGAGGTGTATCTTACCGAAATCCTATCACAACAAATGCCCGTCTTTCAGCCTTAAGGCATAGCCTAGGCCTAACGCACACGAGATATTGCGTCTTCAATCACGTTTTAATCAAGCGTTTTTCCTCCCAATAATCCTACTTCTGATCCTCATGTTACCCCTCTTTCTGATATCCTTGACCTCTTCTCCTTTTCCTCCTTCCCCTTCTTCATATTGCATCCTCTTGTGTTGTTCTCTTTTGATCTTCAGGCCTGTCTTCCTGTTTTCCCTCTTGTAGTTCTTTGCCTCTTCCTCTTCTCCACCTTCTTATAATTCTCTACCTCCTCGTCCCGTCTTCCTGCACTCCTTGACCTCATCCTTCTCTTTCCTCTTCTCCTATTCCTCCTTCTTATTGCCATACCATATTCTCTCTTCCTCCTCATCCTTCTGCATGCCCTCACATCCTCCTTCTAGTTACTACACCTCCTGCTCTCTGTTGGCCTTCATGCCCTGCACATTTTTTCTATTCCTTTATCATGTACTCCTTGGTGTCTTCCTTCTCCTCTTCCTATTATTCCATCCTGCTCCTCATCGTTATCTTTTTATTCCTTTGACTTATATTAACTCTTCTTCCTATCCCTTCCTTTTTTCGTTCCAAGTACTAACTTATCTTTCCTCTTAACTTCCTTCTAGTCCTATTTAACCCTTCCAATATTCGTCCTCCTAATTCCCACCTCTTATTTCTCTTCCTCCTTCTCTTCCTCCTCCACTTCTTCCAATTGAAACTCTTGCCTACTTCCTATTTCCGTCCTCATTCTGTTCCTCATCTTCTTCCTCCTCACTGAGACAGATGAAACCACATATCATTCAGGGAGATACCTAATGCACAACAAACAGAACAGAGGTTAGGAAATAGTTTAACACAATCATGGAAAAATCAGTGACTGTCAAAGACACGACAATTGATCAAAATCGTTAATGCGTTGATTAAAGTTTAACAGATCAGTTTAAAACACGTTTATTCACTGTGAAAAAGAAAATAGTAAGTACAGAAAGATGCTAAACTGGCATACACATAATTTATCTAACAAGGAGATGATTAATGTAATGTAACTTAGATATTATATGTATAACATTACAATGCATTAATTATTACTCGTCACAAAACAGCACAAGTTCATTAAGGTAGCTATATACCTAGCCACAAATACTGAGGACACTATTACAATGACTTTCATACAACAATCAACTAAAAAGCTTAGTTTACAGTAGATATGAACAAGGTCTATTAGTGCAATTATTATTAATGCAATTCAGCGTCTTTAAATTTATCTGAGATATGTTAACTTAAATAGCTTTCTCTAAACTCGTTAACACATATTCAACTGATCCATCTGGGCAGTTGGTAAGTTGACAGCCTCTAAGTGATAAGTCAAAGCAGATAAGAGATTTTAGCAGTCTCAACTTCACATGCTCAGAAGGTTGTTTTGAATGTCGTAAATCTAAAGTAATCTTATTGTTTTAACATAAATTTAACTACTAACTGAACAGACAGCCTGCAATACATAGCGTTAAAAGCAGCTTACAAAGTATGTCCGCCCAACGGGGACTCGAACTTGTTGCTTATCGCTCTCTACACCAGCGTGTTATGCATTACTCTACCGACCCCCCAAATTTTGTATTTGACAGATTGCTCGTGATCTCTTGCATGAGCATAATTTCACTTTTTTACTTCACGATTTAACCAATACATTGTGGAGAATTGGCTTTCATGCATCAGACAGTCTGAACAGTGATTCACGCACTACTTGGGAATATGAGTCAGCTTGAAGAGCAGCATCCATGAATTGCATGTTCGCAGCTACCAGTAAATCTTCCAACTATGAAGAGGCAGCAAACGAGCACAGGTAATTCTAGTGCCCCATTTGCTGTTGAGGAACTCCAGCCATCTTCCTCCCATGCTAAGTACTTCTACAGTTTCTGATGTAAGTTTAATGACATCTGCAGGAACTCCAGCCATCTTCCTTGGAACCATGCTACAACTTCTCCAGTTGTAACGTAAGAGTTGACTGAACTGATGGATGACATTTTCACTGGATTAACTGTTTTTGAGGTTCTGTTGATGAAGACTGTGGGATGTTGAGTTTCTATCTGTGACATTCATAAACATGGATCTTGAAAGTGTTCGTCACAGACCGAGCAGTTCGCATTCAGTTCAGCAGTTGTCTTTTGTCGAGGTTTGGTGTGCGACAGTTGACAACCCACCGTCTGAATATAAAGATAAAATCAACATTCACAGTCAGAATCAATGAAAGATTTAGACATAAGCAACCATAATAATAATAATAATAATAATAATAATAATTTTCCTTTATTCAATAATCCGGTTGACAGAATGCAATCGACCGGTTACAGTGTACAATTATGCAGTTTAAACAATTCACAAGAATGCAGATCGCAGAATACACAAATCTTAACTATATTAACTGAACAGACAGTCTGTAATACAAGTCACAGCTAATGAATACACTTGGTTTAATCCTGTGATAATCAATGTATGCAGTAGGCTATGCACTCAATCGATGGTCTTAACTTACACCCTTGTCATTGTTTTCATGCAGACACATCAAAGGACTTTTGGTCATTAAGTGGCTGCTGATGATGATGAAAGCCTTTCATGAATTTCATATGCTAAACAGTTCGAAAACGATAAGATTAGCTAGTGGCTAGGAAATCACCGTCAAAACGCAGCAATTATTAACAGATCTAGATTTGCAGATATAGGGCCTAGAGGCTATAATACAGCCGCTATATAATGCGAAATAGTTTCTATTGTGGCCTAATCGAGTGAACAAGACAGTGACAACAGCTTATGGGGGCTTGTCTTTGAGGCTCGAATTCTGATTATAGCCCTGAATAGCACGTCATCAGGTAATCCCAAAGACTGCGTGCCTGCTTACAAAACAATATGATTACCAACGACTTGACTGAAATAGAGCGCTGCGACATATCAGCTGCATCCATGATGCAATGCGCTCAGTATGTAAGTAATCAACGTGAGAAATAAGCAATATGGTCAGGTTTATAACATTAGAAATGAGTGAAAATCTGTGAAAAACACTGAAAATCTGCTGTAATTCAACAAAATATTCTATTTACTTATTTAGAACACACGGTAATTTCTGGTTAATAACTTACTCACTGAGTGCACTGCATAATGGGATGAGGCTTAAAAGGCCGCAGCGCTCTAATTTAGCGATTTCTTGGGCGACCATACCGTTTACATGAAAAGGCACGCAGTCTTCTGGATTACCCATCATCAGCTTGGCTAGCCAAATAGTCGCCGTCGGGGTCCGCGGTGGAAGAAACTCATGCGCTTTGCTTACCACATGAACTGTTCGATCCATTCTCGTTCTTCTGCGCTAAGAAATTCCCACCATGCCCGATACGCATACATAAGTCTAGCCATCGTGATAATATGCGCAACGTGAAATAAGACCCGTGTTGTCATGCCTCTCTAAGCCGGTTGATCAACTAATCAGCCGCCGTCTCACATAAAAACCTCACGAGGCTCACGGTGATTTGAAAATGCAATAATTCTTACCTCTCGGGATCCTTCGGAAATCTTAAAAAACTCAACTACTTTTTCTTTAACATAATAATAAATATATAAACATCGATGTGAACGACAGAACAGCCCATCTGAGTAGACGCCATCGTTGTCTTTTGCACCCCAGCGTCGCTAGGTGGACTCATTACAGAATTTAGCATGGGAAGTGGGAGGAGCTTCGCATATGTCTGTAATATAGGCCTAATATATGTGGTTTGGATCCTTAATGAGACCAGGAGGAGTATGATTGACAGATTCATGCTGGGCTTGGGAAGATGGAGGGAATAATGGCTGGCTATGGGATGAAAAGTTAGACAAAGGATGAATGATGCGGAATGAATAATGTGGAGGATCGTGGATGAAATGAAGCAAAAAGTAATGGAACGAACTCACCGGATGGAGAAGAGTGTTCCAGAAGAAAGTTAAAGTTATCCAGATTGTAGAGACGGAAAGATTAAGGAAAGATGAAGAGAAGAGCGCACTGTACGTCCACTAGCTCCCGCTCCCGCTCCCGCTACTCAAAATCTATGTCCTCACCGTACACGTGCTGTTCATCGGTATAATATATATTAGGGCTGTTGATTTAATCGCGTTAACGCGTGCGATTAACGCGTTAAAAAAATTTGCGATTAAAAATTTTAACGCATTAATCGCACGCGTTAATTATATCTGATTAAAATGGAATCAAAGGCAGAAAAACTCGTTTTAAACGGAAGGCTCATTCTTAAAGCTAGTGATACATTCTTTGGCAAATATTCCAACAAAAATTAGAGTATTATCGTATTATCGTAGCAATTCTTTGCTCAATTAGACTAAGGTTGTTTCCTCTTTCCTCATCCCGTCAGACTACGTTGGTTGAACTTCATGAGATGACCAATGGATCAAGGTGTCAAATGATAAATGTTTAGAGAACTACAACTGAAATGTGAAAAATTGTGACTAAATAACGAGGTTCAATAGTAGACCTACTAGGCCTATCGTTAATTAATAAGAGCATCCCTTGAACTGTCCAATGTAAATAAACTAGTCTGCCTATACAGTTGGCTGAATAAATAATCAATCTTGATAGTCAGAAAACGGTTGTCTAATTTCCCATTAATTTTAGGCCTATGTTATTTTAATTAAAGGTGGCTCAAATGAAAAAAATTAACGGATTTTGAGCAGTTGACTGATTTGAACAGTGTTTCAATTCTGTCTGTCATACAAAACTGTTCAATAAACTAAATGCAGAAATTCAATAGGCCTAAGCCAAAGGGTATTGAATATGTTTGCAATAGAAAAAAAATGCATTCAGTCATTAAAATTGTATGCTTCAGGGGTCTTTAGAAAATAATAAGATTAACATATTTGAAAGAAATGTATTGCGATTAATTTGCCGTTAATTGCGATTAAAAAAATTAATCGCGCGATTAATTTCGATTAAAATTTTTAATCGAACAACAGCCCTAATATATATATATATATATATATATATATATATATATATATATATATATATATATATATATATATATATATATATATATGACTTAGTTGCCATGAAGCACCGAGATTCCATTTATCGGTAGAATTTTAATGGATCCCCAAGGGTCCATTAAATTTTAATCTAAGTTTTATTCTCTATGGTGGGCAGTGAGCGACATTTCATTTCAATTTAGTAATAGATCTGGATCGCGATTGAGAATGCGGGAGGCCGCATTAAGTCGGCGATCCTTCAAAAGGAACATCTAAAAATTATCTGCACTCAATTCATCACCATTTTATGTTTGTATGTGCACTTGTTATAGCGCCCCTTCAAGCTCTCTCTACTCAGAGGCGCTCCCGAATGCAGAGCGGACACTGCATCGGAGTTTCACACCGAAGCGCTGAGCAATTGTGAGTGAAGAACTTGCCCAAGGTTCTTACGCGGCGAGGTGGATTCGAACCTCGAACCTTCCGGCTTCAAGGCAACGACGCCACCACTACACCACCACGCCCCACAAAATGATCCTTTCTCTTCTCGTTCACAGCCATCTGACGTTGATACAAACTAGACTTGTTGCGCTTTATTTGCTGACTCGAAATTGCCATTTTTGACTTAGGCTAATTAATAGCTGGGATTCCCAGGGATTGGTTGGTCTATAATTTATGTTTTTCTCTCAAAAGCACTGCAACTGAATTCCTGTGCCTTCTGCTGCATGTTGGCCTATAATTGCATAGCCTATCCTCTTTCTTTGCTTAGCTGTCAAGCAATACTCGCTTTGCGATCAAACACACCGCAACTTTTTCTTATCGCGCTGCCTCTTCCATCGCAATAATGTCAAGCAGCATTTGCTTTGCGCTCAATGCAGCACCGAAGCACTCACTAGACATGCTACAATATTTTAAACCTTTAACGACCATATAGGCCTACGCATTTTAAACTTTCCCCGTCGCCTTTTGCACACTTTTATCGTTTGTGTTAAACAACTTTTACTCTGCATTTACAAGTTTTTATACTCAAGCACGTGCTGTATTACCTGCTAGATTTGCTCCTCGCTTTATTATCAATATTCCCTTGTAGTATATACTATATAGCCTACTTCAGCTTACTTCCATGATCATCTGTCAGAGACTTTTGTGATTTGTCATCAAACGTTCTGCAAGCTGCGCTTAATTAGGCTATCTGTCGTCTTTTGCGTGAATCAACTAAACAGAAATGATCACAAAAAGCTTTCCGCCAGAAAAAAGCGAAGCAGGTCGTCGTAGGATTTAACGCTTCATCTCATCTCGTTTCGATCGGTTTCTTTGTAGTTGTTTCTGCAAATGGATTTGCATTTGCTGATGATTATTGATTTGCGGCTGAACATATTCATCAGCGTCTTGCAATAGAAACACGAATGACCCTCGTTGACCCTGAGCTGGAAACGTGGAGACGGCTTGCGTGATGTAAGTCTGATGATCGTGTGCATGTACTCGTACTTTCGACCGACCAAGTAGTCTAGGCTACTACTACTAAGCGACGGAGGAAACAGAAGGGACTCGGTCTAAACCAATCCATCGACAGGTCGCCCACGTGACTCTTACAATTCAATGGCGTCGATGTGTACTGACTTTGGATCGAGGTCATGGATGGTGCGGAGGAGATTCGATGAGCCGTTGACATTGGAGAGGCAGGAGACGATATGTGGAAAACAAATCTCGGTTGAACGTCGATGAAGAATGAAGGGATCGTCGTCGTTGGCGTGAAAGTCCGATTAGACAACACGTGACTTTTGAGAACTGACGTTGGTCGCGTAATCCATAAGGATTGGAGGGCTGCAGGCGACGAAAGGGTCGAGGTGAATGAGGTGAATGAGGAAGAGGGTGGAGAGGAGGAAGAGGAGTAGCAGGAGCAGGAGCAGGAGGAGGAGCAGGAACAGAAGCAGGGAGAGTAGGAAGAGGAGGTGGAGGAGAAGGAAGAGAGGGAAGAGTAAGGTGAGAGGGTGAGGACATTGAGGAGAAGGAAGAGGGAAGAGGGAAAAGATAAATGGGGAAGAGGATGAGTAGAAATAAGAGGACAGAGAAGAAGAGGAAGATCAAAAGGAAGAGGAAGAGGAGGAAGAGGAAGAACAGGAAGGAGAGCAGGAAGGAGATGAGGATAAATAGGGAAAACAGGAATAAGAAGACAGAGGGAGAAGAACGAGAGCTAGAATTGGATGTGAAGAAGAGGAAGAGAACAAAGAGGACTAGTTGTGAGCGGTGGAAAGATAGGAGAAAGAAGAATAGGAAGAGGAAGCGAAGAAAGATAAGGAAAGGAAAGATAATGTAAATGAAGTGTAATGTAACTAGACATTTTGTAATATATCTTAAAACGTCTCTTAAAGATTCAGTTCTCAGTCTAATTAGCGCAAACGGACACTATGAGCGTGTGTCAACATGACACAAGTCACCACAGGCAGTCTCTAACATACACGTAGTACCTAAACAGTTGATGCCCGCTGTAAAACTTCTGATACGACATTGCATGACATAGAGCAGGGTCCGAATGACCTTCAGGTCAAGGGTCCGTGACCGGCTGGATGTCTTTCCCATGATGGACGTTCGGAACCAACACATAAGACGGATTTATTTCATATCCATATTTTATTTAATTACGGATATCAACGCTAGTGAATCCGGCATTCTCTCGTTTGTGCAGCGTGGCTCCATGCTGTCCATGCAACCGGGAACCAGTATTTCAGCTATTAACTTACCTACTGAATAATTATTGTCTGCAGGACTTTCGTGGTGCTTCTGTTTAAAGACGCTCTGTCACAGAAGAGATGACTAGCGTCGGTCTCCCTCCTCTTTTATTATGGACAGGGACTGGCACTACCGAAGTGCAACTATGTCTCAGTTCGAGCTGCTGTGCTATAATTATTAAGGTCAACTACTGAACAAAGGCGCTGAATCCATACTGTTGGCTAAAGAAGTATTTATTTATTTATTTCAGGTATTTATATAGCACCTCTTCAAGAAACCTACTCAGAGGCCCTCTCTGCGCTAACTAGCTGAAATGATGTTAAGTGTCATAACAACAAGACAATTTCATCAATTAGCAAAATAAGTCACAGTGAGCTGGAAACAGTCATCAGTGGCGATTCCTCGCAGACACGTAGAATCATCCAACGGAAACCCGTCAACAGCTTTCAGATGGTGTGAATGTTCAGAGTCGCTGGTACAGGTTGCGTCAAAAGAGTAGAGCGGCGACAGGTGACAGGGCTCGCAAACACGAAACGCTGACGAAACTGAAGCTCCTCGCTGGTTGAAGATGATGCGCGCGTCCGGCCAATCGTCAGGCACAAGGTGTGCACAGTAGAAGGCACCTGTCGCTTGTCGGTCGGCAGCTCTGAACGCCACCAGAGACGACATCCGATCGAGTTAACTCCACTGACCTGCGTGAACCGTCCTTCGGCGAGATGTAGGCCTAAACACCAGACAACAGCGGTGAAGCCGCACGGTCTTGATGGCTGAGCTCGACCGTGTGCATCAAGAGGCGTCTAACGTCAACACGTGGGCGACACAAGACGACTTGCGAACAAAATCCCTTCCAACGCAAAATCCTTGACGAACCCGACGAATAAGTTCGGTACACGAACCTAGAACCAGTAAACTCCAACGTGTGTGAAATTACTGCGAGAATTCTGCATAAAGTAGAAATAATCCACCGAAATGACGGAATAAACAACCAATATGGCCGCCCGTTGACCTGCGCAGAACAGTTATTAACTGTAACTTCCGAACTTGAATTCTAGAAGACTATTAAGTATACGATAGATATTTGAAAGAACGGAAATTATCGAATAAACTGTCCAGTTGTCACGAGTTGTTTGGCACTCTGTTTTTTAATTATAAGGTTCATTAAAGACGATATGGAGCCTACATATGGATACGTACTGGGAGCGCCTCTGATTGGTGTGCACTGTGAGAGGCGCTTTATAAATTTATAAATACAATACAATACGCAGCGTCTCTTAATCTTAAAACCTTCACAATTTATTGTTTGCTGTTTACCTCTATAGTCTATATCCACATTCTGAATTTGGCATAGACTACAATGCACCATGCATTGTTTAAGCAATTCTCACATACATTGCACTATACATTGCTTAAGCATATATAGCCTATCCGCGATCGTCTGCGATGTTGTCCCCTGACTTTTACCACAAGTTCCCGGATGTACCGGACGTAAACCAGACCGGATATGAAGACGAATTCATGACCTGGTTTAATGTCTGTAAGACCAATCTACGTTTCACAACAGACGAGGGGAGCAGGTCTGCCAGGTCGTCGCTAAAAACGCGAGTTGGGCTCCTCTTCAAAGATCTTGCGACTGAAAAATTCGTCCGCGATATTTTGAGCTCCTTTTGAAAAGTCCCGCGACTTTGTAGCCCTATAATAATTGATAAATTACTGATGTAAATAGGGAACCCTGTCTCGCGGAACCATAATATTATGTTCCTTTGGGTTTAACTATTGACAACCTGCATATACGAATTTGTAAACTGTGCGCTTGTATTACTTTGTGGTGGTGGTCAATAAAGAAGATTTGATTGATTGATTGATTGTGAATTCTCATAATTTGACAGCTGTGGGTTACTAGGTGACCTTTACTAGCTACTATTCATATGTCGTGTGACTAACTTAAAAAAAACGAATTTATGGTCGATGGCATGGGGCTTATGGCTAACCTAGTCCACGGTAAGAGCAAGGTCGTCTGCCATCTAAATCTTTACGTCATCACGTGTCTTGTGACGCAGCAAACGAAACCAATAAATTTCTTTTTTTAATGTGCATAGCAAATATTTGCTAATATCTTCAGTTTAGCCGCTCTTTTCGCGACATTTGGGCGACTTTTTAACGTGATCTCGCGACGATGCATATATCCGAAATCCAGCAACCCTGGATGTGAGAATGAAGGAAGGGAAGGATGGAAAAAGGGAGGAAAGGAGTCACGTGTGGGGGGGTTGAGATTTATGTCCTACAGCGGAAAATGTGACAGGTTTGCAGCAGGAGCACAGGAAAAGCGAGAGCGTTAAACGCTGACCTGGCTCACAATAAATCACGCAATGATCGGGCGCCGACCTCCGCTGGATCGCTCGTCGTTCGGTAATTGCTCGGAATTTTCTTATAATTTAGCACTGAATTCACACGCGCTGGTCTATATTATTATACCGATGCATATATACATGTATATTGCAAGCATACACGCATCGTTTCATGTAGGCTATGTACTTATGTAGCGTGCTTAAAATAATAGTCTAATACACGCATCGTTTCATGTAGGCTATGTACTTATGTAGCGTGCTTAAAATAATAGTCTAATACACGCAT
Organism: Lumbricus terrestris; assembly: GCA_949752735.1. Classification (NCBI taxonomy): domain Eukaryota; kingdom Metazoa; phylum Annelida; class Clitellata; order Crassiclitellata; family Lumbricidae; genus Lumbricus; species Lumbricus terrestris. The sequence continues at coordinate 25,625,417 of OX457036.1, forward strand.
CGTTTCATGTAGGCTATGTACTTATGTAGCGTGCATAAAATAATAGTCTAATACACGCATCGTTTCATGTATGTACTTATGTAGCGTGCATAAAATAATAGTCTAATACACGCATCGTTTCATGTATGTACTTATGTAGCGTGCATAAAATAATAGTCTAATACACGCATCGTTTCATGTATGTACTTATGTAGCGTGTATACATCGATTATTTTTATTATGGAGTCAGAGATTCCTAGAAGCATCGATTATTTCGAGAGTTGGCTATTGTTATGGTCCGTTTTATGAATGAATCAAAGACAATAGCAACAGAACAAGAGGAGCGGTTCAAGCAAGGGCTAAATTCTCATCGTGACCGAGCTCGCATTAAAAACGCCGCCAAACCTATCATAATAAACGTCATCATTGTCGTCGTTATCATCATCATCAACGTCGTCGTCATCATCATAGTCATCTTCTTCTTCTTCTTCTTCATCATTGTCATCGTCGTCGTCGTCATCATCATCATCATCATCATCATCATCATCATCATCATCATCATCATCTTCTTCTTCTTCTTCTTCTTCTTCTTCTTCTTCTTCATTATCATCATCATAATATCATCATCATCGTCGTCGTCACCTTCATCGCAATCGTATTCGTCGTCGTCATCATAATCATCACCATTGCCATTCGAAAGAAACATTTCTCAGAAAGACAAAAATGATTTGAAACGAGACATGATCTTGCGCGGATGAAGCACACAACGTGTCTGCTGTAATTCTTGTGTCTATAAGTCATGAGCCACGAGCGCGAAAATGTCTGTTTTTCCGAGATAATAGTGCTTCGGGAGCAGATCTGTGTAGTACAAAAGCGGGAAAACGCATATAGGCCTACTATGTGGCGACTTTAAACTTATGGACTTGGCCCTGACTCTCACTCTTTCATGATTTTTCTCCGTTGACATCCTCCACCACCGTTTCCCATTGAATTGGCGCGACGCTATCTTAGATTTCCGTTTTTAGGTCTTGTTTACTGAACCTGGAAGCGAGTAATGTCGCTATCTAAATGTCGCCGAACGGAACAATTATCGCCGTTGAGGTTTCTTATACGAGCAATTATTATCGTGCATTCGTCGCGGGACTTTGTGTGTCTTTGCATGCATTTCGTGTGTTGTAACATACTCAATATAGAGTGATACTTCCTAAATCCGTATTGGAGATGGACAATAATGACATGATCACATGATAGAATATGCGTCAAGATAGTCGACAAGTTGTGACGACAAGAGAAGTTCAGAGACCAGTATCTACGCCCATCTGTGACCCCCCCCACACAGTCTCTCATCAACATCTCTTCACGCAGGCGGTGACTTTCAGGCATTCGTCTTTTGTTCGATCCACAAAGCAGATCTGTCATTGACAATTATCGTGCGTTCCACATTTCTGCTGCAAACAATGGAACCAACTAACCATGTGTTTCTCCAGCGCTTGAAATCTTTCTGATCTTTAAAATTATGCCTCATCTCAGACAATTTCTCACTGACTTTTGCTTATCTGGATATTACTCAACTGGACAGCCAAAGCTATCATAGCTGACTGTTCTTTAACTGCTGCCTGATTAACATCAGCTGAAAGTCACTATAATTCTTAGGATATTTGCACGTCGTATAGTAAAAGTTATCGTAACGATAATAGGCCTACTGCCTTATTATATATAGATCTAAGGTGGTTCGAAGTATGGCTTCCAAATTATTCAGCGCTGCGATGAGTTGCTGTTGTTGATATAAACAAAACGGTTTCGTGCATTAAAAAACGATTATTCTCGCTTTTTAAGGCACGAAACCGTTTATCTTGCTGCCATCCGTCGCACGAACTGTGTCACACAAGCGTACGGTAGCATTATAGCTAAATAATGATCGTGGTGAATGTTTGCACAAATCAGTGGCTGGCTGAACCAGGAGGATGGTGGCTTTGCTTCTGAGATGAAGTGAATAGGGTAGTTTGGTGGATGAATGGATAGGTGGAGTGGCGTACGAGTGAGTGCGCAGGTGGTTGAGTAGATTGGTGGTTGATTTGGTGATTGTCTGGAAGAGCGAAATGTTGACATTGAGAGTCGGTGAGTAAGTGAGTTATTTATAAGTATGTTTATATTCAGCCAGTCAACATTTTAGTCAGTCTTCTATTCTCGTAGTCATTTACATTCATTCGTTTATTCATTCGTTTATTTATTTATTCATTCATTCATTCATTTACTTGTTCATTCATTCGTTCATTTATTTGTTCATTCATTTGTTCATTCATTTGTTCATTCAATCGTTCATTCATTCGTTCGTTATTCAGTCGTTTAGTCGATGTCTGTTGTCGGTTGAAATCTTTTTTCAGTCGATCCAGTTATTTCTTGTTTACCGTTTTGTTTTTGAGTAAATCTACGTGTTTACAACAAATGAGTATCATCAGCAATTCGGAATAATTTACTGAGACCAATCTACATAAACCTGACCATATAATGCCACAATAATAACACCGACGCTTCTACGTACACATGCACACATGCACACATGCCACATGTGTGGATGCATGTGTGGGACGGCGGCGGTGGATCTATGGAAAGGCGACAACACAGGTGGCAGCATCGACCTCCATAGATCTTTGCTATTCACAAGTCCAAAACAACCTTTCATTCGAACAATAGTCGCAGCTTTGGGGCCTACAAACACTTCACGAAGACAGAAGACGATAGATGTGTTTACAGTCTAGCATTTCTCATGAGCGTCCCTGCATGGTCGGACATTAGCAAAATGTCGGCGCTCATCTCAAAGCAGTGAAATATACACCGGACGTTTATCCGTTGTATGTTGTGAACTCTGATGTAATAATAATATTATTACGGCAATCGGGGATACGGATCAGAAATCGTTTAAGCTATACAAGTAAACACGTTATACACAACACGATCCTTGTTATCGGAAGCTTTTTAGATATGATGGACATTTTAATGCCGTGAACATAAACATTAGTAGCGTAAACATAAACGGTTGATGTTTGTGTTTATTCAATGTTTAGGCTGCAGGGTGAGAACTGCGGGGGTTGGAGTTTCAACCCAGTCTTTCTTAGAGTCCCAAAGTAAAGTCTGTTTTCACACCACAATTCCAAGTGGATCATAGTCCAACCCCAGTTATTTTTCCACAATTCTCACACTGATTCAGGCTATATATACTTTCATGGGCGCACGCATGAATTTTTGTAGGAGGGGCAAAAGTCCAAAACACGATGGTCACGATTAAAATTTTTCTGGCTATAGGTGGAAAAACGCAAAGCAGGAAATTAGGAGCATGTATGGGCATTTATCATTGCGCTTTTAAGTGTCTATTTATCAGTTTCACTCTTTTTATAATTTCTTATACGAATAGTTTCTTTAGCGCGAAACATTTGTTTTAAAAAATCAAAATGTAGTAGTCGGAAAGTATATTCCTGAAAGGGTGCAATAAGTCCACTTGCCCCTCAAAAACTGACGACTATTTTTCATTCCGCTATTCATTCATGCTCCCTCTAGTTCGGCCTACTTCTATCTTTCAATTGTAATTTCTAAACTTTTAAGCGGCGCTAGAAAGTCAATCACAGGCACCAGCTTATTCATCGAGTCGAAGTGCTATTCAGACGGTAGTCAGAAGAAGGTCTGAGTCTGAGAGATTCTTATAAGTCAAATGCAACACACGATGAAGAAGAAAAAAGAAGAAGAAGAGGAAGAAGAGGAAGAAGACGACGACGACGATGAAGACGAAGAGGAGCAGTCCCTTTTGCGAACTCTAAGGCAGACACAGACATAAAGCAGCGTCATTTTTCTTAGCCTCGGCATATAATATATAAGGACGGGTAGCCAGTCCTTCGCCTCACCGTCTCACCTTCCCACCGACTAGGCCTACATGTAATCGGTCGTTGAATTCTTTATACATGTATAAAAACGTAGGTGAGTTGGCAAGAGATGTTGGTATATATTTGGTAAAGCAGAAATCGCAAACCTTATTTGCTGCATCATTGCAGTCGAGGATTTGATATCGCGAACTCTCAATCGACAGCTCAGCGCACTAACCACTGCACCACTGCACTAATGAGCAAAGAGACAGACAAAGGCAAAGTGAGAAACAGAAAGACATTGAGATAGGCGTGCGTTGGTACGTGCGTGCGTTGGTACGTTCGTGCGCTCGTGCGTGCGTTGGTACGTGCTTTGGTATGTGCGTGCGTTCGTGCGTGCGTTGGTGCGTGCGTGCGTTGGTACGTGCGTGCGTTGGTATGTGCGTGCGTTCGTGCGTGCATGCGTGTGCTGCGTGTGTGTATGCTTGCGTGTGTGTGCGTGTGCGGTGTGTGCGCTCGTCTGTGTCCGTGTGTGTGATTACATCACTGTAGGCTAAGTCTGCAGTGTCTACTTTGTCTTTTTAACGTTGGCATAATATTATTAACTATCTGTAAACCATTGCTATTGATAAACGTTGGTCTAGATAGCGCTGAGTTTATTCGTGTTGTTTTTCCTGCTGTCTGTCAGCGTGTTTATGTCGTTCAGTCGAATGGCTCCGTCTAGCGCCATGTGCTAATGTCCGCTAGATGGCCGCCTCCGCCTGTATTCATTTCTTCTAGAGAGCTAGATTTATGCACGGTCCACTTTATGAGAGCCCGAACCTCAGCCGACCGAGCTCGGTTATTGGGGAGGGGGTAGCGGGGGTGGGGGGGGGGGTGGAATGACTACCGAGAGCGATGACAATGTCGAATCTTTTCGTCAGATAACAGAAGTCGTCTGGCCCAGATATCTTGCAGTACCCGTAGATCTTTCCAATTGATTTTATCATGGACACCGGTATAGAAGCGCTTCTATACCGGTGTCCATGGATTTTATGTAGCCCTATTTTAGAAGACTATCGTCGTCGTCGCTTGACGGTTTTGGATGCATGCGGAAAGGCTAAGCGGGAGCAAATTCGGATTTACGTTTCGAGCGTCGGCCCCTTAAGACTCCGCGCAAATATTAGCAGACGTGCATCATAATTAGAGAACAGGAGACGCTGAGAGTCCGGTCAACTTAAGCCACCGGCCGTGCTCTTACGATTATCAGCATAACGAATATGGCGCCGGAGGAATAGGAAACTATAGATGATACAAAGGAAGGAATAATTCGCACACGATCCAAGCGGGGGTTATATATTCGGAAGCAATGAGATAACCGATGCTCAAGATCTGTCTTAGTCGCACGGCAGACCTGTTCCATTTTTATTTTGCGATACCATTCCTTCCTGCCTTTCCTCGTGTATCCTGCCTCTTATCATCAACCTTCCCTCTGCAATTAATGTAGATAGTTTGATGGTCTGGATAAGAACACAGATGAGGAGATGGCTAGTAGTACCATGAATGCTCGCAGACAGTGCTGTTAGACAAATACGAGCAATAGCTGACAACCAAATTAATGGCGTTTAGAGATGTCAGACTAAGTAAACATAGAAACTTTGAAGTGTCATATTATATATATATGGCTTCGGTTTTCTGAATCACCTATATGGTTTTGAAAATGGCAACAAGATTGTGGCCACCTAAATGCAGGGTGAGAATTGTCGGAGAAGTTGCGGGGTTTCAATCCGCGCGGTTTTTCAGCAATCATCATAAAAGCTTCTCCGTCAATTATTCTGTGGACCAGGACAAAGAAACCCCCAACAGTGACCGCACTGCGACCTTTCCAGTGATTTTCCGAGGAAGCAAATTTACAAATCCACATGGATCGAAGTATCCAGTATTTTTTCTACATTTCTCACATTGCCCCCTATCGGCAGTTCTGAGAACGATGAGTGTCGGCCGCAATTCCGTCAATGTCAGCTGAGCAGCAGGAACAATAATAATAATATTATCATTCTGAGAAGAAAGCTTGCGGGTAGACACTGTGTTTGTTTGTTTGTTTTATTTCTATAAAACTGCTTTAATCTATTGATGCTGTGATGCTCTGTTGATATTGGTGTCAATAAAAGTCTTGAGTTGAGTTGAGTTGAGTTGAGTAATTCGGTTGCATCTAGCAATAATAATTTTTCGTTCATTCAAACATCCGGATGACAGACCGCAACCGATTACAGTTACACACATTACAGAATACAGTTATGCAGTTATCTTAGATCACACTGTTGGGGCGCGGTGGTGTATAGTGGTGGTGTCGTTGCCTTGAAGCCGGAAGATTCGAGGTTCGAATCCACCTCAAGTCGCCGCGTAGAAACCTTGGGCAAGTCCTTCACTCGCAATTGCTCAGCGCTTCGGCGTGAAACTCCGATGCAGTGTCCGCGCTGTAGTCGGGAGCGCCTCTGAGTAGCGGTTGAGAGCTGGAAGAGGCGCTATAACAAGTGCGCATACAAACAGACAGTTATGCAGTTATCTTAGATCCCACTAATCTTGACTATTAACAGAACAGACAGCCTGCAATATAAAGGCGCTAATAGCAACCTACAGAGCACGTCTGTCCTACAGGGGCTTCGGGAATCGAACTCAACTCCCTGATCTCCAAACCAATGTGTTATCCAATGCGCCATCGGACCCCCAGGTTCAACGCTCAAAATATGCTCAACGATCTGTCCAGGCATCGGTTGCGAACCTTACGCCGCCCGGTACAACAATCCATTCTGTGCTGCAGCGAAGTTTTACGCGAAAGATATCATGGTCGTCGTTTGTTTAACAGAACGGCGGCGGCAAAGAACAAACGTTGATGGGCCGACAAACTAATAGACTCGCGGTCGGACGGCCGCGTAATCTTTCCCCGCTGACCAATCTCACCGACCGACCAACCAACCGACCGATTGACGATGGTCGCATTCATTCGTCCTATTTAGATTCCCCCTCTCCATCTAGGGAGTGGGTCACCGACATGTTTAATAATAATAATATTATTACAACCTATATTATTATTATTATTGTCCATGGTCCATCATCCTCTCAGTTTCTTCTTGCTGCCCGCATAGATGCTCTTTCTCGAGATTTGCAGCTTTGGATGTCTTCCAACCGGCTCTCTCTGAATCCAAATAAGACGCAGCTCATTTGGTTCGGCACTCGCCAGCAGCTTCTTAAGCTTGATTTGGCCCTTCTTAAAGAGAGATTTCCCCACTTTACTTTCCAATCAAGTGTTCGAGACCTTGGAGTAGTCCTGGACAGCATGCTTACCTTTGCTCCGCATATTGCCAGTCTCACTCGCTCCTCCTATTTTAATCTCAGGCGGCTTAGGGCCATCCGTCGCTCTGTCTCCTCCTCTGTATTTACTTCAATTGTTCATGCCTTTGTCTGTTCCCGAGTTGACTATTGTAATTCGCTATTGGTTGGCCTTCCTAAAGTTCGTCTCTCCCCTCTTCAGTCTGTCCTAAACTCTGCGGCCAGACTTATAGCCCGGCTTCCTCGCTTTTCTCACATCTCTGCTTTTATGTTTGACCATCTCCATTGGCTTCCCCTTACTGCTAGGATTCAACTCAAAGTGCTGACATTAATCTCCCGGTCATGTACTGGCCGAGCTCCCATGTACCTCCGTGACCTCATCCACCTGCCGACCTCGGCCACTTCTCTTCGCCCACTACGCTCCTTAGATCGGCATGATCTCTTCGTCCCGCGAGCTAGGACTGCCTTAGCTAAAAACCGTGCCTTTGCTCTCATTGGCCCCGCATTGTGGAACCAACTTCCTCCTTCAACGCGTTCCTCCATATTAACTGGTGGGCCTAATGCCTCATTTCGGTGTCTCAAGACTACTTTTTTCTCTCTTGGTCTAACGTACTGGGAGCGCCTCTGATTGGTGTGCACTGTGAGAGGCGCTTTATAAATTTATAAATACAATACAATACAATACAATGTTTGTCGTTGGAAGAGGAAGAAGCAGATGACGATGAACGGAGCGATGGGAAGAGAGCGATTGGAAAAGGACGATGGAAGAGGACGATGGTGGAAGAAGGTCCATGCATTGTCCATCGTAATAATTAATACTTAGAAAAAATTGCAATGTTTACACTGTGGACAATCGTGGTCATCGTTCTTTGTTTCATTCAAAATGGCCGCAGCAGATCCTTTCAATTGAAACGATCGTCAATACGGAAGTATAATATAGGCTGACTGTCATCGCCCCTTTTACAGATCATGTCCTCCGAGGTGCGCCTTTCTGAGGTTTCTTCTAAGTTTCCGAAAATTATATCATGCATACATAACAAGATGTATAGGTCTCCATACCTACACACATGTATATCACGTAGGCCTATAGGTCTACAATTGAACATAATTACATGTATGTGAACAATAAACGTGTATACATGCATGCGTGTATTCAAACGATTGTAGACCTATCTGTCTGATCATTTGAGTAGCGCTTGTACAATCTTTCATACGTACATGTACAAGTGTGACTTTGAGTGTTCTCACACACAAATTTCATATAGCACTATAATAGCAGTGACACTGAATTACAATTGCAGCCAGTAGCCACAGTTAGACAATGACCGTGATTCCATTATGGCCACAAATTATTAATGAAAAACATTCGTCTGCACTGCAGCTCAACACAGAAATGGAACCAGATTTCAATTTTTAAGGAGCTAACAGCAGGTTTACAACTTTGCATGATGGAATTGAAGTGTCTACTGGAAAAGCGTTGTGTCATGCATGAGTTAGCACGCCAAGGCTGAGTGGTCTTACGCCGTCACGCCTCACCTCACTCAATAATGCATATGTCATTCTACATTTTGTTGTATCCTGTAACCTATTGCTGAATGTCGTCTCGTGACTTAAGGCAATTAATACCAGACGACTCTAATGCACGTCTCTCGCCACACGCCACCGCTATAAAAGCAACATCAATCGCTTTGGCCGCGTAACCACCAGCCCTCCCCTCCCCCTCTCCCCTCCCCATATATAGCATCTGGAAAGGACTGATATATATTCATGTCTTTCTTCTTCTTTTCCTTCCTCGCTAGGATTAATCCCTCGCTGTGGAGGGGTCAGCATGTATTGTATGTATGGTCATGTATTGCTTGGAAAAACAATCGTTTTAATTCCTGCAATCAAATCAATTTTTGGATTACAATCCAAGGCTTTTCTTCGGACGCAAATGGACGAAGATTTCTCATCGGTTCTTGCAGCTGTAATATATATACATAATATATGTATATATGTACATATGTGTATATATGTACATATGTGTATATATGCGTATATATGTGTATATATATATATATTTGAATGCAGGTTGGGAGCATGCAGCGCATGATTATAATGCACGAAGGAATTTACTGCCAACACAAGACAATGAAACCGCATGATTGTGTCGGCGATAGCCATTTACAAGCATATGAAAGGAGATCGGCTCAATGTCGATTGTTCTGGTTTCATTAAGAAAGCAAATGGTCCTAAATCTCCGGATTTGAACCCGGTGGATTGATGATCAATATCGTAGAGCAATGTGGGAGAAATATCAAATCTGCAACCAAAACCCAGAGCGGTAAGATAATTGATGGGCGCATTGGAGTTGATATGCATGGGAAGATTTGCCTTTGGAACCCGTCAACAGGGCCATCAAGAACTTTGCAAAGAGACCCAAAAGAAGTTTTGGCACTGGACGTGGACACATTGAACACAAGTTGTGAAGCACTATCAAGTTAATTTGTCAACAGTTATTTGAGATGTGACTGACCAAAATCGTTTTTTTATATAGGCCTATATTTTTTGTTGCGTTACGTTTTTGAATCGTCAAAAAACGGTGGGTGACCTCACTAAAAGTGATATAAATTTTGTTCTGTTTGAAATATTTTGATGAAATCTGGCCATGGTGTGTAAATATGAATTGTCTATAAGCCTGTAAAATTTCATTTCAAAATTCTTACTTTTGGCCAAGATATTGGTAAAAAACCTTAGAAGGATATTTTTATGGCCCACCCTGTATATATAGCATATATAATATATTATAGTCTATATATATAGGCTTATATAATATATAAGATCTATAGCCTGTACTTACGAAATGATGAAGGCGAATGGATTTCTACATATTCAGCTGCCTCGCATTATGGTTATAGGGAGGCAATACTAAGCTGGCTCTAAATTAAACTGCGCATTGTTCAATTGTCCTTTTCATCTGTCTTAAGACATGCATACGGTGACGGTATACCTGCAGCGCCCAATGTAATTTCACGTTTAGTGGTCAATGGGCATCTATCATTTGTTATGAATTATTCACCGTGTGACGAGAGAAAGTCAACAGCGATTGCCTGAATCTCTACGTTAATTCTTCAGAAAAACTAACGAATCCATTGGATCCGGCAAGTTGCATTGCTTTGTGCAAATAATTCAAAGAACTTCTCCCAATAAAGTGCTTTCTTGCAATTATACTCTAAGTAGGCCTATACATAGATTTCTTGGGTGTCCTTCGTCTCATCAGTGTTCTTAGCCCACACCGCCTCAACTTTTCTTCATCGCTCAAATCTCTGTAACTTCAAAATAATTTATGTAGCCCTTCTCTGTATGGCTATTCAGCATCAGGTCACCTGCTGGTGGTCATCCCCTCAGCCTTTATTAATATTTCTTTGGTATACTATGCACGAGTAGGTACCAATGCAAGATGGAATGCTATAGCACAAGGTGTGATTTTGAATGGTTTCATCTGTTTGCGACTTTGACCTACTTTGCACGATTTTGTAAATTTGCACATTCGCTAGATAACACTAGAGACATTCATAATACAATTTGTATCTTGAATTTTTTTTAGTCTGCTGGCATTAAACCAAGCGAGAGTTCAATGGATGCCATGACCCAATTTTATGCTCGTTTAAAGATCCAATGCCAGAAGAAGAACCCGGATTGTCCGTCGATCCGACCCGGAAACGCAAGGCCACGTCGAAGAAGGATCAGAACGATTTTTTCAGCTTAGTAGAGAAATTCGTTGAAAGCTGTTTTCCATTGATATGCAAATCTTTTAACTCTGTCCTGTCTTATCGTGTGATTAATGAAACCACGGAACGGCATTTCCAAAATAGTCTACATCTGCAAGCATTTGCCAGATGCTGGCTGCAGCCTCTGCTGCTGTGAACGGATGCTAAACCTGCGTTACTGATCGGTCTGCCCTCTGTCCATGACCGGAGTCATCGCTCGACCGATCGATCCAAGTCGACATAATACATATATATATATATATATATGCATATATACAGTATATATAGCCTATGTATCGTCACCGCATTGGTTGTGTACATATATATATATATATCGTCACCGCATTGGTTGTCGACATTATATATATATATATGTAATGTATATTAGGGTGCCAATGAAATATACAGGAAAAAATAAAGTTTTGAATTTCTTAGGTCTCATCCTCTGAAAATGTTCCTTTATATATGGAAGTTACTCAGAGAAAAAATGAATAAAATATATGAACATTTAGAGGATGCACCATGCTCCTGAAGTTGTATATACTGTAGTAATATGTGCCGTGATGCTAGTTAATTCCTGACATAATGGTCTGTCTCAGTATTGAGAAGTTAACTCTGTGGATTACTAACAGTTCTGGTTATATCTGCAGTGCTTTATATCAGTTCTCTATCATATCTACATATTATCTGTTTTATATTAAATCTCTATTCTATAACATCACTAGCACAGAGGGGGAAGGAAAATGTTAAAATCCGGAACCCATGCATTGACTTGAAACTTGCGCGGGTTGAAGACCGTCATTGTACGAAAAAAAACCAGGTTACAATAAACAGAAGGAAACGATAACAAGGGAGTAAGGTAGGCCTATAACTAGATGACAGTTTTATTGAAAATCCAGATAGCAATACAGATTGTGATGGAAGCAATACAGCTGAAGATGAAGGCAGTGATGTGAAAATTCCTGCGGTAAAGGAAAGGAAGACAGCAAAGCCAAAAGTACATAATTAATCATGATGCAGTATCAGCACTGCTGGATAGAACATAGGTATTGGACAGAAAATTTAATGCAACATATATTTTCCTGGCAACTGCAGCCTCATCTCTAGGTCACAGTCCATCGGAATTAATTCTTAAAAGAAATCCGTACGATTGGCACAAATGTAGCATCGCGCATCTACTGCTTTAAAAAAAGCAAGCATTTTCCTTAAACAGTATTCCTGGTCCTCTGACGATACATTGGGATGGTAAGATATTGCCTGCTCTCACAGGTAAAGACACCGTTGATCGTCTGGCAGTCATAGCATCTGGAGATGGTGAGTTGAAGATTCTCGGATCCCAAAGTTATGCAGTGCATGGTTCGGGTGAGGCACAGGCTGCAGCAGTATTTTAAATGGTTGACAAATGGAAACTCAGCGAATGTGCCCAGCTGATGTGTTTTGACACAAGTACTAGTATCCCAGACAACAAAGCGGGAGCTTGTATCACATACTGTAGCAAAAACTTCACAAGCAGCTCATTAACGTGGCATGCAGGCAGGCATCATTTACACGAGCCAAATGTCGAAAAAGTATTTGATACGCTTATGGGATGTTCTAGTGGCCCACATGACAGTCTCTTTGTAATGTTTTCTACTGCATGGATTCACATTGACATTACTTTCATCCTATGAACTTAAACCGCTGAAAGACAACTTCAGGTGATATCTTCGTGAGTAGCTGCAACAGTATCATCCAAGAGATGACTACGGTACAAGGAGTTGATGCGGTTGTCGCTGTTGTTTGTAGGAAATGAACCTTTTGCCAGCAATCCTTATCATCACACCTTGAGCCTGCCACAGGGCATAATGGACGGGAAATTTTTTAAGCAGTATAAAAATTTACTTGTTTCACTCACAGTTTCGTTTGCCAGCTTCTGAACTGCCGGGGCTTAACAGTTTTACATATTTTTGGTTAGACTACAATTATCTCAAAGCATGGCACACACGCACAGCAGCAACTTCTGTTCCACGATACGTCTTACACATATTGTAAGATCTTGTAGTCTACCGCAGTGCAAGCAAACCCGTTGCAGGTGTATCCATAAAAACTTTCATGTGACATGTGCGGCACTTGAGTAGGTCACTTCTCGGTCTTGCCTTTTTTTATTCTGAACTTACGGTTATGGAAAAAGTTGACTTGCATGGTTGCAGCCATGAGTAAGTTTGGTGAAGAAGATTCTCCAGTTCGAGTGACAACATCTATGAAAAACAGCTGTCTCGTTTTGTGTCACGAAACACAAAGAAATATTTTACTTCCATGGGTATCCCACAAGATTTCCTTTTGCAAGATCCAAGCTTTTGGAACCCCATTAAAGCATATAATCACAGCAGAGTGCAGGGCATAAGTGCTGAAGGTGGTACAAAACGACACAACTGAATGGGGCGTCGCATAACTCGCATTGAAACAGATGTTCAAGTCTGCCATCACAAACCAGGAGGAGCAAAAGCAATATCTGCTTTAGGTGGTTGAAAGCCATCACCAGCACTTTCAAGCACCCAAAAACGTTTGCTCAGTCAAAGACTGGACAACCAATAACATTTTTTAAACACTGAAAAAATGTGGAACACTGCATTTGTATTCTGCACAATGCAGAGCATTCTGCTATACATAGCGGCTTACGAGATTCCATATTGCAGATTTTCAAAACTTCACAGGACGGTGCAACCAGTAAATGTTATCTGATTGGTACAAAACTTTATATATTTCAGTTTTATGGCTAAATGAACAAAACTAAGGGATGAGACCTAAAAAACTCAAACTTTGTTTTTCATTGGCACCCTAATGTATATATATATATTTATCGTCACCGCAGGTTGCATGATCATGCCAATGACTGAATAATTATTACGAGGAGCAGGGTATACGATGCATGGAAGACGGTCGTCGTGCAAATGTCCTGCGACTTCTTTGACCTTTGGAAACGTCCGACAGAGAGAGAGTGGACGGTGAATAAAGTCAGAGTTTTTGATGAATATTTCGCTCGGTGGGATTCGTGACAATACACATTCATCCGGAATCAGTTCTTCCCTATAAATAGAATCGGAATATTTATTCCCTCCTCCTATATAACGACAGTTGGTAATCTATCGGGATCAGATGGGGGAACAGTCTGCTGCATGCTGCTCCGATGCATTTGCAGTCGTTATTAGTTTCTTACTCTTCTAAAAGCAAACTTAGCCACAACCACACATTTAGACGGTTGTTTCCAGGAAGCGTATATAGCCTATACTCTATAGAGCAAGTTTTACAAGCACAATATGTATGTTCACTGTTTAAGAAAAAGTGAGAAACAAACCCTAAGGGGGCAAGTCCCGACTAATAGGATCACCCGTTCATCACGGCGCGAAATATAAGCATTGTATATCGCGTGAGTGGCAGAGCTAACTAATTATTGTATCATTGTAGTACCGATTCTTTATAAGTAACAATAATTCTGAACTAAACGGCACAAACTGTATTCTCAAGTTATCAATCCAATAGACACGCAATCTACGTTTGAATATAGATTGATGTTGGTTATATGCACCGCACTGCTTGTCTTAACGGACACTAAAGCAGTGTTGTGCACAAGACCAAAAATCCAAGACCAAGACCAAGACCAAGACCGAGTGTTCCAAGACCAAGACCAAGACCAAGACCGAGTGTTCCGAGACCAAGACCAAGACCAAGACCGAGTGTTCCAAGACCAAGACCAAGACCAAGACCGAGTGTTCCAAGACCAAGACCAAGACCAAGACTGAGTGTACCAAGACCAAGACCAGTCGAAAAAAGGCTAGATTGATGATTTCTCTGAAAAATACATGGATTTTTCCAATTTTCCGGCTTGAAATTTCTGACGAACCTTTTTTTAGTCGCCCGATGATTAAAATTTTTAAATTTGCTGTCTTTTCCTTCACGAAAAATTCTTATGACATTCCTTTTTTGCCTTCAAGACCAAGACCAAGACCGTACCTTCAAGACCAAGACCAAGACCAAGACCGGACCTTCAAGACCAAGACCAAGACCAAGACCGCCTCATTCAAGACCAAGACCAAGACCAAGACCGCAATTTTCTGGTCTCGAGACCGTCTCGAGACCAAGACCGCGGTCTCGAGACCACATCACTGCACTAAAGTCTTGAGTAGGCCTATACGTAAGCATTTTCTTTCTTCGTAAGACAGATAATTGTCGTTGTTCTCTGTCGCGTCTGGACATCTCTTCAGAGTTTTGGTATACATTTTCAAGCATTCACAATTCTAACATTCTCCGGATCATGATCAAGCGTTTCTTCTTCCGAAAACAGTTCTGTTGTCCAGGGCTGTTTTAAAGAAATTTTTATAACTGCACAACCCCTTCTTTCCTTTCCCATCCTCCATGGTAAATTGCTTCCCATCGGAGTACAATAACCTCTTTTGCTCGTTTTAACGTACAGAAGTACTTCTACAACTGCACAAATCCATTTAGAACTGCACATTTTGTGTACAACTGCACGTTAAAAAAGCCCTGCTGTTGTCGTTCTTACGGAAGAGGAGTAACGTCGCCACTCCGTTGTTCTTATAGCTATACCTTCCTATTCTTTCCGATAAAATAGGAATATTTATTTTTTCCGTCTGGAACAGCTTGGCTATAAAATCGTCATTTTATAGTGGAAACATACCGCGAAAATCAATGTTCCTTCGCGGAACCGGCATGCGTTTCGTCTCCGACCTCAGATGACATTCATTTCGAAGCCAGAAGCGTCTCTTGGCTCATAAAGCTCTTTTGATTGCTCTGAGATGACGTGTGTAATGTCTTGGAAAGGTGGTCTGATTGCTTTTGCTGTTTGTGGTATCTGATCCTTTCTTCCCACGGTCAGCACCAACCCCGGCCATTCATCTAACCCGCCGACCACTTTAATATTCGTCGCATTTTTATTACTAAGTCGCCTATAATTATAGTAAGTAAAGTGACGAAAATCTCAGAATTTCTTAACCAAGGCAAACCTGCACCACGGCCAACTTCGTGCTAACGCAATATCAAATCTTGTCCACAAGAGCCGGATTATTTATTCTTTTAGTGCTGGGTAAGAGTACAGATGTGTCTAGTGGGATGAGACATTGCCATGTTTACGTGGAAGGCGATCATAATGACAACGCTGAATCAACGAAAGTATCCGACTCTAAGTTTTCTGTCGTTTCTATTTCCAATTGTGTCTTGGTCCATTGCGGACATACATGTATAAACATTGTGTATATATAATACTAGCTGGGGTACCCGGCGTTGCACGGGAAATTTCGATTTTTTTCTCCCCAAACCCAGCTCCACCCGCTCCTGTGGGGCGGCTTCGCCGCCCATTTGGGGTTTATAAATGGTTATTTATGCCCCTGTGCTTGGAAGGTCTTCCCCAATTCTGCTGGTTAAACTCATGTTGCATGGGGCTCCTCATAGTGTATATGCTCCTTGGCCTAAGGCATTTATCTTTCCTAGGGCGGTTGCGCTCAGTGATTCCGTTAACGTGCGTCCGTGCGTCCCGGACGCACAAATTTTGACGCCGGACGCACAAAAATAAAGGCGGTGCGTCCATGGACGCACTGAAGTTGTGGATGGACGCACCAATAAATTAACGATGCGTCCATGGACGCCAATAAAAAATACCGTGGGGTCCATAGCCTGTCTCAGTTTATGCATTGCGCATTAACTGACTGGTTAGTGGGGAATAATTTATGCAATGACCTATTTATGAATATTTCATTTCTTTGTAAGTGAGTGACATATGTATCCTACATGCATGCCTAGACCTAAACCATCGACATGTCAGCAATATTATAGCGTTCAACCGTTCCCATGAGCTGGCTTAAAAAGTAGACCCTACGCTTAATGATCGTCGTCGGATAGAACCTAAAATCAAGAAAATTAAAAGAAGTACAACAATGCTAAAATATTTTTTCTTGGAAAGTATAAAATTTATTATCGTCGGGATGATTGGTAGGCTACTATAGTTATAGACTAATACTATAGTGTCCTAAAATTTCCCTGCTTATTTTCTAAATGATGTCATTGCTAACGACTATCGCATTTAGCTCTCTCAGGCTCTGCCTTCATTCATTCATTTCAATAAGTTACATAACGCCTCTACAAGAAGCCCTCTCAGAGGCGCTCTCCAGCCTCTCCAGTCAATATTAATGCAATATGATGCAATCTGATTGTGCTCTAACACCAGCTTTTGCTTCTAAATGGCTGTTAATTTGTTCTCAAATTTTAAAAACTAATAACTTCTACTTATCGTTGGCTTAGGCTATAGCCTAACGGCCTATTGACCTTTCACGATTCCACGATCCAGGCCTATAATTATTTCATTCCAATTCAGCCTACCTCTGGAGAAGCTGGGTGTAATTTATGAGTTTATGACTTGGTATTTTCTGCACTGGTATCGACAACTTCAGATTTTAACACACACAAAATTGGAAACGGTAAAATGAATTTTATAGCTGACTTTAGCTATATAGCCTAAATGAACTTTTGTAAACGGAGGAGGGCTAGAGCCAATTATACATACGCATGTGGTTGTTCTCAAAATGTACGAGTTGCAACAGAATGAGAGGGTCAAAATACGAATTTTTGCGTAGGTTACGTAATAATAGACCTAATGGATGGGCCCTTTGTCGCCTGTAATATAAGAAGTTCGAAATTTTTTACATTTCGCCTACTATATATGGCCCGATGGGACTCCAAAAATGGATGGGCGTGGAGTCCATGACTCTTATCCATTTGGTGTGGACTCCAATTTTTTGGATGTGATGCGTCCATGACTCCAAGAAATCAGACCTTAACGGAATCACTGGTTGCGCTGCGTAGCGAGGGCTCGATTTTCATGCTAAGCCTTGGCGAAAATGACGTCATTTGTTATTGCACAACGATTCAAATAATGGCGTCGCATTGCAGCGATCGCGTAATTAACACGACGAAAATTAAAATGTCTAATATCTTGAGTTCTACAGTGAATAAGGAGGTGAAAATAGCGCGCATGAGTAAGTTGAGTGAAAGTCTATTTATGGTCTATTTAAAAGTCTATTTATTTATTTAAAGTCTATTTATTTATTTTTTCAGGTCAGTAGTTGCAAAAGTGTGAGCGTGCATAACTGACAAAGATACGTACTTCCTTTCTTATAGATATAGATATATGAGTCTTATTATTAAATCGAAAAGTTTATCGACATCTTACGACTAAAATAACCGTTAACGTCGTTACATAGGCTATAATATTATATTATTGTATTAAATTTCTTTCACCGATATTTATTTCATTCGACAATAATTATTGATTTATGTCTGGAAAGTTGTCGCGATGCGATGAATTCAAACAGTTCGCCACGATTTCCTGCTGTTCTTCTTTTATATTGTTTATTTTTACTTCGATAATGATCCGTTGGAATATTATGTGCACATGTGACAATTCCTCATTTCCTTTCTCGCTGTCAAAAGTAGTTTCCTTCTGCAGTTTAAAAAAATATTTTTATACACGAGTCAGTCATTATGTATAACAGGGCCACGTAACGTTAGTTACATTTGAGGCATTCTTGTGACGATATAATCATCGAACTAAGAACTGCTCGTGCTTTGTCAGTGCCAGTCCCAAGTCTGAAGAAAGGAGGAGGGCAGCACTTTAATCATCCTTGATAATACACAGTGTCGCAAAGCAATATTTTTTGACCATCTTTTGATAGTTATAGCGTATACGTGGCACTCCAGCTATAATATTCGGAAACGCTTTTACAAATCGGCAAATATCGTCAACCGATTGCAAATGCAGCAGATATCGATAGAGACTCCAACGAATCGATCTCTTCCTATCAGCCCACCAACCAATTTAAGTAGCTCTTATTCCAGCAAATATCACACTTGATCTATCTAATACTCACCTTTGATCGTTCTTAATGGCTGGTCGCTGGTTTTGAAATAGTCTATAAATTATATTGGTGAATGCTAAGATCTGGACGTTGGTCAATTGACAGCATTCTGATCTGGACTCATCCATTTCAAATTATTTAAGCCTATACTCAATATTCACCGTATAAAGCAGTCTGGCTTTTTTGGTTTCCCAACTCAACGGACTTCGCCCTAGATTCCTCGGTAATCTAGGATTTCGACTCTGATCCAACCGAAAACCCCAATCGACTTCAAACCAATGGCTGGCCATCAAGTCTAGATTAAAGGGTTTTGTCCCATCTACTCCTCCTCCTCGTCTTCCTCGTCTTATTTACGGGTGCATGGAAGAAGCAAATTAACTCGGACTTTGACGAAGACAGAGAGAGAGAGAGAGAGAGAGAGAGAGAGAGAGAGAGAGAGAGAGAGAGAGAGAGAGAGAGAGAGAGAGAGAGAGAGAGACGGATAGACAAACATGCAGTGATACGAACAGACGGAACAGTTGGAGTGAAGAGGCGTTGACCATTAATAGTCAAGAAGTAATGTCACGTGCGCTTAGAAGGAATACCTCTGATGTTACTAATCAATCGCAAGCTTTCTTTAGACTCCATCGTATACGACACTCAGGCCATCACTGCTTCTGTTGCTTCTGTTGCTTCTGATGCTGCTGCTGTTGCTGCTGCTGTTATATATGATGATGAGGATGCTACTGCTGTCGTTTGGCATTCGATGCTCCGACGAGAGACATTCATTTTGCTCCGTGGATCGATCTGTCTTTCGATTCGGACCAAAGACCTTCTTTGTGCGTCGTTCAACGGAAACTCATAAAACATCTTGTACGCATGCGCAAGAATTCCTAAACACAGACTGCTAATTAATTAGACTTTTACTGAGACAAGATCAAAGTGCGTAGTTTAAGACCTGCTTGAAAGAATCTTTTGTGGAGATGGGTCTATATAAAGTACCCCTGTATATAGCACATTCATTGCGAAAAACTTCGAGAAAAGCATACCGGACCGTTACCGGTATAGGAGTTTAAGATGTGTGCTGAAGAAGGTTGACGACTTTCCGTTCGATGCTCGCTTTTCAATCTCAGCTGTTAAGATGCTTTGGCTGCGCATAATTTATATCTAAAAGCACGAAAACAAATCTAAGAACAAATTCTTTAAAATTAATTATTACCTCCACTGAAGTGCGAAACACCTACCATATTTTTTATAACGTATAACAATAATAATTAAATTTTGCTTCTGGCCGATTCAATACAGAAAGGCTGCAGACCGTGATCAGTGTATCCATCTGTCGAATGCTATGGCATAATAATTATAATTATAGGGATGCCATCAGTAACTTCGTTTAATCCGTTGCCATTATAGGGTAATTTATACCATCAGATAAAGTCACTCAAACACAGCAGAAATATATTACTTTATATAGCGCTTATACTTTCAACTGTTGTTGATTTATTTCGCCATCTGTTTGTTTTAATTAGTTGCTTGAAAGTTAAAAGCATCAAGGACACATCGTAGTTCGTAGCATAAGATAATGCATGTAGCTACAATACATGTAGTATAGGTTTAGATACTAGTCCTGAACCCTTCCCGTTTTCTGGGAATAAGTAGCTTGCTCCTTATTTGCTAAATTGTCATCTGCAATTGTTGTTTTCAGATCGAGAATTTGGAAAGTCAGAAGGCGGATGCAACGGCCGTGTCTTCAACAATAGACCATTGTCATTATGCTCCAACAATTATTCTCTGCTTTCCGCAGTCGAACTCTCAGGAAACTGGCGCACGGAGTCACTGAAGATTGTCCAACAAGAACTAGGAGGCAAGATTCGATCAAAGATATAGAAGCATGACCTGCGCAAGACCAGTCAACTCTGTTTTCCAGCCTCAGTTGCCATTCGTTGTCTGCTTTAGATAATCCAAACTGCAGGAGGCTGAGAGGCCCAGTTCTGAATGACAGCTTTTATATTGCAGTTTTGAAAACAATCCGCCATTATCTGTCTGTCTGGTTGTCTGACATAATTCACATGCTGGTATAATCACTGTTCGTAATCGAAATCTCCAAACTTCTAGAGCGCCGCTCAAAAGTCAAGCGCGGGGCACCAGCTTATTCACGAGCGCTACGTTGAGTCAAAAGGAGTTGTCCGTAACAGGAGGCCAGATTCCGGTTGCAGAAGATCAGATGGACGGATTTTGGATCGACCTGAGTCTCATGGGAACTGGTATCAATTAACAAACCTGTCACTGGACTGATAGCCGGTCTGTCTATTAACAAGGCGTTGCCGGACTCTGCTCTGCTGAATTCTGTGTCATCTGACACAGAATTTTTCAACATAGTTTGATGGCTGGGGTCATTAGATTCTCTGTTTCCTTGTACATAGCCTTCCAAGGACACAGTCTCAAGGGCGCCTGTTTATAGCAAACACTAACATGTGGGACCACGACAGACTCACGTATAGACTTATTTTGCAGGTCAATATTGCGCAATATTGTTCTGCGAGTAATTACAAACGTGTCTCTCCCCATAGACCTATAGGCCTATCAGTTTTAAAGTGCGTTGAGGCTTTGTCTGAATTTAAACGGTTCCTGTCAAACAGAGATCAGATAACAATGAGTCCTATATATGTGTAATTTAGGTCGCTGCTTACCCTCAAGAACCTTAGTTTACCCTCAAGGTTCTTAGAATTAACAGGTTGGCCCGCTGGCTTAGGCAGCTGCCTCATTAACTCGAGGCGGGGTAGTTCTGACGTCACTGGACCCCTCGAACCAACTCATGCAGCCTGCAAGCAGTTTATTCAGTGTGGCGAATGCATTGACAGGGTTAGTGTATGCCTACACTAACCCTAAATAACTATACAAACTGACCCTACTTCTAAATTGCTCCTAATAAACTGAACCTATTTTGACACCTCCTTAATTCTAGATCAACTGCACTAACCCTAACACTGACCCTAAACTTATGCCTACACTAACCCTAAACACTGACCCTAAACTATACAAACTGATCCTACTTCTAAGTTACTCCTATATAATAAACTGAATCTAATCTCACACTTCCTTCTAGATCAACTGCACTAACACTAACACTAAACTTAATGCACTACTACACTATAGCTATACAAACCGACCCTACTTCTAAATTACTCAGGACTATTAAACTGAACCCTTGTAGCCTACATCCACTTCACTAACCCTAACAATGACCCTAAACTTATACATCTTCACAGATTATCTACACAAACCCTAAACTTAATACACACTTATGCTAACAATAAAAAAGACCTTTCTCCTAAACCACTATTAAAAAACTGATCCTTATCCTCACACTCCTTTCTATATCAACTGCACTAACCAAACACTCACCACCCTAAACTTATTAGTCTCTGCACTAACACACACACTCACATTGTACGTATGCAAGTATGCATGTATGCATGTGTATATGTATGTATGTATGTATGTATGTATGACATTGTATGTATGTATGTATGTATGTATGTATGTATGTATGTATGTATGTATGTATGTATGTATTTATGTATGTATGTATGTATGCATGTATGTATGTATGTATGTATGTATGCATGTACGTATGCATGTATGTATGCATGCAACCATGTATATATGCGGGCTTGCATGTATGTATGTATGTATACATATGTGTACGTGTGTATAGGGGGTATTGTATGTATGTGGGTGTATCTGAGTCACGTGCTTAGGGATGCATGTATTATGCATACATGCCTACATGCGGTATACATGCGTATGCATATGTGGGGGGTGTATGGGTGTGTATATATGTGCAAGGGTATGTGTATGTATGTATGCATGTCTATACGTGTAAGTATATATGTATAAATGAAATGTATGCTTGTGGGTGTGTATATATGACATCCGTGTGTGTGTGTGTGTGTGTGTGTGTGTGTGTGTGTATGTATAAACATTACACCCCGTATAAAAACAAGAAAGAACACTATCCATGTACAAACTAAATCGCTTGAATGTTTCTTTTGAGTGTTATTATTGTTGACAATGGATGCGGTGAAGGAGTGGAACCTGGGAATGGAGGAAGGATTGAGTCAGTGCCTCAACCTATCTTTATCCACAATTAAGTAGGCTAATTATTGTGAAGCTAGGATTTTTTTAGTGTCATTTAGGTCTGCATTTAAGACATCAATGTCGTTCACATCCAAAATATTATGCTTGCAATTGAATAGACGAAGCTATGAGGAACTCTGGGCTGCTAGATGTTGGATCCAGAACTTTACACAGCTTTTGGCAACAAAACCCGTTACCCCCAGCACAAATTTCTTTGGCATATTAAGACAGACATTCGTATCGAATTCATTAGATAGCCTAACCCAAGGAGGTCTGGATAAATATAGGAGTTCTTACCTAACCCTATAGTTTCAATGTCCCTCTACCCAAACAGATCTGTCAGATGCCAGCAGCGCTAGCCGAGGGGTCCAGTGACGTCACGGCGTCCCACTCCGATTCACGCATATTCATGAACCCCTCAGCGGCCCGATCTGTTTGTGGATAGATCTTGGTTTACCCTTGTACACATGGTTGTCTGTGGTTATGTAGGCCCACACCGCTGCTGCCGCTGGAATTTCCATCACAACCGCTGAACCACAGTTGTTGTATCCTTGACACAGGATGATGATGATGATCGGTCAGAATAGATCAATATTACTCAAAAGTCCATCACAGTTTGGCAGACATCAGACTCTATAATATTATACTTGAACTCTTCTTTGATGTAAGAGGAATTACGTCATCGAACTGACAATTATTATTATGGATGGAACTGTGCAATAGAAGTCACAAATCATATATATATATATATATATATATATATATATATATACATGTATACGTATATATATATATATATGTACAGGGTGGCCCAAAATAAACCGGACTATTAGTTTTTGCAATTGCATCGCTTGAATAATCAAAGTAATTATCACCTTAAAACTATCATTAGACAGAAATGACACAGAAAAATGAGAGCGCTACATAAAATAAAAAATGACGTCAATATTCTATGGCGTTAACTATATATATATTCTTTGTACCGTCATGGCGAAGCGTCTGTTGACAACTGATGATAAATCGTTAATTCGTGCGTTACGACTCGAAAAAGGATGGGGTTCGCTTCGAATGATTAGAGAATTCCCACAACGACAATGGAAGCGAAGTACGTTGAATGATTTGATTAAAAAGATCGATGAAACTGGCGACACTAAAAGAAAACAGGGTAGCGGTCGACCGCGATCGGTTCGTACGGCTGATAACGTAGCGACGGTCGAGGAACTGATTTCAAGTCAAGAAGGCCAACCGGGAACAAGCAAATCTCCGAGAGAAATTGAACGTCAAACTGGTATATCTCGTACAACTGTTCAGCGTATTGCTAAATTTGACTTACAGCTTAAAGTGTTTCGGCGACGTGAGGTGCAGCTGCTAGCACACGCTGACAGAGTGAAACGGCTTGCCGCCTGCAAACGTCTGTCTCGACGACTAACCGTAGCTAAATTGGCCAGAACATGGTTTACAGATGAAAAGATCTTTACAGTCCAAACACCAACCAATTCACAGAATGATCGAGTGTACGCCAACGTAGCTGTGAAACGAGACATTCCTTCAGAACGCTTGCTGAAAGGTCGGAAGCACTTCTCACAGAGCATCATGGTTTCGGTTGCCGTGTCGCAGCTGGGGAAATCGTCATTAGTTTTCGTTGAACGAGGAGCAAAAGTTAACAGTTCCTATTACTGTGACGTCGTCCTACATCAAGGATTATTGCCAGACATTATAGCTCACTCTGGTCACAATTTCACTTTCCAGCAGGATGGAGCACCTGCTCATCGTTCACGAAAAACAGTTGCTTTTCTCACTGCTCACGTTCCAGACTTTATTGAACCAGAAAATTGGCCACCGAACAGTCCGGACTTGAATCCCGTAGACTATTCCATCTGGGGAATGCTTCAGCAGCTTGTCTACAGGCAGAGAATTCGAGATATTGAACATTTGAAAGAAGTTCTGACCGCATGCTGGGACGAAATCAGCGAGGACACTATCAACCGGGCTATTGGACAGTTTCGCAAGCGATTATCATTGGTTATCGCAGCAAACGGAGGACATATTGAACATCACTTTGACTGAAATTTCTTACGCATTCAGAAAATTCTGAAATTTTACAGTTCATTCAATGTTATAAGAAATGCCAAGCCAATGCCAGTTTTAAGGCGATAATTACTTTGATTATTCAAGCGATGCAATTGCAAAAACTAATAGTCCGGTTTATTTTGGGCCACCCTGTATATATATAAGATCATAATTATGAGAGACATTGACTATCAACACAGTATATTTTCTGTGCTATCAACGAACCTATTATGCACAATGCAAACGGTACGCTGAACGCAAAGTCGCGTGACTTGCAACCCATATAACTTTAGGTCGACCCACAGGATGGTTTTAGATTATACACAGACAGACAGACAGACAGACAGGTAGATAGACAGACCGACGGACGGACGGACGGACAGAAATTCAATTGACTTTCTTTAAAATCAATTTTGAACAGTGGGAAACCTCTGGCCGTCGCCCGCCAGGCATGCCACTCAGAGCTTTTTTCACCTAGATCTAGGCTTCTTAGTCTTGTTTAGGTTTCTATTTTCTCCTCAAATCTAGTTTCTTTCTCACTGAAGTTTTTTGCGCTGAAACATGTATTATCATAGCATTATTCTTGAAACATCACTTACCTTTTTCAGGCATATTCACAAAATAGACTTTCCATCAGTCATGATCAGTCATGATCAGTGTTAAACAAAGGTTAAACACTAGAAAAGATCGTCAGACGTCAGATTTGTACTCAAAGACTAAAGAAAGGTCATCAGAAAATTTAAGCGCATGAGAAAAAACCTCCGTCTAGTCAAATTCCGCGTATTTCTCACACAAATTCTACGTATTTTTCACACAAAATCTACGTAGGCCTATTTCTCACACAAATTCCACATAGACTATATTTCTCACACAAATTTTACGTATTTTTCAACGTAAAGACGGTAAAGCCAGTCTAGCTGTTTGTACCTTTTTTAGTCCGGATCTGACCTTTTTGGAAATTTAGTGTCATCCCTGTGAACCGCGATCCCTCGTTTCAAAACAATTGTATCAAAATGACATTGACAACGATTAATAATGAAAGTAAACTATTGTCAATATTCTGGGTTCTTGTAAGATGTCGGCGGCCGAGTTCAAAATCTACGTATATCTGTCTCTTTGCCTAGTTGTATGTCTGTCTGTCTCTCTCCCTCTGTATATCTGTATATCTGTGCATCTGCCTGTTTGTCTGTCTATCTCTTCTGTGCATCAATTTGTCTCTCTGTGTTTGTAAATTTACATGCAGACACTGAGATCCACTAACAGAAAGACAGATACGTAAATAGGTAAGCAAACACACCGCAAACCGACAAATAAGCAGACATATAAACAAACAGACAGATAAACAGACGTATGGATTAACTGACGGATGGATTAACAGACGGATGGATTAACAGACGGATGGATTAACAGACGTATGGATTAACAGACGGATGGATTAACAGACGTATGGATTAACTGACGGAAGGATTAACAGACGTATGGATAAACAGACGGATGGATTAACAGACGGATGGATTAACAGACGGATGGAATAACAGACGTATGGATTAACAGACGGATGGATTAACAGACGGATGGATTAACAGACGGATGGATTAACAGACGGATGGATTAACAGACGTATGGATTAACAGACGGATGGATTAACAGACGGATGGATTAACCGACGGATGGATTAACAGACGTATGGATTAACAGACGGATGGATTAACCGACGAATGGATTAACAGACGGATGGATTAACTGATGGATGGGTTAACCGACGGATAGATTAACAGACGTATGGATTAACAGACGGATGGATTAACAGACGTATGGATTAACAGACGGATGGATTAACAGACGTATGGATTAACAGACGGATGGGTTAACCGACGGATAGATTAACAGACGTATGGATTAACAGACGTATGGATTAACAGACGTATGGATTAACAGACGTATGGATTAGCAGACGGATGGATTAACTGACGAGTGGATTAAGAGACGGATGGATTAACAGACGGATGGATTAACCGACGGATTGATTAACAGACGTATGGATTAACAGACGTATGGATTAACAGACGTATGGATTAACAGACGGATGGATTAACAGACAGATGGATTAACAGACGTATGGATTAACAGACGGATGGATTAACCGACGGATGGAT
Source organism: Lumbricus terrestris (assembly GCA_949752735.1). Lineage (NCBI taxonomy): Eukaryota > Metazoa > Annelida > Clitellata > Crassiclitellata > Lumbricidae > Lumbricus > Lumbricus terrestris. Next base: position 25,652,557 of record OX457036.1, read on the forward strand.
TAACAGACGGATGGATTAACAGACGTATGGATTAACAGATGTATGGATTAACAGACGGATGGATTAACCGACGGATGGATTAACAGACGGATGGATTAACAGACGTATGGATTAACAGACGTATGGATTAACTGACGGATGGATTAACAGACGTATGGATTAGCAGACGGATGGATTAACCGACGGATGGATTAACAGACGGATGGATTAACAGACGGATGGATTAACTGATGGATGGATTAACCAACGGATGGATTAACAGACGTATGGATTAACAGACGGATGGATTAACAGACGGATGGATTAACAGACGGATGGACTAACAGACGTATGGATTAGCAGACGGATGGATTAACTGACGGATGGATTAACTGACGGGTGGATTAAGAGACGGATGGATTAACAGACGGATGAATTAACAGACGGATGGATTAACAGACGTATGGATTAACAGACGGATGGAGTAACAGACGGATGGATTAACAGACGTATGGATTAACAGACGGATGGGTTAACAGACGGATGGATTAACAGACGGATGGATTAACAGACGTATGGATTAACAGACGGATGGATTAACAGACGGATGGATTAACCGACGGATGGATTAACAGACGTATGGATTAACAGACGGATGGATTAACCGACGAATGGATTAACAGACGGATGGATTAACTGATGGATGGGTTAACCGACGTATGGATTAACAGACGGATGGAGTAACAGACGGATGGATTAACAGACGGATGGACTAACAGACGTATGGATTAGCAGACGGATGGATTAACTGACGGATGGATTAACTGACGGGTGGATTAAGAGACGGATGGATTAACAGACGGATGAATTAACAGACGGATGGATTAACCGACGAATGGATTAACAGACGGATGGATTAACAGGCGGATGGATTAACAGACGGATGGATTAACAGACGGATGGATTAACAGACGGATGGATTAACAGACGGATGGATTAACAGACGGATGGATTAACTGACGGATGGATTAACTGACGGGTGGATTAAGAGACGGATGGATTAACAGACGGATGAATTAACAGACGGATGGATTAACAGACGTATGGATTAACAGACGGATGGAGTAACAGACGGATGGATTAACAGACGGATGGACTAACAGACGTATGGATTAGCAGACGGATGGATTAACTGACGGATGGATTAACTGACGGGTGGATTAAGAGACGGATGGATTAACAGACGGATGAATTAACAGACGGATGGATTAACCGACGAATGGATTAACAGACGGATGGATTAACAGGCGGATGGATTAACAGACGGATGGATTAACAGACGGATGGATTAACAGACGGATGGATTAACAGACGGATGGATTAACAGACGGATGGATTAACTGACATACAGATAAACAAGCGGATAGATAAACTAGACGTTGGAAATGGCTAAGGACAACTCAACTTATCATGCGACTTTCCAGAATTGGTGGGAAAACGCCGCATGACCAAACTTCCGCATGAAATCAAACCAGAAAGTGTTAATTATTGTGACATGTCTATTACTTGTATATAAATTCAACGGTCTCTTTTCGTTTAAAACTCAACTGCGTGTACTTATTTCCTCTCACACGTTAGCTAAGTATGCATCGTCTGTACATTAGTTAACCATAAATCATAACCACACTTTTATTTAGGCTTTTATTCTGTAGAAACTTTCTCTTAACCATAGACTCTACATAATTATAATAATTTAAAACAGCTGTAATATTGAATTTTCTGGTAGGGTATCCTGTAAAGAATTGAAAAACTTAGTTTATAAACAAATTCCAAACTTTCCAGCAGGTCCAGTCCGATTTTGTATTCATTTTTACCCCTTAAGCTATTATTAGATCAAGCAGTGTCAATTAACGTATTGTCTGTTTTCTAGAAGGTTTCTCTGTGTATCGGATAACTAATTATTTCATTCAAGCTATCTTATGACCTACTAGATATGACAGCATCACGTGACAATCCAGTTTCAATCCTTGTGGCCAATCACAGAGTGGTCCATCTTAGGCGCTGGTCCATCTTTAGCAACCTTCCCTCTACAACTCATTGTTTTAGAATTATTCTTTTATAGTCAATTGTTTAGAATCATCGTTATCTCTTGTTTCATAATTAAAGTTGACATTCCATAGAATTATAGCGTTTAATTATATCTGCTGACGTCAGATAAAATACCGACACAGACATTGGACATAGACTAACAAGTATATAGGAATGTCATAGGACCTGGGTGCTTTCTTTCTCTGTATCCAACCGGATAGTACATCAGTATCACATGAGTCTATGCAATGCAATGCCTATATATATCAGAGCGGATGTCGTATACAGCACATATAACGCAGGCATCAAGCCCATGCACTGGAAAAGTTAGTTCAACATTGACGCTTTCTCGTCTGATCAAACGTGAGTTGAAATTCATTGTTTTACTAATGTTGCATCAAATTCGATGTTTTTAAACCATGCACTAATCTTTAGGCATTAACCTGTAGACTATATGAATTTTGCACAACAGTCTTATTAGGATATAGATCTATGCCTATTTATCGCTTCAAGGAGTCTCAAATGCGCGATTCTTAAACAAAGATTTCATGATCGTAGTATAGCTTATAGGCTACTATTATTATTTTGGAAATGTCTCAGTGTTTTCGCTCTTTGCCCAAATGATCGTAACCAAGCAGGGGATAGGGCGATAGGCCATCAAGAGACTGTCGAAAACATTTATAAACAAATGTCCGAGCAAATATGCACACTGTAGACCGCGCCCCTCACAGTCCATGATTGCGCTATCCGATCCAGAAAAGCATTTATGCCTCTACCTGATCTCAGTTGGACTTTCGACCGCTGTCACCAACCCATTCTATCAATTTCTCTGTCGGTTTGATTTATGGTTAACTAACACCATCCCATTCTATCAATCTATTCTATCAATCCATCCTATCGATCAAACGGATAAGAGCATTCTGGCCTCTTTCTGATCGTTTTAGTCGAGAATCTTGTATAGGAAAAGCAATTAAGTAACATATGTGCATAGGTCTGTATAATATTATCACGAATGTATAATGTACACGTGTAGCTGGTGCAAGATACATGTGGCTGAGGTATGTGGTGGTAGAAAAAGGTTTTCATCGAGAATGATTCTCTTCGTAAGTCAATATCATTATACTACATTCGGTAATTGAGTGCTTTGGGCAGATGAAGAATATAGGCTAAGACGTGTCAGCGAATTTGTTATGCGGCGTCCACTAGGTGTCTACTAGTGTCTAGGTCCCGAACAAATAACCAGTTACCTCAGTCTGCGTGTGCAGCTAGCTCTCTTTGGAAGGACTGACTCATCAGTACGGAAATGTGCACTTAGGTAACTTGAAAGGTACCAAAAGGTACCCACCCCTATCATCGACAGGCACGCTCACGCACACACGGGCGTATAACTCGGCACCGGCTTCTATCGAGATTTGACATGGCACCAGTGTCAAATCTAGGCATCTTGGGGAAGGGTGATTTGTGAATTTGTCTTCGAGAAAAATTTAACCAAATATGCCTAACGAAAGTTTTGAGTTGCAGTTTACATTATAATAATGTTAGATCGGGCACACACTCAGAGGAGACTCGATACTACGAACAATCATAGAGGGGAAAATGGAGGGGAAAAGAACGAGAGGCAGATCAAGACAAAGACTGTTAGACTGGATGATGAAAGATGGTAATTATCAGAGGCTGAAAATGAAAGCGCAGAACAGAGATGAATGGAGACGTCAAACATTCGAACCTGCCTAATGGCAGAGCACGGAAAAGAAGAAATGAATGTTAGACCTATAATAGCATTATAGGATAGGTCTATATAATCTACTATTGTGTGGTATAACGATACTATTTAGGCCTACTTATACTATGACACTATCATATCCTAATGAGCCTAGTCCTAATTTACTACATTCTGTATAGTTGAGTCATTCTTACTTGCATGGCTTGCGCACCAATTTTAACAATTTCTGCTAATTGTGTCCTGGTCACCATTGCAATTCAAGACTTTCTTAAGTAATGGGGATATGTTGATTCAAGTTCAACAGTAATTATACTTCCATCTGCAATTATTTATTTTATTAGTACATCAGACTTCCGACCCAAGCCAGTACAGTTTTATGGAAAATGGTTCAAATGCACAAAACCACTCAAGCATTAGCCTATAGTTAGTATAGTAGCACAGTATGCAACACAAAAATGTCAAGATGCACTTCATTGCGAGTGCTACGCGATGTCATCTTGACAATGCACCGTATATCAGCAGCAGAACTGAATGCCTGAACTTGATAAGTAAAGAAGTGAGTATTATAATTAGACTCTATAGGCTAAGTATATATTTATTGACGTCTTAAACCACTCTTATCAACACTGAAATAATAATAATATAGCAATTTTGTTAAGAATGGCACAGCCTAAAATGCAGCCATTCCAATGTAAATATTCAACCAAATTCTAAAGTTGGGAGGAGCACACATATCCCTCCTCAAACTGCTCCTTCGTTCGTCGATCGCCCGTTCGTCCCAAAAAACCTCGATTCCCCGTATACAGATTACACAATTGCTGCCAGCAGACTTTGTGTTCAGAGTTCGTAATCATAGACACGAGTTGCATTGAAAATATAAGGAAATGACGACGAAATTTAAATCATCAGGGGCTGACGTCGTTACCTCACTGTTCAACACTCCCTCGACGATGGTAGAACGGACAGCATCTGTTTATTCGTTGGTCTACCCTGACAGATATTGCGTGCTTATGGTGAAGCAACACGATCATCTGCAGATTATCTGCTTGAGACTGAATCGCTTGAGCAGAGGCAGCGCTTTCTGATTATTATAAGGGTGAGCGCTACCCAACCGTAGCAATGGTCAATAAAAAGTCATAAAGCTTGGATATGTTTTGAATTGAATGAAATCCTAAGAAGTCTGTTCCGCTTAGAAATTCGATATACTTCCTGAATGGATATTCGAACCAGCCCCGCATATAATGGTCATGCATACGGCCCCGCATATGCCGACATATCCCTAACTTGTAAGCCAGTGTTTAATCTAGACGTCTCTGGGGGGGAAAGTTCCCCCCCAGGATTGACATTTCCCCCCCAGAAAAATTTGACGACATTATATTGGTTTTTAGCTACTGCTTTCATCATTGTTTTACATGAAGTGTTATAATATACTGTGATATTATTTATTATTATATGATTATAATGACATTATTTTACTACTATAATATATGATACTATCATGTTAAGATGACACCTTAAAATGCAGCCATTGCAATGTGGAAATTCAAAAATTTTCTAATAAGTCACTGAAAAAGTACAGCTATTTTGTTAAGATGACCCCTTAAAATGCTGCCATTGCAATGTGGAAATTCAAAAAGTTTCTAATGGGTCACTGAAACAGTGCAGCTATTTTGTTAAGATGGCCCCTTAAAATGCTGCCATTGCAATGTGGAAATCCAAAAATTTTCTAATGGGTAACTGAAAAAGTACAGCTATTTTGTTAAGACGACACCTTAAAATGCAGCCATTGCAATGTGAAAATTCAAAAAGTTTCTAATGGGTCACTGAAACAGTGCAGCTATTTTGTTAAGATGACCCCTTAAAATGCTGCCATTGCAATTGGGAAAATCCAAATATTTTCTAATGGGTCAGTGAAAAGTACAGCTATTTTGTTAAGACGACACCTTAAAATGCTGCCATTGTAATGTGGAAATTCAAAAAGTTTCAAATCGGGAGGGGCGCATCCCCTTACCCCTCCCCCTCCCAGTCTCGGTGCTACGCGCATCACGAGCGTCCTTCGGACGTTCAAATGTCTCCCCCCCAGAAACCCCAATTCCCCCCCAGAGGAGGGGGACTAGATTAAACACTGCTTGTAAGCCAACCCATATAGCATCACTGTGGGGTTACGCATGCCGTGGTCTATAGTTTTGATTGGCATACTCATGCAGCATTATTATATGCAAACTGAACAGAGATGTTTGCACGTAATGAGGCAGAAATGATCAGGCATAGCCTATATAATTCTACATGTGCAAGCAATGTATACGTGTAAGTGTATAATTATAATGTAGGCCATATGGATAATGGATACGTATAATGTGCCCTTGTATATCATATGTAGCCTACATCTATGTGTGCCATATGCACATGTGTTTGTGTATAATACTGTATAAACATTATGTGCATAAATGTTTATAAGTGCAGTAAAATATGAGAAGGAAACACATTCACGTGACTTCTCAAATTTTCATTAAACTTCTACTCGAACACATGAACATTAATCTTCTTTTCAAGGGTGCCCGGCGAAGCCCAGGATTTTGCATCAGCACAATGAACCCACATAATTATGATGTGATGGGGCAAAAATTATAAGTCTATGATAACAAATTAGGCCAACATACCAGACACAAAGACATAATAATATATGCAAATGTACTTGCGATATAATAGAATTATATATATATATATATTTATATATATTCACACACACACACATATATATAATCATATATAATCGAATTATATATATTCACATATATTATATAGTCATATATAATCGAATTATATATATTCACATAATGTGTCAACATAATCATTATGTATGAATTCAAGTCATGCAGCCCATATAATATTATGATGAGCAGTATACTGATCTAAATATAAATGAACAAAGCTGAGATCCGCTTACAATTGAAACAAAGAAGGACGCAGATAGAAGGATATATGATACAGACTATAATTGTCTAATCCTAATTGCTTTGCCCCGCATGCTCGCTCCCTGCTGAACATAGGAGGAAGTTGTTTTTAAATGTAAACTCAACGCCTCATTGCAAAAATGTCTTTCATTTTGCCATCTGAACTAAATGGTTAATCACTCCACTTCCTGCATGGCACATGTAGTTCTTCCTTTCGAATACAAGTCCATCTAGTTTTCTTGTGTCAGTAAAATTTGCGCCGAGGCCGACCAGAAAGAGTTCAGCAACATCCATGCGCCCCGATTTGATCTATATCACTTACAATGTTGTAGCGCCTTTTATGAACATCAGAAAGTTTTTCTCTGCATCTGTTTTTGCAATGGTAAACGTCTTTAATAGCAGATAATTTATGTCGTTAAGCGATAAATATCCGTGGAGCCATCTAATGATGATGGTTTATATCCACATGCATAGTTGAACGTTGGCATCATGCTTACAGTCCATGTAAAGTAGTGTAGGTGTAATGCAAATCTAATGATGATGGTACATGTAGGCTATGTAACCACATGCATAGTTGAACGTTGTCATCATGCTTAAAGTCCATGTAAAGTAGTGTAGGGCCTATGTGTAGTGCAAATCTAAAATTTATCAGCGATAAAAAGCTGTGTCTCCCACACAGTTTCGGGAACCCAACTGATATACGTCGTCGGCGCTGTAGACCTCTCATATGACGTCCGTATAATTGCCCGACTGTTATGTTCATTCCAAAATGCCAGGTCAGAATATGAATGGAGGGGGTTAAGTCGAGGAGGCATGTAACATGGTTCCACAATGGTAACTGGTGATGATGGTGGCCATGTGGCTGCACAAGATTAGAATCAGGATAATTAGGACAGCACGTAGAGTTCGGTTTTCGGTCGCATAGCCTACTATAATATGGCCTAACTGGAAAGCGGCAGAGGAGAATTTAACATGCGAGGAGGCATGCAGGATGACGAGCAAATTGGCGGAGTTCTTGTGAGAATCCATTTTCACATGGCATAATTGTAGACGAAGTATATAGTGCGCTCGCAGAGTAGGCTATCAGGGACGCGGAGTCTAAAGATCGAGATAAAGCGTTTTAAAGAGAAGATGATGAGCGACGAGAAGCAGGTGGTTTGATGATGAATCATAGGCGAGTGTATAACTGTATAATATGCGACGGCTGATGACAGGTTTGCAGAGCGTTATAGATAAGAGGTGCGATTTAACCGTGGATGCGCTGAGAGACTTTCAGCTAATGAAATGATTTGAGAACAGATGTTAGGCCTATGCGGTGTGTTGTCTGAGAGTTTTCTACCAAGTCATGTCGATATAAATGGTGTGGGCGACGACAGAGAACATGCAGCGTTCGTGGCACTGGCACATGTTAGGCTTACCCTGCCTTTGGGTATCTCGATCGTCGGGGACAGACGACTTATTATGGGGTATAATACCCTCACCGACCCTCAGGCATTTGAAAGGCTGAACAGGATGTGGGGAAGAAGACTTATTGACAGAGAAAACGAAGATAAAATATATACGAGACCAATATTCCTATCTGAACGCTGGTTAATACGAAAATAAGATGACAGAAGCATAATTTCAGCAGATATGGATATGAGTCAGCTATAGGATGACCAAACTTAGGCTGCAGAGGTGATGATAACGACGACGACGACAACAATGATGTTGATGTTGATGTTGATGTTGATGTTGATGATGATGATGATGATGATGATGATGATGATGATGATGATGATGATGATGATGATGATGACGATGACGATGACGATGACGATGACGATGACGATGACGATGACGATGACGATGACGATGACGATGACGATGACGATGACGATGACGATGACGATGACGATGACGATGACGATGACGATGACGATGACGATGATGATAATGTTGTTGTTGATGAGCCAATGTCTTTCCAGTTGTTGCCAATGCTGTTATGTCGTATACAATTCGAGACACGTTCACTGGTTCTGGAGATGATGGTTGAGTTTCCAGATAGTTGAGACAACTCATCGAATGAATTTCCTCAGTATATAAATTCACTTTCCTTGAGAAGAGAAACAATAACAGAAACCTTAATACGACAAATTAAAATATTTAGAGATCGCAGCCAAAGGCCAAAGATGTTTCTACGAATGTCTCCATTCTTTCTGTTTAACTGCTCTTTTCAAGCATCTGGGCCTTTGAAATAGCAAGTGTACCTTTGAAATAGCAACTGTTTCTTTGAAACAGCAACTGTGCCTTTGAAACACCAACTGTACCTTTGAAATAGCAACTGTACCTTTGAAACAGCAACTGTACCTTTGAAACAGCAATTGTACCTTTGAAACACAGCTGGACCTTTGAAACACCAACTGTACCTTTGAAACAGCAACTGTACCTTTTAAACAGCAAGTGTACCTTTGAAACTGCAAGTGTACCTTTGAAACTGCAAGTGTACCTTTGAAACTGCAAGTGTACCTTTGAAACAGCAACTGTACCTTTGAAACAGCAATTGTACCTTTGAAACAGCAACTGTACCTTTGAAACACAGCTGGACCTTTGAAACACCAACTGTACCTTTGAAACAGCAACTGTACCTTTGAAATAGCAACTGTACCTTTGAAACAGCAACTGCACCTTCAAAACAGCAACTGTACTTTTGAAACACCAACTGTACCTTTGAAACAGCAATTGTACCCTTGAAACAGCAACTGTACCTTTGAAACAGCAATTGTACCTTTGACAGAGCAACTGTACCTTTGAAATAGCCACTGTACCTTTGAAATAGCAACTGTACCTTTGAAACAGCAACTGTACCTTTGAAACAGCAACTGTACCTTTGAAACACAGCTGCACCTAGGACCGACCGATGGCGTTGAGAAGATTGCGTGAATGACTCTCTCCATAATTGTCATTGTTAAGTTATTTTATTAACGGTCGTTCCTTTGAGAATAATCATTTTTCATAAACCCTCGACACAGTCGGTTATAAATATGAGACATTACTGCGCGCACTCCGCAAGGGTTTTTTTAAGCGCGCATTTGTACACAAAATCATTTTGTGTACAATTGCACATTTAGAAAAGCCCTGGTAGAGTGCCCGTTGTTATGTCTCATATAGCCGTCTGTGTCGAGTGTTTAAAATCTGATGATTCTTATAATGCAATGCAGAGAGCCGAGAACATGTATTTATCAGATCTCTGACTCGTCGATGATGATAAGGACTAAACAATACAATTTGAGAATAAAAGTGCTCACGTGTCATTCAAGGCTCAAAAGTGTTGTATGTGATTTTTGTGGCTGATAATAAAATAAAATAAATTATATTTCAAGCCAAATTTGAATAGTCGTATAACGACGAGTGTGTATATACATATATATTATATGATATTTTATATAGGGCCTATTTAAAAAATGCACCATTCAGAATTGTTTTGAAAAAGTTTCTGGGGACGGGCTCATCGAGTCCCGTCGCAGTCATTTTTGCTCAGGCGCCTTCGACACTCTAGCCCGCCATTTGCTGGAAGAATATTGCCAATGGCCCGCCATTCAAAAGGGTTGGCAAATTGGTATTCTGCTGTATTGGGTGGAACTTATATAGTTAAGTTATATTAATCTCCATGCATGACGTTTCACTTATAAATATGGCATTTAACCTATTTACTCTATGTACATTGCTTTCAGAATCGATAATCCTATATAGCGGTATCTGAACAAGTGTAGGTGTAATGCAAATCTAAAACTATAGGCCTATTTTAGATCAGTACAATTGCGAAGTTCGTCATTAGACTCAGGCCAGCAATCGTTAGGTTAGAGATAAATTGGAAAACCGGATAGACCACTTTAACTGTCGCATGTGATAATTGTCTAGTGTGATTCCATTGTTTTTGATTCAGTTCACAAACAATGGTCATTGTTAAGTTATAACTAACATTATACTATTAAGATTAACAAAACTATGTATAAACACATGACTTTAGCAGCAAGATTTATTATGCTACAAATGCAATCAAGACAGGCCACTTGTAAACCATCATGCACAGGCTGCATAGGCTGCATAGGCTGCATGGCAAGTGTTGGACGTAGAATATATTATAGGTCTATTATTAGACATTGGGGTTTTTTCATTTCGCTCATTTGCGACGTTTTGCTCTGTTACTATTATAGTCTAAAGGTCGCACGGGAAGTTTTGTGATTCTGAATCACTATATTTTGTGCTTGTCTGTGGAAAACCTCTTTCTCTGTTCCACCACATGCAGCCACTCAACATAGAAATCTTCTTATTCATATCGTGCCATGGTTATAGGCAAACTACACAGTATGCATGAGGGCGTCAGAAATCTCAGGATGATTGAATAAAAAAGAATAAAATCGAGCAATAGACAACGAGCTAATACGTACTTAGAGATAGATTTAAGCAGGCAGATGGATGGGATATAGACGTACGGACGGACGGATGGACGGATGGACGGATGGACGGGGCATGGCAACCGGGCACAGAGACAAGCAAGACACACATGTATGCAAAGGCAGATATCCAAGCAAACGGATAGGTCTAAATAGACGGAGACAGGGTGCAGGCAGGCATAGAGGCTAACTTGGCAGACAGGCAAATAACTAGTATATTATTCTATGCATATATATATATTATATATATATATATATATATATATATATATATATATAGTCGGCCTATAGCCTACGCAAGAAAGCAGGCAGACATGCATGCATAGACAGCAAGGCAGACGTCAGACACACACATGTAGACAGACAAACAGACAGATAGATGCCCGTATATAGACAAAAGATGGACGAAGGGACTAATTGTCAGTCTATGAGTACAGACCTATATAATTATTATTTGGCTAATAAAACGAGCTTTGTATAAGAGAAGATATAGGCCTATGGCCAAGCAAATGACATTTTGAGTCACGAGTTTCAAAATAATAAGTACAGACGCTAATCAACCTGCTGCAGATAAGGTGCAGTATAGTTGCTTAACTTTAAGATCAGCGCAGTTTATATAGCGCATTAACTACAGACCTTTCGAAAGAACTGCAATATTCTAGAACCATATTTGTCGTTTAGACCGCATATACAATGGTTATTAAAAGGGTTTGGGTGAGCAGTGGGAACGCCGAATGAGGAAAGAAGCTTGAGAGCAATGGGAACGCCGTTCAGGTGCGCTCCCCATCCACTTTAAAACACTATAGTAGGCTATTTAAGTAGCCTATATCGAGTCAGAGTGAGAACTCCGCCACTGGTTGTTCTCTGCCAGTGCCAGTCCCAAGCCTGGATAAAGGAGGAGGGCGACACTATTCATCTTTGATATGGCAGTGTCGTTAAACATGCAACAAGTCAGAGCGAGAATTCTCGGGAGGGTTGGTGGGTTTCAACCCACTGTCTTATTTGGAAGAGCGTTTCTGCATGCCTTAACCTTAATTGTTGCATGTTTAACGACACTGCCATATCAAAGATGATTAGTGTCGTCCTCCTCCTTTATCCCGGCTTGGGACTGGCATTGGCAGAGAACAGCCAGTGGCAGAGTTGCATGCTTTAACCTGCATTCTGTCGGTATAGGCCTATATAGCCTATGTATAGGACTAGGATAGCCTTGTAGTGTGTAACTGGAAGGCTGGCTCAGTCTGCCTGATTTTGTTCGTCTGCCTATGTCCAGTTAGATAGTCTTGTCTTACTATTGTTCACCTATTTTCCTTCATCTGTCTGACTGTATAACTTCCCTCCTTACCTCAGCCTGTCAGAGCAAGTGACCAAAGAGACAAAATTACGGTGGTCAAGAAGTTGTTATAGTATTTGTCTGAACCAAATATAGACCCATAAAACTGTAACCGAATATCAACCTCTAAAGCAGGCCTTCAACTCCATCCACCCTTATATTTGCTGCACATTCTTCTATTTCAGCCTATCGGTGTGGTTTCTGACCAGAACCTAATTAGCTGTTCAGATCACCTGAGTCATCTTTCCCGCTATAGGCCTACATTATTTCAAAACTGCATCTAGGCTTACTTATAGGACCTATCCATTGATAAGTGGCATAGTTCTAGTTGCAATAATAAATTCAAGGTGAGGCTTCGTTTTCTTGCTCATAGTATAAGCTTAGTAGACATAAAATTATTGTAGGCCTACATGTACACTGGGTTGCATTAACTTCTATTCGACGTGCATCATACTACTGTTTTATGAGATCGGTTTAGACCACTGATCCGATAGATACATGTATCTGCTTGTCTAGGTGGTTTAGTCCCTTGAGATTAGGCCGTCTGTGTGTGCATGCGTCTAAGCCAAGCTGCGTATGTGTTAAATTTTGCTCGGGCTCGAACTATAGGGATTGTCTGGCCTGCAGTTTAATTCGGCTGAGCCAACAGGACACCACTGTGTAGGCGGACACGACTTTTTCAGCCAAGGCCTACAAACAAACTACTCGACTGCGATCTAACATTTCCTTGTCTATTAATAGCTTCTCTGCGCTGGCAATGGAAATCCCAATGAGCAAACGAAAACACGAAATGCATTCAAAAGAGGAAGTTTCCTTTTTGATGAGTTCAGAGCCGGTTTGGAGGAAGTTTGAGCGACACTGCTTGTCTGTTCAGTCAGAATTATTCAGTGGATTTGGAAAGCTGGTTCCCGATCAGTTGCAGTGGTCGTTAGTGGGACTGAACTGCGTTGATGTGGACTCGTAACAGCATCGCTAACCGTCGCTAGAAAGCGGAACTAGGAATTAGCGCTTCTAGGTCAGACACGTACATTGCTCGCACGCACGCACACATGCAAGTCCTGTATGATCATGGCTTGCAATGACATTATGGTCGCTTGATATACGTATACTTATGACACGTCTTTGGAAATTCTAACAGGCTTACATTGATCTCCTATTGTTAAACGCATTGTCTTGCGTATACAGTCTTATGTAGTTCATTGTCTTGTGTATATTTCTGATTCAAATGCTGAGTAGAGTCATCGCATCTTCTTAACCGGATGCATTTAACTTTTGGCAAACAGTTGCTGTTGCTGCTGACATTCAGGAAACAAAACCCTAGCCAAACCATCGCTGAACCATAACCGGAAGTAAGAACGCCTTGACCGAGAACAAGAACACGCTGACAGAGAATTAAGAACCGGCTGAAACGGAACAAGACTCTTCCTTTGAACAGGACTCTTCCTTTGAACAAGACTCTGCCTTTGAACAGGACTTTTCCTTTTGAACCACCATTTCGAATAAAGGCGAAGTTGCAGAGACAGGATGCCGCCAACAGCTGCCACGCCATCTCTGCCGACCACCGGATACAACTCTGTCATCTACACTGGTGCCCCTCCTCAGACCATCCAGATGCCGGTCACTGGTCACAGTGGTCAGCATTCGTCCATCTACGTCCAGCAGTTCCCGATGATGGCGCACGGAGGTCCAGTCCAGCTGACCGAAGGGTGGACAACATTCCTACCGATTGCTCCTCCGTCTGGTCAGATGATGGTCCCAATGCTTCCGCAAGGACTCGTGGGACCTCCTCCACCCTCTGCCCTTCCCGCCAACCAGACGTACGTCCAGATGTCAGCTGCTCCTCTTCCTTCCATCCTTCCTCCTCCTCCTCCTGCTTCTCGTCCTCAGTCAGTCTTCAACCCGTTGGCCAACAGCACCAAGTAAGTCGCTTTTTCGTATCTTACATCTGGTTATACCGACAATCTATTGTGATGTCTTTCATGCATGCCACGCCCTTAGTTTTGCTCTTCTTACTGCAGTGCCTGTCATCAATAAACTTATTGTGTGTCGCGCCATTGTTCTTTCAGCTTGTAAATAACTTTAATTACTCGAATAACTTGCAAAGGTATCTATAGCGCTAGTGTTCCTTATAAGTGGAACGAGTGGAAACGCTCATTTTAGACTCACCCTGAATTCGCTGAATCCCAAATACATAGACACAGGGTCGACTCATCATGGATTACAGCGCATCCATAATGCTGTAGCGCCAGAAACAACCAGCTGGGCACGAACCTAAAAAAGAAGAAAAGTCAGTCGCGGATCCTAATTAATTAAGTATGAACACAAAACGCACGTAGAACACAAAATGTGCACCTTATCAGTGGGTATACACTGAGCAAATGAAATCAGCTTCCATAGAATCCTCGTGACGCATTAATCAGATAATCTGCTCACATTTTTATAGGTACACTTGAAAGTTGAGACTCTTCATCACAAGTAGGCTGGGTGGACGCTGAGTAAGCATCTAAAAGGGATTCCATATAAGTGGTCTGAATAAGTGAATGAATAAACGAACGAATGAATAAATGAAGGAATAAACGAAAAAATGAATAAACGAACGAATTAATGAATAAATGAAAGATTGAACGAATAAACAAACGAATTAATGAATAAACGAACGAATTAATGAATAAACGAAAGAATTAATGAATAAACTAACGAATTAATGAATAAACGAAAGAATGAACGAATAAACGAACGAATGAATGAATGAAAAACTGAACGAACGAACGAATGAATAAACGAACGAACGAATGAAGGAAGGAATAAACGAAAGAACAAATGAATGAATAAACGAACGAATGAATGAATTAATTAATAAACGAACGAACGAATGAATGAATAAACAAACGAAGGAATGAATGAATAAACAAACGAGTGAATGAATGAATGAATAAACAAACGAATGAATTAATAAACGAACGAATGAATGAATAAACGAACGAGTGAATGAGACTTTTGATCTGTTACTATTTTCTCTAAACTTATGCAGTGCCTCAAACCAGCCAATTCGCGGGTACCAGCTCATTCGCAGGCGCTCAGTCAAACCAAAGTTGCTGGGTGCATGGTGGGGGTAAGCATAGGCGTAGGAGGCGAGGTCCAGGGGGGCAAATGCCCCCCAAATTTCGGGCAAATGTGTTTTTCGGACAAAAGAGGAACGGACGGGGAAAAAATTTGGGAATTGTTTTTCGGGCAAAGAGGTACAGGCGGATTTTTTTCGGGCACGCAGGGGTAAAAAGCTAAATTTTCTGAAGATTTACAGCAGGAAATGACTTGAAAAAAGGTCATCAGTTTTTTCGGACGAGAAAACCTAAAAATTTTGGGCGGATGACTAAATAAAAATCTTGGGCGGATGACTAAAAAAGGTCATCAGATTTTTCGGGCAAAAATTAAATTTCCCCCACCCACTTCCGAAATGTCCCCTACTGCGCCTACGGGGGTAAGAATACCGTTAAAAGATCAGTTTCACGTCAAGATCTTACGACAGTCAGACGGCCAACGTCGATGGCATTTAACTGTGAGGCTGTGAGGGAGATAACAAGAAGGAGAAGGAATAGTCTGCAGGATACCGTATAATTATTATATGATTTCTGATTGAGCTTTTGATTGAGCTGATTTTGATTGTTTTTAGTTTAAACACTAGAGATTTGCCAATCATTTTGAGATTTGGGTAACTACGTGTAGAGGATGATTGATCTCGGGGCTTTTTAACGTGCAGTTGTACACAAAATTTGCAGCTCTAAATGGATTTGTAAATGCTGTTGTATAAGCACTTCTGTACAGTTAAAACCAGCAAAAAGTTCATTATCCTCCGATTGGAATTAATTTACCATGGAAGATGGGAAGGAAAGAAGAAGTTGTGCAGTTCTATTCTTTAAGAACAGCCCTGCTCGGATAGAGTGCATGTGAGAAGCTGCTCGGAGATAAAGCGACAATCACAGTCGCCGAGTCTCTGCATGCATGGGAGCCCTGGATGCTAATGCACTTTGCATAGAAAAGTTCAGTGCATGGCTGCATTCGTCGCACCTAGACTAGACGAATCTTGACCTTATCATATATAGAACCTGATACAAATGTCGGAATATGTAGATATCAAGCAGTTTGGTTGCACAGTTATCACAGTCTCCGTGGCATTATATAGACTATAGTTTCATCTGCTTTTTCTAACCACGTAAATGACGTAATCTCTGACCAGAAAGCAATAAATTTTCGTTCTCCATATAGTCTAAAGGCGCTTAAAAACTCACCAGCGGCAATGTAGAATATAAGAATTTCTCCCGGGGAAAAACCCACGCACCCTAAGACAAAAGCAAAAGTCGGCGTATTGAGAGCGATGAATTCATGCCGTGAGCATTGTACGCAGCGGTCAATAATTGCTGATGCCTTGATGAGTCAAGAAGACCAGAGGATGAATAAAAAAAGAGGTCCAAGAATAGAACCAAACGGACACCACACGTGAGTGGGCATGATATATCATTGCGGTGAAATTTCCGATGTTTAGCCCAAAGTTTTAGTGTCAGCTAATATAATTTGAGCTGTCATGATGTTTCATTATCTGATTGCATTAGATTACAATGGATTATAGTAGGCTATCACCATTATCATGCGAGGCTTTGCAAATACATGTATGTGTCTCTTATAGTCAACATACGATAATATTGTAATACCTTTAAACAATAATATTTATCTTGTTTCGTTTCTATTACAGTCACAACTCACAAAAATTATGTTTTTTTATTCAAACGTTTCATATTCAGATAAAAATCTAATGGTTCTTATTTTCGTATACATTCTAGTATAAAGAGACGAATTTAGAACAGGAGACACGCCCTAGGCTACAATATATCATGTTATTTACTGGGCATAAAATTAGAACTTCTCTTTTGAGCCAGGCATTAACGTCTAATGTTTCATACGAAACTATTTGCCAGCGTTTATAGGTCCACTGCAGCAGGAATAGGTTTCGTCTGCACCCTCCATATGATCAATGTGCACATGCTTTTGGTCATGACTCATGAGCATCATCAGATATATATAATTATATATATACATGTATGTATATATATATACTATATCTATATATCTATATATCTATATCTATATTTTTTATATATATAAATATCTATATATATATCTATATATATAGTACTTTAAACACGGCCGGTCGCCATTTTGTCTCCATTTCCTTTTCTACTGTTTTCCCTTTCGAATTTCTATCATCCGATTGGCATGTGAGCGCCAACTATTATAGCCAACTATATACATGTATGTAGGCCTATAGCCGTTCGCCTCTGCGCTTATATACACTCTGAAAGTGCTAGTCCCAAGCCTGGAAAAAACAGAGGTGACGATGATTCTGCGATGACTCATCGTCATTGACCAGAAAAATATATATACTGCCAACTGTAGACGTGCGAATGTTTGCTTTGTCACCGTACATATCCTCCTTCGTCCTCCTTCATCCGTCTGCCTTTTAAATATGGTTGGATACGGTAAGATCCTGGATGGACATTGTCCGCTCTGTTTGCACTAGTTTAGATCACTATATGCGCGGGCAAACTAAGTCTTACATCTAACCAGTCTACAAACACACACACACACACACCATATATATATATATATTGTATATATAGTGTATATATATCTATATATACATATTATATATATATCTATATTGTACGCACATGCGCGCTCACGTGCACGCACCAGAAAGTCACTTCCGTGTTTCGGTTTTCCTGCTTATCTTCAGCCTTCATGCTTTCAACTGATTTGATGCTTTTTAATAAATATGTACTTTCGGAACCAGTTCTTTCTCACTATATCCTCTATTCACCCTTGACCTTGACCCCTCATTCTCTTCCTCTCATTCTCCTCTCCTCCAGTCTCTTGCGGATGAGCAGTGGCGAATACAAGGGGAGGTTTCGGGGGTTAACCCCAACCATTATCTTAGGAAAAAGTGTTTTAAAGGTTATTTAGCCACTTAAATAACCAAAAAAACAATAATTGATTATTGTTTGTAGTAACATTTATTGTTTTTCTTACTTTATTTCCTTTGTTATTTTATTCCATTTCTACTTAGCCTACTGCAATACTGTTGGGTTGGTGTCAGGAAGGGCAAACCCCCAAACTTCCACCCACTCCCATCATAAATTCCAGGCTACACCACTGCGGATGAGTCTGGTTTATGTTCATGTCACCTCAACCCCAACCACATAATTATATCCATCCTCCGCATTAAAACTTCTTATCTCTTAAAGCGCCTATAATAGCAACCGCCATACAGCGCTTTAATGTCGTGACCTTCCGCAGTACAGCAAACTCTAGTAATCTTCTATAGCACCTTCACATGAGCCACGGTCCAACGTTCGGCTGAAAATCATGAATAAAGTTGAAGCCAATAACGATACTTTCTTGAGGACGCATAATGTTATTATGGGGTATTATACTTCTGGATTTACAGTAACCTTGGTAACGATGTCGTTGGTCATCAAAATAAGAGTGGAATGTGTTGTGTGGCTGCTGTAGTATGGAGGTCGTGTGGCACGGTGTCTTTGAGAATCTCTTCTCCATCTTCCAACAAACCTATCCTCACAACTGGAATCTGATGCCACTCGATGACGATGTCCACGTCAACAACTTTCACATCTTCCGCGACAGCGCCAAAGTCAGATTCCTCTGCCAGGTCAGTTCTATATACATTTATTTATTTATTTATTTATTTCAGAAATTTATATAGCGCCTCTTCAAGGTAGGCTACTCAGAAGCGCTCCCGGCCCAGCCACGGCTAAATAAAACAGTTTTTAGGTTCTTAAGGAACAGAGCGGAGTGACCCCTGGGAATTAAGCGCAGTGTAACATGGAGACCATTCCAAGCTGTATATACATGTATACAACACACACACATATAGGTTATATATATATATATATATAATTTTATATAAGCTTATATTCGCATAGAGCCAGTTTTACAGAGTGTAGAGTGTAGACCTATACATGTGAATTTGATATGGCATGCATGTGGGTTTAGCGGCAGATTCAAGTCAGTATATAGATGAGGCCATGCACTTAAGTGGCGTATATACACATAAATAATATATATATTATAATGTGTCTCTTACATACTCTTGGCCTACATAGTTCTATAGCGCCTTTATAACGATGTACAGGACACCAACAAGGCCTGACGAACCCCGTATATATACTATTATTATGGTCTCGTAAATTAAGTCGTGCAGATTAGGTTCGTTATACAAGTTAACTGTATAGTATTGGTATAGACTAGAAAACGAGTAAGCAAGCGTTAACATATAACACCTGTTCATGCGACTTATATATAGAGAAACAATAGATAAATTATGAGAATGTAGTTGGTCATGTTATGACAGATCGATATATATGTATACGGCAGGGTATAGAGTGCATGGAGCCTGTAGGGTGTGGTAGGATAATGGATGATATATAGTTGAGTAGTGTAGGTTGGGATGGTTTAATGTAGGTAGGTAAGTAAGTAAGTAAGTAAGTAAGTAAGTAAGTAAGTAAGTAAGTATAGATCTATTCTTTAATATAGCCAGCTGCGCTCTGGTGAACAAGAATCACATCTAAAATTCACATAAGACATCAAAAACTATCAGGACTAAACAAAGTAATTAGTATGTATACAACATTCTAGTTACAAATGTTTTCCTCATCTGGTTGTCTGCGATTGGTATCACCCAGTCATGGTGTCTGGGGCACAAGTTATGACCCGTTTGCATCGCTGCGGGGGGAGCAACTCTTGGATGACATGGCCTGGTCTTGCCAGAACCGCCGAAAACAAACGAGTATCAGCATGACGAAATATATAGTTCTTCAAATGTTGGAATATCACCCGGAAGATATCGCTGACGAATCAGCCAGTTTATCAGGGCTTGACGCCTACCCCCTTTCTTTTTTTTACCAGCATACCCTCACCATGTAGGAGTTGCATGAAGCAGACGTGACACCGTAGTAGTTCGTATCACATCGTCATATACATGAGCTTGAGACCAGCTATAGACCATGTAGGGCACAGAGCTACAATGAGGTAGGGTTGTGTTTGATAGGCCCATGGTACTTTATGGTATGCGTTCGTGTAGGTCAGATAGGGTACTGTATAGGTATACGTTACATAATGTAACGTAATGTAATTAGTAAATTCTATTGCACTGCTGACAGCCATGCCATGGCCATTCAGTATATCGCTTCCCGTAGAAAAATCATAAGAAAACAAACAAGTTTTTAAAATCGAGATGTTGATAACTAGCCAGAGAATTGAGTCTAACGCAGAGTGGGTGAAGCCTTGAAGGGCATTCCACAATGTGGACGCAAATGAGGGCAAATGATTAAGGCTACGACAGGAAATACACCCCCGATTATGGTAGGGTGGAGAATGGTATACTATAGAGTGACATATACAGTATACATGTATATATAGAGTAGGGTAAAACTAGCTGATATAGTCGGATAAGATGTGAGAAATCATCTTGAAGTCGTGCAGCGTATTCTAGCAAATAACATGGCTGATGTATAATGTAGAATTTTAGATATAGTATACAGTATGTACGTGCATTTGTTAAAACGCCCCTTCAATGTTTCTACTCAGAAACAGAGACAGTATACGTACATCTATATATCGACACTGAGTGAGTTGTGTTCCAAAAGAATCACTTTAGTCCTATTTGCCATGCAATGCATTTTCATTGCGATCCTTGATAAAATGTCTTTTGTACTCAACACTTGAGAAAGGGCGATATATATATAATATATATGTATTGTACATTATATTCATTCATTCATTTGGAAATTTATATGGAGCCCCCTCAAGAAAAACTACTCAGAGGCGCTCCCGACTCCAGCGCGTCCAAAAAGAACAGTTTTAAGTTGAATAAGGAAGTATCCTGGTAGAGTCCCAGGGTCTAGACGTAGCTCAAAAGGAAGACCATTCCACTGAACCAACCACAGAAAAGACTCGATTCTTCATGGTATAGCAGTACGAGCAAAAGAAACTGAGAGAACTCTCTTATCAGCAGAGCGTAAATGACGACGTCCTTGGATACCCAAGGCTGCATGCATATCAGCCATTAAGTGCGTAGAGCACTGATTAGCTGCTTAATTCATCTAATATATCTGGAGAGAACCTTAGGATGTGCTTTTGTTGTGTGTTTGTTTTGAGCAGACGTGCGGCAAGGCTTGGACCTCGATGAAGGGACGAGTTGTCTTCTGGTTCCAGCTGTGGCCGGACCACAACCAAGGTCTTGTCCTCTTCAAACTCTACGGACAGAAATGTGAGAAATGCAACCACAAAGTCTTTGAGCATGCCATGTGGTATCCAGAGGAAGTCAATAAAGTAGGTCGCTGCTGCCGTATGTCACCATCATCACCGTCTTTGTCATCATCTTCATCATCTTCATCACCATAGTCATCGTTATCACTTGCAACTATGTATTTATACGATGTTTTCTCAAGAACTTAAAAGGCACTAGAATGCAATTATCCAGCAGATCTTAGAATATAATGTGATGGAGTTGAATACGGTAGCCTTCCAACAAGAAAGACCTTGTAAGTCTCAGTCGCAGGAAACCAGCTAGATGAACGTAAAAGAAGGTTGGATCGGTTTACAGGCTATAATAAACGATAATAATAATAATTATAATAGATTTCAGAGAATGATGACAGATTCGTATTGAAACCAAAAGAAATCTAAGTAGATACGTACGAAGATTTAAACCATCCACACCGAGTCCGGATCTTAAACGTAGAGAACTCAGAAGGCATAAATTATCCCGAGCATCCTTCTAAAGCACGAACTTCGGAGCCAGTATAGACCCGTGGTTCATTCAGGGTGGTAAAACGTGGATGGGGGGTGGGTGATGGGACAACAATTTGTCAACCTCGGATCAGCCGATGGAAACATTTCCGCCCAACAAGACCACGAGTATAATAAAGATAACTCTATCGGTGATAGAGTATATAGACCATATGCACTTCTAGATCAGTGGTTCCCAACTCCTGGCCAGTGGCCCGCCAAGTCTCGAAATATGTCCCTCGTCCCTCGAAGGATTATCAAAAATATACGACAAAATTGACAATTTGGACATGATAGAACACATTTTCAAACGCTGCTCTAAGGAAGCAAAGACTGTTTGAAAGGACACTTAGCCTATTTAACAGTTTTCCACATTGAGTATCGATAAAGCCATCATCATCATACCGTATCTACTCTAAAGCAATTATTCCAATATACCTAGGCTTTCAGGCTTACAGATAACAAATAAATCGTCACTTTACAAGCACATCCATCTCCAGTTAGTAACAAATGTTGAGCAACTCTTTTGTTATCGAAAACAAAACAATTATTATCCGGTGACACGAAACGGAGTATCCCCCCTGAAAGCTATCCGGGGGGATGAATCAATCTATCCCCCCGGATGGAATTAACCGGTCTATACTATCCGGGGGGATAAACCATTCTATCCACTTTTTTGAAAATCCGTATAATTGAGAATTTTATGCTCTAATCAAAATTTAAAGTGACTCTAATTGTTTTAAGTGTCCTAAGCAATGTACAGAGAAAGGCAACTCGAATTTATTTAGTGACTCTTGAGTGTTCTTAAGTGTTTTAAATATTTTAAGTGCTCTAAAATCAAAGCAAAACAAATTATCTAGCAGGAATAAATATACCAGTTAGTGTCATTGTTTAAAACAAAGCAGATGAAAATTAATTTGCAAAAAATAAATACACGCGGAAGTGGCTTTTTCGACATTTTTTCATTTGGGGGGATACGGTTAATACGGGGTATACTCTATTTCGTGACACCGGCATCACAGGTCACGTGCATTAGGTCACGTGCATTAGGCAGGCTTTAATACTTCGGACATCGTCAATGTAGGCTATCTCTCTCAATTGGTTGGGTATACGGACCCTGTAACTCCCACCAAATCCTGTTATATAGAATCTTCAAACATTTAATTAAACCGATAAATTATTGCGAAGTAACGTACCTTTCTGCCATCCTTCCTCCTCCCTTCCTCTTTTCTTCCTTCTCTCTCTCCCTCCTCCTTCCATTCTCTATCTCTCTTTCTCTCTGTCTCACTCTCTGTCTCTCACTGTCTTTCTCTCTGTCTGTCTCTCTCTCTCTATATATATATATTATATATATTATATCCGTCTGCATATATCTCCTTCTTTCTCTGCGCGCCGCTGAGCGCATAGCCAATCCCTTTAATTATGTCTTGCTGTTCTGTTCTGTTCTGTTCTTCCATCCATCACACGGAGTGAGAGAGGTTCATTGGAATGTGACCTGAAATAGAAAAAGAAATTTTGATCCCAGTCAGTTAACGTTCAGTGGAAGAGCTTGCAAGTCTTGTGTAGTCTAATTATTCTTGGCCTGCGACGGAAAGGCTGGTTGTAAAATGTTACAATGTTATGCATGGTTATTAGTCATGACAAGCAGGCAGATGGCTAAAGATTATAGAATTATAGTGAGGTGATGTTGCTGTTAATCATACATCTATGATTCATCACCTTGTGAGATAGACTGTTTCATTAGCTCATTAGCATATGCGCAGACCGCATTGTGTGCACAAAACTGCAGCCATTCACAAGCACTATATAATATACATGTAGCCTAGGGTGACAATTTCCAACATGCAAAAAAATTTTTTTTAATTTTTAAAGTCTCAGACTTCAAAAGTGTTCTCTATGATATCAGTACTACAGGTGAAAATTTTTAGGGAAATTTGAAAATGTTTAGAGGTGGCCCAATGACCTTGAACTTTCAATAGATTGGCCTACAAACAATGTTGAATATGTAATGGGCTAAATATTTTTTTGCTCCACCAATTACATCTCTAATGCTTATTTCAATGTTTGTTTGTTTGTATGTGCACATGTTATAGCGCCCCTTCAAGCTCTCTACTCAGAGGCGCTCCCGACTGCAGAGCGGACACTGTATCGGAGTTTCACGCCGAAGCGCTGAGCAATTGCGAGTGAAGGACTTGTCTAAGGTCCTTACGCGGCGACTTGAGGTGGCTGCAAGGCGACGAACATACCCACTACACCACCGCCATGGGCGGAGTTTATCAGGAGCTAGGGGGCTTCCCCCCAGAAGACCCAAATTCATTTTTTTTACCGTGCAAATGGTTTCTTTTCCCGGGCTTCGCCCCCCTAAGAAGGCTTTAGCCCCTCTAAGAACGGAAACCAAACTCTGCCTATGACCACTGTGCCCAATGTTCTCTGTAATCACTCATGACATGCTTAGGGTATTGTTATTATTTAATTAAAAATAAATAAGTCGATTTGAAAATTATACAAGAAAGTCTTGCGGGCATACTCATGTTAAATCGACTTGTGCGCCTGCTGAAAAGAAGTTAAGAAGATCCAATACCATTTTGAGTGCATGTGTCACTGCAGCATTCAACAGGACTAAAATTAGTGGCATACATGCGGCACACATTCTAGCAGCCAAAGGACAATCAATGGGCCGTGATACTGCTGAAATTGCTATCAATCAGAATTCCATAGACATCCTCAGCTCCATCATCATGAGACTTTTGTCAAAGAAATCTGTGCATGATGCATCGTTAGGGTTTGAAGTTCCGCATAAAGTTCATTGGGATGACAGGTTGTTGAAGCCTTTTACGTCACATAGGAACGCTGGCCTACTGTTCTGTCACCAGATGAAAGAACAACGAAATCTTAAAGGTTCCTTTACTGCCTAATGGGACAGGTGAAGCACAAGCTTCAGCCGTTTAACTTGCTTGAAAAGTGGAATTTAGCTGGCCGCATATGATCTATATTTTATATATTTTTCACACAACTTCTATCATCTACAGCAATGCTGGTCTTCAATCAAGAGCATGTGTTCTTCTGAAACACGAGTCTCAGAAACGGTAGATCTCCTCAGCTTGGTGATAGTGGGGATAGTCTTCAATACTCTGATGACAAACTCTCGCAGACCTACGAAAACACTGAGAGATTTGGATAGAGAAGTCGATACATTGCAATCTACCTCTTCCATCTTTCTTTCATCTGACTGCATTTGATCTGCAGCCTCCGTGAGCACAATGTATTTGTTCTTCAGGTAGATCTCAAGGCATTGGCACACAAAGCCAATGTCCAACGTAAGCTCCCTGGAATGACTTGTAACTGTTGAAGCAGTCCATTGCTCACAAGGCAGTAATTGAGACCGCTGTTACAGCAGAAATACACATCTTTTCGACCCATTTGAGGTATATGAGTGAAATGTTGGTTCGCCTGGTGTTGATTGATTCGGCTGTTTCAGATGACAGCGAGATTGCAATAGTAAAACGTCCGGGATATGATGAACCTCTTCGACATATCAGTTTATGTGCAGCAAGTAGCCTACCACTATACAAGAGCTGATTTTTTAAAACTAAAAACACTAAGAAACTCTTCAGTCCACTAGTCTGCACTAGATATTCTTGTAAACTTCCTACAACTACATGATCTACATCCAAGCAGAAATGGAGATAAAGGAAATCGTTCTCTTGGCTCGTCACTGAGCTGTGAGCCTAAATGTCGCGAATGATGTAGCTGAACTGGTATCACACTGATCCATTCTTTCCATGAAGTACTTACAAACCAAGAAGAACCAAGCAATACCTATACTCCAAGGGCTTATGAAACACAGGAGGTAATAGCCAGACTAAAAAATAAGCAACCATAAATGGACTTGATAAACAGTACTGGAATCAAATACCGATAGATGTGTATTTGCACTGTGTTTAACACAGACCATTAGGTCAAACTTCTGATGCGTTGCGCCAGCAATAAACATTCATGAATTAATTATTTTTAAATCATGCTTACTTATATAATGGTACATAATCATTTAAAAGGGTGAGACATGTGAAATTCAAAAATTATTTTTTAACTGTCACCCTAATGTAGCCTATATATAAAAGTAACTGTGGTCTAATCTTGTAGCTTCTTCTGTAACTTCTAAAGCACCGTGGCACCGACACAAAGAATGTAAGACGATGATGCGTCTGTACAAGAGGTACATTCCGAAGAGACAGAAAAACAGACAAACAGAGACAACTGAAGACAGCCAATGTATCGTATATATAACAGAAACGCACAGGCTACTCACCTGAGTGAACATATATACATATATAGGTCTACATAATTATATATGCATATATATATATGTATGTGTATACGTATATAGGCCTAAATACGCAGAAAATTAGCCGAAAACTGGGCCCCGTCATCGGATATGTTCTCTTAAACTCTCTCTGCAGGGCCAAGAATAATGTCTGGCAATCGTAGAAGCCGCGGTCTGATACCGGTATAGTGCATGGGTCTTGCGGTTTGCAGATTTGATGTATCGTTCTGCGGTTGAATAAAATTCAGTGGGAAATATATATATATATATTATGTATATATATTATATATATATTATGTATATATATATTATATATATATTATGTATATATATATTATGTGTATATATATATCTGCTCTGTCTATAGTGAATAAAGTAAGATTAACTATATAATGTGCACTCAGCCGACTCACACATCCTATTAATATAATTAAACTGCCATGGTGATAATTATTATAATAAGACGTTGTAACGTGTGCACGTGTTGATTGGATTGTATATATTTAGCTAACCAAACTTGGTTAATTGTTCATAGTTGGTGGTGGTGGTGGTGGAAAAGTAGCGAAAGTGTGACCAATGTGTGGAAATGGAGTGGTTTCTGCTAGTGAAATTTGGGCTTTTCGCCCCACCATGCCCCCAGGGGGATGGAATCGACCAATCCCTCCACTGGGTGGTCTTGGTGGCCTTTATGTCTAGGTGCAAGGTTTCGGGTCCATAGCTGGGAACCTGTGAGCTTACATTCTGTACATAGGCTTAGATCTATATACGTAAATAGAGTAATCGTAATCTCGAAACTTCTACAGCGCCCACAAAAGCCAAGTCGCGGGAACCAGCTTATTCACAGGCTCTCAATCAAAACAAAAATAGGCAGCGGGTCAAGTCTGGAGAGTCAGGCAGGCAGATAGATGGACGGCTAAGGTGGGTGATGTTTAGAGTTGAAATGACGAGGTATGTGATGAGAAGAGGAAGAATGAGGATAGGATTTGTGAAAGAGCAATGTTTTTAGTTTTGAGTGAAAGACCTGTGGGGAGATAGCGAGAGGTGGAGTTTTGGTGAGTTCGTATGATGGGTCGGAAGTTTACCGTAGTGCTGGCGGAAGTTTGTTCCAAAGAGATGGAACGGCAATGGCTATGGAGCGGTTTGCGAATTTCAGTGATGAAGTGATGGGAGGGCGAAGCAGTGTAATGGAGGATGAGGAGCGTGTTCAACGAGGTGGCTGGATGGTGAACAACTGACGAAGGTATAGAACGGCTGGGATGATTGAAGTGTATTGTAAGTGAGTGAGAGGACTTTGTATTCGATGCGTTCAGGTATTTTGAGCCAGTGAAGTGATTTCAGGACAGGAGTAATGTGGCGACGTTTGGGGTTTTTCGTCACTGCACGGGCGAGGACATTCTGGATAGCCTGGAGGCGGTTAATTTGGGTTATATCAATGTTTAGGAAGAGAGAGTTGCAGTAATCAAGTTTCGCATGAGCTATGGCTATTGTGGATGCAGTTTTAAAGTCGAGCATAGGTCGGATTCTGCGGAGATCTCGTATGTGCATGAAACAAGTGCGGGAAAGTTGGGTTATGTGGTCGGAGAAGCTAAGATGCTGGTCAAAGATTACACCTAGGTTTCGGCCAGGAGAATTTGCGGAGAAAGTGTGGTTGGAAGAAGAGTCATTGTTGAAGGAAATGGAGGGATCTGGAATTTTCTTGAGTTGTTCTCTGAGGCCTATTAGTATAAATTCCGTCTTGGAGTAGACTATAATTATTTCGTTACATGCATGTATATGTAGGCCTACGCTCTCATATATATATATATATATATATATATATATATATATATATATATATGTAGGCCTACTCTCTCATATATATATATATATATATATATATGAGAGCGTAGGCCTACATATACATGCATATATGTATATATATATTCGTCATACACATACATGAATACGTGCATATAATGTATACGTTGCATTAGTGCATAAAGAATATATATACAAAGACTAGGTTTTAGTCATACATGCATGTTTAGCAAAATGCAACTTGGACTACAATTTGACGCCAAGAAGTCTTTGTTCAGTTCCTAACCAATGGGCTGCTTGTAATAAAGCCCAGCCCCTGATCAAGTGGTCCGTCCCTTTCACGCGTTTCTCAGAAGACCGACTGAAACAGATTCGTCGAAAGGTGTCACATGTGCATACTGTGACCATCGTTTGTACAAGTGGGAAATTGTAGACAACAGTTACTTCCTGTTGGTATACAGTGGTTGCCGATCATGAGTTGTTGAGTTGTTTGGTCGTGTATAGTTACCATAGTGTATACAGTTGACCTGCATGCCATGGAGATGACGTGAGCCGTTGAACTTCTGCGGGTTTTATCTGCTCTATGGGATGATTAATAGGCCTCTCTGCTATATAGACATATACATGCGCACATGAACCCAAACACGCACACATATCTCGTATTAACTATATATAGCGCAGTCATAGTATTCATCTTCGTATTCTTTATTTCAGATTGCTTTATATATACTTATTTCGGAAGTTTCCTCTGTTTCTTCTGTTTCTCATTTGTATTCTTCATGTATACAATTTCCTGATTTTAAATCATCATCATGATCATCATGGATTTTAGATTTTAAAATATCAAGATTTTGCCATTTAAGAAAGATTTTAAAAGTGAATTTTGAAACAACGAATAATAGCCTATGATATTATAATTCTGTAGACCTACTCCGCATTTGTCATTTCTTAGTTTAACCTATTATCCTATGATTATGTCATGACAGTTCTAAATGTGACCAGGAGACCATAATTGTTGCATTCTTAATGTGATCCGGGTCAGCGCCTCTATAATAGATTGCAGGATGATCTGTAACTCAGGCCATGCATACCCGACCCTTTAACTGACATATTAAACTTCTTACTCAATTGTAATCCAACAGATAATCGATAGACTACACGTATGCTTAAGAGGCATACCATAATTATTGTAAACCTCACACTGTACTTCCATACAAGTCGTTGTTTACATAGACCTACCTACATCAGGGCTGTAATCAAGGGTATACGCGGGTATACAGCGAATACATACTTACTTCACAAAGGATATTTAGGTGTATTTTTCATGAAATTCGGAGCGAAAGACTAAAAAAGGTCATCAGATTTTTCGGACGGGAAAGTGGGGAATTTTTGGGCGTATGAGTAAAAAAAAGACAAAGAACAAAAAGGTCATCAGATTTTTCGGGCGGGAAAGTGGCCTAAGTGGCGGAATGTTTGGGAGGATGACAAAAAGTCATCAGATTTTTCTCCCGGGGAAAGTGGAGAAATTTTTGGGCGGATGACTAAAAAAAGGTCATAAGAAATACGCACCAAAAAAGTCTATTTTTTCTCCCAGTCAGCGTGTACTCACATATTAGCTTTCGATAATAGGCTGCCTCAAAATGTGGCCGTGATATAGGCCTACATTATTATATAATATTTTTTTCTTATCCCGCGCTTTTAGTGCAGAGTTGTTTCTATCAAAGTTATTCCAAGATATTTTTCATATAACTAACGAAGAAAACTTTTCACAATTGTTATATTTTGTTGTTGCATTTTGTGCTGTTCCGCAAATCCGTCTGACTCCGTTTGCTATACCTCTGAATAGGTTAAATGAGTCCTTTGGCTGAACTACGTTGCAGGGCTGTCATTGACTGTCGCGTATTACATGTCGCTACTCCAGTACAATAGGCTATAGGCCTAGGAGAATCGACTTCCAATGTGTCTTCAATGTTTCAGTTGTTCTTTCCTCTTAGCAAAGGCACCCATCATCTCCCATTCTCCCTGTCTTATACGGCATCACATGCTGTCTTACATTCTTCAGTGACCTATATGTATTCATGTACATGTATGTGTAGGCACATGTGTTAATTTTTTATTCTGTGTTATATCTTCAGGTTGTAACGAATGTCTTTCATGCAGTTGGAAAGGCATTCTACGGTCTCGCTGAGGCTCCTGTGTATCGCGAGAGACGCAAGGGAAAGCCGAGGACCCAGCACAACTCTAGTCTGTGCCAGGCATGTGCGGACAGAGTCTGCAAGGAAGGTATTTGCCAGTGAAAGAAGACACTTCCCTTCGTCAACGAGGATGAGAACCAACCACCGAAGCAGACAGACCTAAGTTACATCCAACAGCATTACAATTCTGGACGTCTTCGCTTCTGATCTTCTAAACCGAAATCCGGTGTTTTACCTAGTTTTGTGCATGCATTTCCTCTGTCATACCATTTGCTGGCTGTAAAAATGCATTTACTCGTCTCACGTTTTTCGGTGGAAGAGGGTCGTGTGTATTTTGTATAGGCCGTCCGTTTAGAACTAGGCCTAAGTGCCTGGCTTTGTTGAATTGGTGTATATGATCTTCAGCTGAATAGTCTATTTTTTGCGCAACCCGGATGCAAGTCTTGAACTGGCGAGCCTTACTTTAATCGTCGGGACTTCGCCCTTGAGACTTCGCCCTTGAGACTTCGCCCTTGAGACCACGTGCAGTTCGTATACTTTCATTTTGGCTTATGTATACGTACTATACTTGCATTCAGCTTTGTTTTTGTGAGCGCGGTAGTATGGTCGAGTATCTGTCAAATGTGCTTCGTGCTGTTATAGGTCAACAACGAATCTAGTTACAGAACATCACATTCAAGCAAGCACTTAGAAATACCACTATTATAATAGGCTGGAATAATAATAATAAAATGCATTAAGCTTTATTGAGCAATATTTATTGTCTGTTCATTTTCCGCATTATCTATAATATTCTATATTCTAACTATTGTTGGCGAGGTCTACTTATTTCTTGGCGTTGAATTTCACAATGTATCGAAATGTGTACTCCTATGTAGCATGTATTAACTTAATTTCGCGTTAACTATTATATTTAATAAATCATGTGGTAAAAATAATCGTAAATATTAATTTAAGACCTGCTAAACAATCGAGGCAGGTCGCATCCTAATTATTATCTGTCACTAATGTTATCGAATGATCTTGATCTAGAAAATTATCTCATTAGTCTATATTATTTCATTTGTGTAGAAAAGTTGACCATGATTTTTTCTGTGTAAGCTAAACATTGAATTTTGTAAAATACATCGACAGCAAGCTGAACAGTGTCGGCAGCATAATGCATAATGCATATTACTTACTAATTACGTCGTCTAGTATGGTTTTGGATCAGAATAGTAAGCTAAACAATGTCCTCATCCATGTGGCCATATTTCACAGATTTTTACCTTGTGTGTTCAATGTTCATGTTAAACACAAATGACTGCTTTTCGCACACTATGGAAATCCTACTTTCGCTGATTGTCGATAAAACGTCAAAACTTAGACTTAAGAGAGAAGTTTATTTGGTGAAGTTGTATGCTGGTTGATTGGTTAAAAGTAAAACAGTCGACTTGTGTTTCGAAAGATGCAGGCTTTTGAATTTAGAACAGCTGATCATCGTGACTTCACCACATGACCAAAGGATGCGAAGACAATGGATGATGAGGGTATACGAGAAATCGTTGAAATTGCGTTGGCCATTTGAGAGGTCATAGCAGTGCATCGCAAAAACACAGGGGCTTCTATCCCCCCTAAGCAACCGGGCGCAATCCATTTTCTTCCCCCCTTTTCTGGACCGGCCTTTCTCTATGTATGCAATATAAT
Organism: Lumbricus terrestris; assembly: GCA_949752735.1. Lineage (NCBI taxonomy): Eukaryota > Metazoa > Annelida > Clitellata > Crassiclitellata > Lumbricidae > Lumbricus > Lumbricus terrestris. The sequence continues at coordinate 25,684,930 of OX457036.1, forward strand.
GCAATCTAGCGCATGCCCTCCTCTAGTGCGGGAATGAAGGTTTGTTTGGAGAGGGACAAACGATCATCCAGCAGACGATCGCCGAAGCATGTTTAGCGCCGAGAAGGGACCTGGTATGGGGAGGGGAATGTGCCCCTCCCCATAAGAAATTTTTGCGATTTCCGCATTGCAATTTCAGCATTTTAAGCTGTCCTCTTAGCAAAATTACTCTACTGTTTCAGTGGAGGAATTGCTGCCAAAATTGGGCAGCAATATGTTTTGCGCCTCTGATCAGTGTGCACTCGAGAGGCTTTACATAAATTTTTAGAGCACAATGCAATACAATAAAATACAATGTAGGTCCTACATTGTAAGCCCACGTAATAATGATGTTGCTTTACTAAGTGTTCAAGGATTAAATTTGACTGTCTGAAATTTGAAAGATAGCATTGGAGAGAAGCCATTATTTTAGTTGTGCAAAATAATATTTGTATTAACATTATTTTTTCAATTATAATATATGATTGTATTATTTATTGAAAAATTTAATAGTAAAAACATAATTCTTTTCTTTAGGTCTGCTGCCTCTCGGCAGGTCCAGATGCCCAACGACGCCACTCTTCTCGGTGTTGTGCCTTTTCTTTAAGTTTCCCATATCCATCCTTCATCATCCAGTCCAAGAACTTTTCCCTCGGTCTTCCTCTTCCCCTCTTCCCCTCCATTTTGCCCTCCACTATGTCTCTTTGCAAGGAGTTGCCTCTCAGTATATGTCCCATCCAGTTCTTCTGCCTTGTTCTAATTGTATTCATCAAGGATCTTTCCTCTTCCACCTTTTTCAATACTTCTTCGTTTGATTTATGCTCTGTCCAGCTGACCCTTTCCATCCTTTTCCATATCCACATCTCGAACGCTTCTATTCGTTTGACATCCTCCTTTCTCATCGCCCAGGTCTCTGCTCCGTACAGTGTGACGCTCCAGATCAGTGCCTTGACCATTCTTTTCTTGATGTCTCGATTCAATCCTCCTTTCAATAGCTCCTTCCTTTTCGTGAACGCTTCTTTCCCCATCGCTATCCTCTTCTTGATTTCTTTGTGGCACTTCGCATCCTCCGATATTAGGCTTCCGAGATAGCAAAATTCAGTGACTTGCTCCACTTCTTCTCCATTGATTGTTATTTTCATATTCTTTTCCCCTTTTGCTTCTCTACTTATTCTCATTACCTTCGTCTTTTTGATGTTTATCTTCATCCCATATTCTTCGCTGGTTCTGTTTAGTTCATCCATTATGTGTTGTAGGTGCTCTTCTTTGTTTGCCAGCATTGCTTGGTCGTCCGCAAATCTTAGCGCCTTTATCATATTTCCTCCAACCTTTATTCCTTCTTCCGTGTCCTGTAGTGCTTCCCGTATTAGCTCTTCGATGTAAAGATTGAATAGTATGGGTGAGAGTGGACACCCCTGCCTCACACCTCTTCCTATTTGTACTGGCTCCGATAGTTCCCCCTCTATCCTCACTCTTATCCTCTGTCCCATATACAGGTTTCCTATTAACCTTCTGTCTCTCCAATCCACTCCCATCTTCCTCAGGATTGTCATTAGCTTCCTCCAGTCTACCCTGTCGAACGCCTTTTCGTAATCCACAAAGCATATGTACACTTCTTGGTTGTTTCCCAGACTTCTTTCCGTTAGTATTCTCAAAGCTCCAATGGCGTCTCTCGTTCCTCTACCCTTCCTGAACCCGAACTGATCGTCCCCAAGACATCCATCTGCCTCCGCCTTTGCCTGCAGTCTCCTTGTCAGCACTCTTAGCAGCACCTTCGAAGCATGGGTCAGCAAGCTTATCGTACGGTAAACATAATTATAATTTCATTCATTCTTCGCATCTTACTGCGTTCGCCTTTTTCTTTAATGGTATTAGTATTGTCTGCAGGAAGTCGTCTGGCCACATTCCAGTTTTGTAGATCTCCTGACAGATTTGGATCATTTCATTCATTGCCTTTTCTCCCAAATCCTTTAATATTTCCGCTGGTATGTTATCGATACCTTCAGCCTTGTTGTTTTTCATTTCCGCGATAGCTGCTATTATTTCCTCTTTCAAAACATAATTATAATCATGTAATAGGAAATTTTTTATAGTATATTAATGTTATAACAGTTCATGTATATTTCAAAAATGCAGATAGTAGCCTAACTAAAAACTCAAAGTGTATAAAGTGTATACATTTTGCTAAAAACTATTAGGCCTGCCATTTTGTCCAAATTTATATGGAGGGGAAGCATTTTCTGGGGATCTTCCTTTACTATCTTCCTTTAGTGATGCCTAGATTGAACGCTGCCCTCCATGTCCGACCTTCCCCCCAACCGGCGTGAATTTTGGCTGTCTTCTGATTCCCCCCCCCCTATTTTTCACTGGGCGCAAGCTGCGCCCGCCATGTATAGGGATAGAAGCCCCTGCAAAAACATGCTGGTCCATTATAGCGCTGCAAAAATATGTCTGCGGGACACGGTGGCCGATCTGTTTAGAGTGGTCGCTTTGTGATGCGGAGATTGTGAGTTCGAACCCCATCCTCAATTCCTCATTCTCATGTGGGACGGTTACAGTGTAAGGACCTTGAACAAGTTATTCACCCACACTTGCCCAGGGTCAGCCATTGATGTTTGGTCGTTGATTTGCGATGCATAACACACACGCACGCACACACACACACACACACAAACACACAAGCACACACGCACAACAACAACAATAATAATAAAATAATAATTGCGTGTGTTGTTTTGTAAATTAGGGCATTGTAAGCCGATACTCTGTAGGTGAGAATGCTTAGTATAGTTAGACGTGTATGCCTATACCCGTGAATTGAGGGTGGCGCCACCTATGCATTCATGTTGCTATGACGTAGGAGAGTATGCTGACATACTCACTATGCGTTCTTTTCATATCGCGATTGTGTTGTGCATGATCTAAGGAGGATCGAACGCTAGCAGAATTTGCAGGAAGTTATTATCTTCGTTGTTTTGAGGTCAATCTGTTAGACCTCAGAAGGAAATCAGTATTATGTTCGAGTTAAATCTTTTTCAAATTGGTATCCTAGCAATTGCCATGCGCTATTGACCTGTGGCATACATTTGTCCAAGGTTCGTAAGTTAGGGTGGGGTGGGGAGGGCGCAGGGCGATAAACTTAAAATTACTTTTTTCAACGGATGGTCGTTGGACCTTCGCTTTCGGTAAACAATTCATCTGCTGGCATTTTAATACGTGTATAATCGACAGTTTGCGTTTTGCTTCTTAAACTTGTGCAATTTTCTGAATAGCCTGATGGCTGTACAGAAGGAATTATGCTTAGAATTTGCTTTGTTTTCGTCCTAATTGTGATTCATGTTCGCATAATTTTGCATGCATGTTTATGAATAATTCGCTTTTCGTTTTCTAGTTGACGTTCATCTGTATAGGTCGAAAGTCCATCGTGTAACTGGCTACAATGTGACTTACAGGTGCACTAGAGGCACTGTCTTAATATAGATTAAACTCGAGTACTCGACATCTTGTCAGTGATTAAAACGGGACATTTAAGGACATGTCGTTTGCTGGCTGTGTATAACTTATGCCTTTGCTTTCTGTTCCGCTGGTAGCTACAATGATTATCAAGTGCATGTGAAGCACATGTATTATAAGTACGTAACATGAATAATGAATAGACCTCTAGGCCTATACTATTATCTATACATGAAAATTATAGATCTATAGGCCTAAGAGTAGGCTATTGGCCGTTGGTCCATCTTCTGTTAAAACGCTTAACCCTTGATTCGGTTTCAGTTTCGAGATATTTTCAGATATAGGCCTATAGCCTGTCAAACGAAAGTCAATGACTACAATTATTATGACACTATTCGTATTTTGTAGACAAGCGGATATAATTATGATAGGCGCCTAGAAACAGACCAAATAATAGGCAATAACGAGACAGACAAACAGACAGACAAATAAATGTTCCATATAATCGCATCAATTCTGATTAATAAATCTTAGAAGCAATTCTGTTGTTTTTTAAAGTCTAAGAAATTAGCTTTTAATTACAATTAATTGACACTGTATAAGCTTTGCATGTGCATGCTCTTAGTTGTCCGATGCAAATAAAATTATACGTTCCAACTGATTTACTTACTTTTGGAGTTTTCTGTGCAGTGTTTTCTGTCAACAACCAGACATTATTAGTCGCTGATTGATTCTTAATTAATAGAGTTTCATCCATTGTGTCGTTTTCTGTTGAAAGAAATTCTACAAAGCAGCAGACAGGTGGCGCCACGTGTAAAAAAAAGACGAGGTTACGAATTGGGAAATGATCGAATGGAGTTTTGAGGAATGGTGAAGAGAAAAGAAACATACAATCAACAAATACGCACTCACACACACACACACACACACACACACACACACACACACACAGGCACATACAAACACAAACACACACACTCTGTGACACACACACGGATACACACTGACATTTCACATGACCCACACACACACACGCACACACACACGCACACACACATATACGGATACACACAGACATTTCACAGGACCCACACACACACGTGCACACACATATATACGGATACACACAGACATTCAGGCACAAAATCAGACCCCCATGCAGAGCCTTGAGATTTGGAGATTACATTAAAGGGACGTAACTGATTATTGGGGCGTGGTGGTGTAGTGGGTATGTTCGTTGCCTCGCAGCCAGAAGGTTGCAGGTTCGAATCCACCTCAAGCCGCCTTGTAAGGACCTTCACTCGCAATTGCTCATGCGCTTCGGCGTGAAACTTCGATTCAGTGTCCGCACTGTGGTTGGGAGCGCTTCTGAGTAGACATCTTGAAAGGGCGCTGTATAGCAAGTGGACATACATGCAAACATACATACATACATACATACATACATACATACATACGTGCGTAGTGCGTACATACATACATACATACATACATACATACATACATACTTACATACAGAATGTTTCTCTTATACAGTATACCAGTGATTCCCAACCTGTGTGCCGCGGCACACTAGTGTGCCGCGAGACTTTTGCAGGTGTGCCGCGGGAAAAATCTAATATGTTGTTAATTAATAATGATTCCAAACAAAACATCCGAAAACATCATCACTGCAATACCAAAACTTAAGTCAGTTAGTCTTGATGTCTCACACTGTAGCAGGTTAGGATCTTCAAATGAAGTCTTGATTGTTTTCCCACATTCAATGAATCTCAGTCAAAGAAGAAAATTGCGCTTGAAATACTAAATTCATTGATAGATCTACAACAAGCAGTACACAGGCCCGCCGAGAGGGGGGGACAGAGGGGGCAAATGCCCAGGGGCCCGGCGACTTTTAGGAGACCGGAGGGAGCCCGGGCTACAGTAATTACAATATGTTTGATTACTTTCATATGTTGATTACGGGCGGCGGGCCCAACCGATATCACTTAGCCTATTGTTTGTAGTTTATGTTGTTTTAAATAGGCCTATAGCCTAATAGGCTATTACTGTTACATAACTACTAATGCTGTCAAAGCGGTTCGGATAATGAGCGGGACTTTGGATGCTCTAGAGGCATGGATGTCATCCAATAGACTACGCTTGAACCCATCTAAGACAAAATTTATTTGGTTGGGCACACGGCAGCAGCTTGCCAAGCTTGATCTATTTTCTCTTGCATCTGAGTTTCCTGGCTTTGTCTTTGCAACCACGGTTCATGACCTCGGTGTCCAACTTGACCAAGAACTAACTTTTGCTCCTCAACTTCACCGTCTTGCTCGAGACTGCTATTATCAGCTGCGCCAGCTTCGCACTGTCATCCGTTCTCTTACGTCTGCTGCTACTCTTACTTTAGTGCATTCTTTCGTTACATCTCGCATCGACTATTGCTCTTCGCTCTACATTGGCCTCCCATCCAGCAGATTGACTTGTCTTGACCGGGTGTTGCGCTCTGCTGCACGCCTAATTGGGAAAATCCCTAAATATGATCATGTCTCAAACTACATGCTTGAGGTACTTCACTGGCTCCCTATTCGCCAGCGTATCGAGTTCAGGGTAGCTGCATTGGTATGGCGATGCTGTCAGGGCCTTGCCCCAACTTACCTCCGTGAGCTATGCAGCTCTACATTGGGTATCCATGGACGTCGTCAGCTACGCTCTGCTGATAGGGGAGTCCTCTTAGTTCCTTTTGCTCGTACTACTACCATGAAGGATCGAGCCTTTTCTGTGGTTGGACCAGTGGTCTGGAATGGCCTTCCTTTTGAGCTACGCCTACACCCTGGAACTCTACCAGGATCCTTCCTTACTAAACTTAAAACTGTTCTTTTTGTGCGCGCTGGAGTTGGGAGCGCTTCTGAGTAGTTTTTCTTGAAGGAGCGCTATATAAATGTCCGAATGAATGAATGAACTACAGCTGTTTAATTTTCAAACAACTGTCCATTAGCCTTCCTTACTTATCAGTGTTTTGCCAAAGAAAACGCTCACTTCCGTCTCAGAACGTTCTTCTACTAAAATATAGGCTTTGCGTTAACAGATTTCAATCAAAGAACAAATCTAAATGATAAATTTCTCTCGCAACGATGGAATATTTTATAAATACACATCTGGAGTACAAAAACGAGAAAAGGCTATTAAGTTTGAAAAGGCAAAAGTTGGTAGGCTTAAAGGCGCACACTATTTCAATTCTTCTCAAAAGAAGGCAATCAGAGCCAGTAATTAGGTATATACTCCTAGGCCTACATCGATTGATTCTAGTGAATTAAACGTGCCTGCATGATAATGGTATAATTAAAACTGAATGGGTGAAAATGAAGTTTGTGATGTTAATATCTTAATTCCAGAAGAAGACATTATAAATAAGAATAATTAATATGCTGAAATTATAGAAACTGTAAAAACCTTTTGTTTTGATGTTGGTACACTGCCGCCATGGCCTGCGTTTAGGCCTATATGAAACGATTGAGACGATAATTAGTCTATAGGCTGCCATAACCTTATAAGAAACGGTCCTCCAAGACATTCGGACAATTTTCCAGGCGATGAAGTAGGAGCATTTCCGAAGTGCATGTTTAGGTTCGCAGACAAGATGGAGAACTACCAAGATGTTATATAAGAGATATATTGTTGCAGTTAAATCCAGAAAGGTTGCTTGTTGATTGGCATTTTATTTGAAAACTGATTCTTACCATTAAGAATTGATTACAATCATAAATGTAAGCATTAGCGTACATTAATACCCATCCATACTGTTGTTATTTTTTATTTGTTTTGTTGTTGTTGTTGTAAATTTGCTTTAAAGGCCTAAAGATAGTTTGGGGCCCGTGATTGCTCAGCCCAGGGGCCCGGAATTTCTGTACTGCCTGGCAGTACAGCATCACTTCCTTTTGCTTGCAATTTATGCTGTTTAATCAATCAGTCCATTTGTAATCGACGAAACAACCAACTCTTACAACCGAGGATGAAGAACAGTTCATTGATTTACGAAAATGACAGATTTTATATGTCAACATAATCCCAAAAGAGTTTGGATGAGTTTTGGCTTTCCATTCAGAAATCATATCCTTCGATCAATTCAAGAGCAGTCAAAGTCCTTGATCTGCCATTTGCATCTTCGTGGTTTTGTGAATTTAGATTTTCAGCTTTAACTGAAATCAAGTGTAAAAGGAGGAGAGAGCCTACTTCTTGGAATTGACATGAAATGCGAGTATGATTGTCGTCTCTGGAGCCTCGTTTCAATTTGATCTGCTGACTGACTAGACTCACTAGAGTAGGCCTATCATTAGACAACAAGAACATTAAAATGACAAATAGATTTTAAAAAAGGTAATTATTATTAAGTGTGCCGCGGAAATTTTTGATCTTTCTTAGTGTGCCGCAAGCCAAAAAAGGTTGGGAATCACTGCAGTATACACACTGCAACTTCCAAAAGTTATTATACTAGCCTCTATAGGAAAGCAGGTAATCAGTCAACATCAGTCTTAGCCTAAATCAGCCAACACCAGTCTGAAATCAGTCAATAACAGTTTTAAATCAGCCAAAGTCTGACGACGCTTGAGCCGTGTGCCGATCACAGTCAGATCATGAGTCAGAGGAATTCAAATGAGCTTTAAGGAAGTAGCTATATACCTACGGCTGTTTGAAAAGCTTGCCTGTGTATTAATGTATGCAGTGGCGTAGGCAAGGAGAGTTTCGGGAGTTAAACCTCCCCCATTGGCTCCGGAAAAGGTTTCTTAAGGTTATTTTTCCATTTCAGCAAGAAAAAATAGCAAAAAACTGGGTTTCCGGCCATAAAACCTCCCCCATAAAAAATTCCTGGCTACGCCACTGAATGCATGAGTGGAGATTATCATAGAGTAGGCTATTCGTCTTATAAGGTTGTCTTCTATATAATGTCATAGACGACATTGAAAAGATAGCTCAGCTTTATGGTTACCGAAACGTTTAAGATTAAGAATTTGTTTGGACTATGGGAAATCTGGGTCGCTTCCTGGTGTAGACCGATTGAAAGCTGTCGACGGGTTTAGCTTTCGATGTCGTTTGAGGAGGATATGAACATGACAATATTGAACACGTGCGTGAACATGCTGTGAAATAGGATATAGGCCTAATAAGAATAACCACAGTTTTAGGCGGTCTCTTGTGGTGGCAATAGTTTGCATGCAGTTTAAAATAACCTATTCTGTTTAAACTCAAACGATAATTACATAGGCAGATGGATAGTTAAATAGTTATGCGGTATCATATTTTATTAGTTGCATTGAAAAGCGATACTGCGGTTAATCGGTCCAGAAAATGTACAATGAAGACAGGATACAGATTACAGAAGACCAGTAGCATAAAAGCTACTACTACTGCATGCCACTGCTAGCGTAATAGGCTACAGTACTGCTACCAGTCATCATCATCATCATTATCATCATCGTCGTTGTCGTCACTATCATCAATACCATTATTTTTTGCCTCGAGGTAGGCCTGCATAAGATCCTCCGTTGTTGATATTCACAATATTATCATTTTTTCTTTTCATCATTCAATATCGATACAAAAAAACTGCGTTTAACTAGGAGAGCAGTGACTATTGACTTAAATGAACATCGAATTGGAAACATCGTTTTACGTCTCGTATATGTCTATTGATATTAAAATTTCTTCTACTTTTTACATTTCTTTAACACTAGGTCGTTCAAATCCCTCAGTGGGCAAAATATTATCCGAAGACTGTTGCTCAGTGGCAATTCAATGCGAACGGATTCGAGTCTCCACACATGGTGGTATTTGCAGTTTAACGTCACTGTGTGGTAACAAAGACCATTAGCGACGCCCTCCTCCTTTAGCCAGGCTTGGGTCTGGCACTGGCAGAGTGCAACCAGTGGCGGAGTTACCTCCACTCATGCCACCAGTTCACCTTATGGACATTGAGGAAGTCTTTTACAGCGTCATCAATGTTCTTGTATGGTTCGCTGTGTGTGTGCGTGTGTGTGTGTGTGTGTGTGTGTGTGCGTGTGTGTGTGCGTGTGTGTGTGTGTGCGTGTGTGTGCGTGTGTGTGTGTGTGTGCGTGTGTCCGTGTGTGCGTGTGTGCGTGTGTGTGTGCGCGTGCGTGTGCGTGTGCGTGTGCGTGTGCGTGTGTGTGTGTGTATGTGTGTGTGTATGTGTGTGTGTGCTGAACATGCATTGAAAGGCGGGCAACATGAAAAACAGCTGCAGAGCATAAGCCTAGTATTGTATGAATACAATTACAAAATACAATGGCAGTTATCAAAGCGCACTGTTTACGATACTTTTACGGTCGTTCCAAGTCAAACGGAAGTCGAAACTCGTGTAATCAGATGTATGGGAGCGGTTAAAAAAATCATTTGACCCAGAAATCAAGTTGAAGCAGAAGAATTTCAAATTTAAACCTGAATTTCTTTCGAGAACTCGTTCAAGTGACTAAACTCATTTTCTGTGAATTTATAACTTTCCGACAGATTTTGAACCGACTGTCCTTTGAACCTTTGAACCTTTGTCTCTGTCTATGTAGGTCATGGAAATGCAAGGCAGAAAATTTAGAGTACTATGTTTATTTCTATAGAGCAGTGGTTCCCAACCTTTTTTGACTGTCGGGCCACTTTTTCTAAGTTGGAGGACACGAGGGCCACTTTTTCTTAATTGAAGAACATTAGGGGGCCACAAGGCTAAAATTTAATTAACTAAAGGCAAATAAAATTGTTATAATGAAATCAAAAAAGACTGTTTGATGCGATTTATTAACGTTCAAATAAAATAATCTGCAATAGAAAAGAGCTATATAATTATTCTATCATTTGTCAATTTTTACATATATTTTCTTAAGTATTCATTGAGATGCTGCGGGCCATTTTTGTAGGCCAGGCGGGCCACTTTTGGCCCGCGGGCCACGGGTTGGGAACCGCTGCTATAGAGACTTCTAAACGTAGGTTTCTGACTTTCACTGTGTGTGTATCATTCGTATCATTAGTGCTTTACTGCGAAAACTTTTGTTAAAAACCTAAAAGTAGTAGTTATAAAAATAAGCGTTAATTTTCCATGGGGGAAAGTGCCCCTCCTGCCCCTATGTGCCGGCGCCCATGACTACAACTACGATTACGACCATGTATACCAACATCAACCATGCAGTCGCCACAGATCGGCCTCTGCTCTTGTTCTATTAACGGATATTGCGACTTGACAACCACGACAAGGAAGCAGCGCACAGAAACATAGATTGTGGCTCAGACCATCACACGAGGAGTCCTCTATCGCACTGTAACCATTTCCTGCTTGAAATTCGATGCCATATCCGCCAGCAGGCATTTTTATATTCTGATATATTTGACCAAGCAGTCCAAGCTGTCAGAGTATTTTGATGTGTTGCCAATAATTAGTCGCCAGGTCGTGTATTGTGTTGTATTTAATCATTTATGAAGCGGCCCTGGTGGAGTGAACCGTTCAGAGGCGCTCCCAGTGCGCAAGGCCCCACGAGAAGAAGCAGGTTTTGATAAGAGGCCATGCAGAAGAGAGAAAACTGATTGAGGACGAAGTATAACTAAATTCAGCCAGATATTTGGGGCAAAGACCTCGCTGAGCCTTAAGGATCAGAGTGAGGATCTTTAATTGTGTGTGAGCACGCGGGGAGGAAGCCGATAAAGTTCTTCAAACATAATGGTAGAGATACGAGAGTATTCTGGAAGGCGGGCAATCAGTCTAGCGGCTGAGTTGAGCATCGACAAAATATATGAAAGACGAACTTTAGGAAGACCAGTGAGAAGAGAAGTTTAAGAAACCCTCTTTGATATCAGAAGCCGGGAGTCGAGCTTTGAACTCAAAACCCGTGTTCCAACTTTTTAGATTGAGCATTTTTTCAGCGGCTGGATAACAGAGAAAGAGATCCTGAACGGACGGATGTTGACTCATGACGCTCTGGGATGATTCAAGTTCAAGTTCATTTTATTTTTTACACATCAGTCGTCAATGCTTACAAAATAATTCGATTATTCCCAAACTCAATCTGGAAGGCAAAAAGCTCAAGTGAGCATGTCGAGTCCACTTTACATAATAATCAAAAGATTAGATCTACACGTAAATTATTTGACCGTCATTTAAAAGTATCTGGTAAGATAACTTGTATCATGCAGGCTAAGTTTAAAACCAATTACTGATTCTCCTTAAGGATTACAACAGTATTTGAGCCTCATTGTGATTATACATTTATAAACAGTCGTTCAAATGGCAAAAAAAAAACAGATGAGCTATCAGCGATTGCCGCATAAATATTATGGATGGTGCTAAATGTCGAACATCATTGGACTATTGCATCGGTTGGCATAACAGTGGAGAGTAAATTGGAAGAGTCATCAATGGCAATTCCACTGCAGGATGACCTGGAAGATCCCCAGCAACATACAAACAGACCAGAACAGTGCCAACAAATTTATAGATCACCCAGTTATGCATATGAACATTTATATAGCTGCTTTACATAAACCTTATAGAGACGCTGAGCATGAATAGGCCTACCCTTGTAATCATACAGATCCAAAATCGTCCATCTTCACTTAATTAATTATTATATTAAAAATGTATCTTGAGCTGCTGCATTTAATTTATACACTTCTTGTACGAATTGTATTGACAGACGCAACTAGCATAGTTATATTTGACTATATATACGATGCTGAACACATTCTTTGGATCTCGGTGTGACGAGTTAAATATCGATCATGTCATTTCATCGACGTCTGAGTCTGGTCATTTGCCACCGAACCCAGTTCAATGGCGCCATCACAAGGCGGCGTTTAAGAAGCCCGCCATGAGGTCGCACGTGTTGTAAAGGGACGAGTCCAAGAGAGATAGCATGGGAGTGTTGTCTCGTATAAAAGCGACGTTTAGACTGAAGGGAGTGATTGTCTGACCAAGTACCGTCTGTGGCGTGTGTGTGTGTGAAGTCATTCGTCCGTTTGCAAATCTCTTCGCTGTGACTTCGAACAACATCGATATCTGTGAGTAGACCTATAATATATTATGGTGTCGTTAGTGTTAAGACTTTAGAGAATATAGGCCTACCTGCTGTTTTTTCTGGCTCTGCGCTTAATGAAATTTTATATGCGTCTGACCTTTGTTGTCGGAGTCGTACTTGGGAGTGTCTCTTGCGGGATGGAAACTGAGTTCTTTTATCTTGCGAAAATACAGGATGTAAGAGAATAAAAATATCCATCGTTGAAACGGGGGAGAGAAACTATTGTAGAAGTTCACAATATGTTTCCGAGTGCAAGTAGTTTGAGTAATAATTTTGAAGAGGCCCATAGTCTTCGAAAACTTTGCATTTGCCAAGAACCATTTGCAAAATATGCTTGCTTCTCCAAATGAACTTCAACATGTACATTATTAGCTTCTTCCCAGATAGCACCGGTTTAGCGGGATAAACTAAACTTCCTTGAAGATATACGGGGATATTGAATATGGCCTACCTGGTAGAGAGTATCCGGGGGATAAACCTTTATAGATTTATCCCAATTATTGAAAAATACGTATAATTGATAAATTTATGCTGTAATCAAAATTTAAAATGACTCATTGTTTTTAGTGTACTAAGCAATGTTCAAAGCAATACAAGTAGAATTTATTTAGTGACTATAATAGATGCTCTTTAGGCCTAAGTGTCCTAAATGTTCTAAGAAGAACACTTGTCTGGTAGGAACAAACACGTCTGTTAGTGGCACTGCTCAAAACAAGGAAAATTGAAGTTGTAATGTCCAAAAATTAACACATTTTTTATCAACTCTCTCAATCCCGGGGATACGATTGTTCGGGGGTACGCTATTTCGTGACGCCTGGGGCGGTGGGAAGGATAAATTGCAATTGTTCCTGCGCTTCAGCGTGAAACTCCGACCAAGTGTCCGCGCTCTAGTCGGGAGCGCCTCCGAATAGAAGTATGGAGGGGGCGCTAAAGCTCGTGCATAGGCCTACATCCATAAATGTTTGGATTAAGAGTGCTTGAGCCGTACGAATGACTGACCTATGAAGTAATCGTAGTCGTAATCTCCAAATTTCTAAAGCGCCACTCGAAAGCCAAGCGAATGGCATTCGCGAGTGCCTAGAGTTCTGTAGCGCTGCTCGCATCTGTGTTTTGTTTTGTTTTGTCTTTTTGCCGATATCATCCCTATAGATTGGTCAGACCTATTGGGATATAGATGATGACGCGCAGTAACGATAATTATATAGAAACGAAGTGCAAAAACATTGATTTTAATTGGATTTTCCGGTTGTCTGGTTTTAAAAGTATTTCGGTATAGATCTATAGTGGAACTAATTGATTGTGAGTATCTTGACGTAGAAATTCAAACGGTCTATTGAACGGAAGTTTCGACAAAAATCAAGATTAGTGTTGAACCAAATCCTTTATAGCCTAGCTTGCATTTGCCGTACGAATGACTGATCTATATATGAAGTAATCGTAATCGTAATCTCCAAATTTGCATTTGAGGTGTAAACTTCAATCCATGCTGTTAGATAAATGCGTATGATGGGTATACGCTGAGACTCTGAAATATTCACGCTGAAATGTGGCATTGCAAGCGTGTTCCTTTGGTTCTGCTGTATAATTGCAATATCGAAATAAGGCAATCTTGTGTTGCTTTTGACTGGGCATTCACTTGAAATCTCTCGATTAATCCTCGCTAATTTTTCCATTGCTAAAGATTGAACCGTTTCTATTTCTCGTTTTCGAAGGTGAAAATGTCGCCTGCGAAGAAGGACAATTCCAAGAAGCCTGCGGAGAAGTCTGCAGAGACCGAGATGCACGCGACGACAGAGAAGTCCGTGGCAGCCGGTGAGAAGAACAAGCGTGGAGGAGAGAAGACCGCCGCGGCCACGAAAGGTTTGGCCAACGCAGACAAAGCTCAGAAGCCCGACGCTGACCCGAAGAGCAAGAAGTCTGTGAAATGAAGCTGGGCATCGGAAGTCGAGACTGCAGATGCTGGACGAAAGCATCCGTTCTTGACGAATATCTTTGATAAAGGTTGACCCATTTGCACAGAACTTTGTTGCATCTTTCGAACTTGTTCTTCTTCAGCGCAGTTTGTAGCCTATTGTAGAGGTCTAACCTTAAATCGTTTCGAAACTCCTGGCTCGTAAATTATTTTGAAATCTCCCCAATTTTTGCAATTGGGTGTGGCCTAAATTTCTCTGGTTCTGTTCCATGCGTAGAGAATGTGTAGAAATTGAAACGTTTGGACACTGCATATCCTGACGATGGCCGTATGAAATGTGCACATGAGAACTGAACTATTGTAAAAAAAAATCACGGTTATAGTTGTACAGAGCTTCGCAACGTTGTATAAACTCTTCAGGATAGTTGTCTGTTTGTGACCAAGCATCTGGTTTCCACTATACGTTGATTGAATATAATTGAAATCGTTGAAGATGTTCTGTGGTGTTATTATTGTATACTTTTGCGCAACACATTCGACTTTTAGACACTGCTGATAAGAAACAAAACGAATGGCAGGGTAACGGTCGCCGTTGTTGGTTAATGTACATGTAGGACAATCTGCCACAATTGAATGAACGCACTAATTTTTATTTATTTATGTATTCATCCATTTCTATAGCGCCCCTTCAAGATGCCTACTCAGAGGCGCTCCCGACTACAGCGCGGACACTGCATCGGAGTTTCACGCCGAAGCGCCCAGGCAATTGCGAGTGAAGGACTTGCTCAAGGTCCCTACGCGGTGACTTGAGGTGGATTCGAACCTCGAACCTTTCGGCTTCAAGGCAACGACGCCACCACTACACAACCACTCCCCACGCGGGGCGCGGTGGTGTAGTGTAGCGTTTCCACTAAAGTTGTCAATTGCTTTTGTCCATTTCGCTTCGTCTAATAAGAAAAACTCGAGTTGCAGGCCTATGATTGCTATACTTGACCTATCTTTACCAATGAGGTGAAAACTTCAATCGATGAATCAATTTAAGAATTATATGGCGCCTTTTAATATGCCTACTCCGAGGCGCTCCCAGCGGAGATCGGGCGAAAACGGTGGTCTTAACTGTACTCCCGTTTCACATAGTCTAGGGAAACCCGTTCCTGGTTGTTGGACCAACTAAAGAAGAGGAACGACTCGGGACCCTGTTCGTTATTGTAGTGGCTGTTGGTATTGCTGGGTGTTGGCATAGTCTGGTTCTCGGTCCCTCTTAAGTTTGGCTGCTAACAAATTCCGTCTTGTCCTGTACACGTGGAATCTTACAACTACAGTCGATACGAATTTCATGGCCGACATTCACGATTTGCCAAAGTTTATTTGAACAGAACTTAGATCGTCAATAAACATCACAGAATTTCTACAGCTGGTTTAAATAAATTTCGTTTTAGAAGACTATTATTGAGTGACCACTTGAACGAAATTGTGGATTGGCCTAACATTCGAAGGTTTCAATCGACAGACTGTCGACAAAGTCGATATGCATGGCTCCGTTTTGTTTGATGTATCCGTCGGTGATCATTTAACCTTCGGTAGATGGCGACTCTGATGCGAGCGTAGGCCTATATACGCTGGCTATCTTGCTGTAAAACTAGTTTTCCTTGGTCACCTTTTCGCTGCATGATCTGAAATCCAGGATGAGAATTGCCGGGGAATTGGGGGGGGGGATTTCAACCCCAGTCCTTGTTAGAGCCCCATAGTAAAGTCTTGTTTTTCACACCTTAATTCCAAGTGGATAATGGTCCAACCCCAGTTATTTTTCCACAATTCTTGCACTGCTGATATCTGAATTTGTCAATTGAGGTTCAGCTTTGCTAATAATAATGGCATTTAGTCTGTTAGAATGCGAACAACATAACTATCACGTTCGCTTTGGTTGCACGACCAGAATCGGCTGTTTAATTTTAAATCGTGTAACAAAGGTATGAGATGAATGAGGTGGTGTTGAAGTAGATTCGAACCTGCGACCCTTCGGTTGCAAGGCACAACTTGCCACTACGCGACCACGTTCCTAGGTCATGTATATGTCTAACTAGCTGGGGTACCTGGCGTTGCCAGAGAATTTTAGAATTCACCCCGTTCCCGACCAATGCCCTACTTCCCCACTCTCACTTCACCTCATCCCCACTCTACTCCACACCCCACTTTTTTCTCCCATTCCAGTCGCCGACCGACACCCCCAACCCGCCGGCCCACCTTGCCTCTGCGGGTGGCCCCTGTAGCACTACAGCCGTCTAGCTGCAAGGTTTCAAGTCAAAAACTGTGAAATTGTGGCAACGGAATTGAAATTTATAGCAAAAGCTAGGGTTTTCGCCCTCCACATGGTGGTAGAGATTCGTCAACCACGCCACCGGTTGTCCCATACCCACGCGGACAGAGAGTATCGTGAAGTTTTGGAGTGAAAAGCTCAAAAACTGTGGAAACTAATGCATCCCGGTCAAACAGACGCACAGACACGCATAATCTTTTTATTTATAATATTATAGTTCTAGATAGGCCTATCCTATGCAACCAGATATCCTATGCAACTAGATATCCTATGCAACTAGACTTCTACTATTACATCATGTAGCAAAGCAATGCGCAGTGAACCAGTTCCAACCGATAGCATAGTGTGGATATTCGGTTTCTCGACCAATTTTCGTCGATCTGATCTTCGACTGATGGATTCCGTGCGTCGGTCGCTACACACGAAGATGCCCTCGCCAAGCTGCAGTCCGTCGATGGTGCATGGTGGCGGTGGTGGTGGTGGTGGTG